>OZ038476.1:38174432-38274432 GCA_964036315.1 Acanthosepion esculentum | reverse complement strand
CATCGTTATTTTATTGGTAAGAGGAAGGATCAAAGTATTATTTGATTATTCAATTAAATTTATTACTCCTTTTTAGAACATTTGAAATTTTGGTTAAAAAAACTTGTTTTTCTTGTGTCAGCAATTGTACTACTAACTTTTAGCATAGCAAATTTCCCCCTCTTTTTTGTGGTGACAAATTCATTTGGAAATTTTTTTATTAGAAAAATCTTGGTAAAAATATTATTTCTATATATATATATATATATAAATATATATATATATATATATATATATATATATATATATTACATGTGTTAAAGCTTATTACAATCCTACAACCACTAATATTTTTGAAATTTGAATTTGTTTTTGTATGATTTCATGCAGAATTTCTGAGGTATGAATGTACAAATTAATAAATCTAGCATTTAAAGGTTACGTGTTTTAAGTGTTGTCCCTTCTTACAGTGAAAAAAATAAAAACATCAAACTTTATTGTTTGCTCCACCATACTTAACTATGAACAAATTCAGCTGTCAATTGAATTTAAATAAATTGATTAACATGTCAGAAAAACAAGACCCCATAGTTAAGAAATATTTGTATACAATATTTTATGCTCTAAGTAAGTAAAATTTGTTTCAAATTAGATTAATTTAACTTTGCTAATTTTCCTCAAAAAACTTTTCAGAAATTAATTTTTTTCACCCAAGTTTTTTAAAACTGAGAATTAACTTTTGTTTAAAATGGTATAAAAAATGGCCTTTTTTTATTGATTTTAATGAAAAAAAAAATCAGTTATGATCAATATAATTTGTTTCAAATATACCACAGAGTATTTTGCTTACTGGAAATAGTAAATTTTAAATCCGTTAGTTTTCAATTAAAGCTAAAATGAAAGCTCAGGAAAGCCTTTTCACTTTTTAAAAAATCTCAGCATAAAACGATGTATATACTATGTGAATTAAAACATTGCATTTCCATGAAACAATTACATTACTGGTAATTATAGATCAATATTTTAAAGTATTTTCAACTAAAGAATATTCTGGAAGTAAATTGCCATCTATAATTTATTGATGGCCTCATGTTTGAAAAGTGTTAGTATTTGAGGAATATCTATATTTCTGAATAATAATAGCACAAAAAGGAAAATAAAACAATAAATAGGACCCTGCAAATTTAAACTTAAAATTACTGAACATGAGAAATGTGGAATCAATTTGTATTTTTATAATGATAAATACTGAGATCAATTTAAAAAGATTCAAGTATAAAATCTTACTTGGATCCTGCCTTTTGTCCCACAAATACTGGCAGTACATTCTGACTGAACCTCTGTATTATACGTCAAATTAGCCATTTGTCCTCCTTTATACTTAAATATAATTGTTGCACTCTGGTCAACTCCTGGTTATCAAGAAGGAAAAAAATTAAATTTGAATCTGATGAAATTTTAAAGAAATCTGATATAAAGAGAGTTCAGTTTTCATCGGTTATCTCAATTTTGTATCCAGATATATTGAATAAATATCTCTACAATAAATGCATGGATATAATATTTGATTAACAAAACAGTAAATTTTTGTACATCTTTGAATGTTTATGCTATCTCAAATAATTTTTACACATGCTGTAATTAATTGAGGATAATCACGTATGCCTGAATTTATGTTACAAAATACTGAAAAAAAAAATCTCTTGTTCATCTTACATGTAATATTTTAGAATTTGTATCAACTAAATTGAATATATATTCAACTTTTATTTAGTTTATATCAACTGGAAATAAGAATTTATATGGTTTACAATATGTTTTAAAACAAAATTGCCACAGTATTTACAGCAACCATACTGATATGTTCATACAAAAAATACAAGAAGCTTGTAGCCAACAGGTTCACACTAGGGGAAACAAAAATTATCAACAATACCCATTCTAAAAGAAATGCAGGTTTTTGTAAGTTAAACTCCTTTATACAGTCTTTACTCATCTTAAAAAAAAAAATCAAACAAAATTATTATAAATATTATAAAATAAATGTAAAAATTATTTCTCAGATAACTTCATAAATATAAGAAAATCTTCAGTTTTGTTTTCATGTTGTTCCTTATTGGTGGAGAATAAATTGTGTGTATTCCTGCCATTTTATAATCTGTTGAATAGACTGGTTTCGATTTGATTTTCCCTTTAAATAGTGATGGGATGATTATCAGAACTTTTGGGGGAATTGGAGAATTTTTAACCTAGTTTACAATTCCAGAAATATTTCTTTGGATTTTTTTTGTTTAAAACTTAATTTTCTTTCCTGGTACTAATGATAAAAAGATATAAATATTTATTTATTTTAAACTGTCAATAAAACTAAAATCTACAGATCATAATAAAACCTAAGTATGATATAAATTTATTTTACTTATGTAAAAAAAAAATTGTTTTTTTAAAATGTGCTAGTTTCTACTCCGTTCTCAAACTTTCCATAAATTCTACAAGGCTGTTTCAGTTCAAAATAAATTTTTATTTTGAATTTTTTTTTAAATATTGTGGTCACCCATGTAATATTATAAATCACTAATTTAATAATTTTAATCAAAATTATGTAATATAAAAACAAAGTGAATTCATGTTGTGCTGCCAGGTACTCCTTTAAGACAATTTTTTATTTTTTTTTAACTTATAAAAAAAGAAAAGAAAAAATGAATGTATGGAATTTCCGCCAATGTCACATTTGATTTCTTCACATAAAAAATTGACTGTGTCACAAACTGTCCTTGTGATGAGGCAGTTAAATTACAATTTGTTTTTATAATAGTTTTAATGCACAAAATCATTTTTTAATCTCAGTTATTGAAAAGATCTTATTTAAATTTTTTCAATAATCAAGACTTAAAAAAGTAGACATCTTTTTATGAAAATTAAATTTGTTTCTATAAAATTCATGTATTTCTTAAAATTTTATAGCTTTCAAAATGGATTTTGATCTTTATTTACTTAAAAAAACTAAGCAAACTTTTATTTGAAGGTTCCTGGAAAAAAAAAGAAAAAAAAGCTTTCACACAAAAGTTTGTATTAAAAAATCTAAAATCTAATTTCCATGAAAAATTGTATTTAATTTCATTTTACTAATATTTTTCATTGGCCTAATTGAGCTTTCCTGTGTTAAATTATTATGGCATTTAAAATATTTTGAGCTTTTTTCCTCATTTATTCCTCCTCAGAAACAAATGAGATTAAGTTTTATAAGTAGAAGTGTATAAGAAAAAAGTTAAAAACGAGTATTTTTATCCCATTTTATCTGGTATGATTAAGCGATAGATTTTTCCATTTTTAACATGATTTATTTTAATATTTTTAAAAATAAAACTAGTAAAACTTCATCTTCTAATAATATAATAAATAACTGAAAAAGAAAAAATAATTGATCCCATGCAAAAAAACACATTTATAGTTGTTCTTATACTTATGAAGTTTTTAATCATATTTTATTTTAATGCTTTGTCTGTAACAGTTGAATGAATCTCATACCTTATAAAATGATCAGATTGGATATCAGTGCTATTTAGCTTTCAACTTCCTAATATTTTTAAAAAATTTATTGTACAATTTGCTAAAATTACTTATATCTTTTAAAAAAAAATAATTAAGGGATATGTTTTTACTGTTGTTGTTGTACTTTTACTCTTTTTTTTCTTTTAACAAAAAACACTTTTTGATTATTTTTAGAAATTATTAAATTTTTTAGTTGTGAGAAATTTATTTTAGACATTAAAACTTATTAGTGATTACATATTTTAGATCAGATTTCAGTTGCTGTGATAATTCATATTTAATTCTTATTAAACATCTATATGCAAATTTAAAATTTGCACTTATTTTTTATTCACTGTCCTGCAGTATTAAACACTCCTTGTTAAATTGTACTTTATCAAAATATATGCATCAGTTAAACCACAATACATAGGATGATGTATTTCTGCTTAGAGTATTATTTTTGCATTATTATATATATATGAGGATGTCTCTTATTTTTGAAGTGCATGCTGAAATTGAATTTAAATCCCTAAATTTGTTCCATTCATTGAAAAATGCCACATATAAAATTTTAAGGAGATTGCATAATATTTAGGAGGTGCCTGTGTTTGTTAAAACTTAAAAGGTGGACAAAAAATAGACTCTTTTTTATTTTACAATTAATAGCAAAATATTATTAGTTGAATCTTTACAAATTATACACATTAGAAAACTAGAAATACTTTTTATCTAACAGTGAAAAATTCAAATTTTAACTGATGTTTATTTTCAGACCACAGTTATAGCAAGTGCGTCTAATGCCAAGCAGAAAAGTGTAGTTTTGAAGTTTTTAAGATTTCTGATGATAACCAAAGAAAAGCAATGTCAACTGTAGCTAGGTACTTAAGTGATTTACATAATGAAATTGTTCTCTTTATTGTTTAAACTTGTAGCGGACCGTGGGGGTGAAGATGTGAAGAGATATCAGAAGGTTAAAATTTCCTGCTGGCCAGTCCAGCTACATGAGAATGTCGGACTTTAATTAAGTCCAATGAAGACAAAGAAAACAAACAAAACCGATATATATGGGTAAACAAATATATATTAATACACAAAGACATGAAAAGTTACATAGTGTCTGTATGGAGAAATTATGTGTGTGTTGTAAGTGTTCATACGTATGTGTATTGTTCTTAGCGTGTTCCCGGAATTTGGGAAACACTGTATATGTGAGAGGTCACATATTGGCCTAAGTGGAAAAAGAGAGATTTTACCTCGCCTCCATGCGAGGTAGCGGCCCAAGGCCCGAGTCGAAAAAGAGAGAGAAGCGAAGGGTCAGCCAGTATTTATAGCCAGGGGAGAGAGATCTCTGTTGAAGGATTAAGGAACTAAGGAGGAGCTAACTCCGACAAACTCTTACTCAATCTTTTTAATAAAAAGGATATCTAATGTTATTTCATAAGCTTTTGTATTCATTTTTCTACTAAATAAAGGCTAATAAATGTATTTTATTCATTAAATTTCCCAAACCAAATGTAGGGCCTGAAAATAATGAATTTTAATCATTGTCCGTATCGGAATAGGTAAAAATATTGGTATCATCTCATCACTACCTTCAACTGACAATCTTTGACAATCTTTGATTGCTAAAAAATCATTGGTATGTAACAGCAATCCAACATTCTCAACAGATTGGAAAATTCCAAATAACTATCCTGGATCAATCTAATATTAACCAAAATAATGAACACCTGAAGATGGCCAGAAGCTATTTGGCTGAAACATAACAACTGAAGATGAGAACAAGAATTTGAATAAAAATTATTAAGTCAAAAGAATATTCATAACATGGATATCATAAAATATAATGAAGAAAAAAAGTACTTACCAGTTTCATGAAGATGGCCAACAGCAAAGATTTTATCAGGTTTTTCTTTGAAAACCAACAGTGCCCACTGAATGGCATACATACCAATATAAAGTAGACCTCCTCCACCCAATTCACATTTATTTACTTGCTCACAATGAAATACTGGGAGACAAAATTCAGCTTGAACATAGCGTACCTGAATTAAATTGAATTGCACAGAAGTAATCATCACAAAGTTAACATGTATAAAAATATTAAATATTTGTCTCTTAAGCCTCCAAGCAAGAAGTAACAAATAATGACAGCAAATAGAAATAAAAAAAGTGTTTATTCAAAATGAATTCATGAAAAAATATTTAAAAAGGAAATGAAAATCTGAAATCATCTAACAAATTCTTATTATAATGAAAGGTATGACAAGTACTTAAATTTATTGCATTCTTTTATCAATTTTAAGTATTTGTCTATATACTCAACTCACTTTTTCCTTAGATTCATTGGAAATTAATCCATTTAATATTCACTGCCCGATTTTGGGGTTAAAAGTTGAAATCTAGATTTTTATGTACCAATAATATCATTTTTTTTTAGAAGCCTGCAAATAATACTGTTTTTCTTTGTTTTTTAGAAACAGATTCCTTAAAAAAAATCTATAATACGAGATTTTTATATTAATTTATGGTTTTTAACTCTTTATTTTACTTGCAACACCATCACTCGACAAGACACCTGAAGTGTTTGTTAACAAAATGGCTATTTTTGTAGTGATGTTATAACATACATATGTTGTAATTTATAAATAAATATTAATTTTTCTAACATCAGATTTTATGGTGGATATTAATAGGTTAATCAAAATAAAAAATGTTATCAATAAATCTGCAAAGTTTTTTCCAGCAAAGAAGAAAATAGAAGTAAAGAGCACTTAGAGATTTATTGTATTAATCACATTTCAAGAAATAAATACAATTTAATTTCCTACTAAATATTTCTTCATAATATTGTCTGACCACTCACTGAACAATGACAGCCACAAAACTGGCAGTACCAGATGAGGTTGTTCTTCAACATCCAGTACCCCAATAGTATTTATTTTTAATCATTTATGGTTTGTACAACACAATATGAGGATTCTCAGCATCAGACAGCTTCAATTCAATCAAGATAACTGGAGATGGATTGTGCAACATATGATTTGAGTAGTCTGATGGTAAGAGACTGGTGGAGTCATTAATACTGACATATCACATTATTTTTTATCTATTTGAGTATTGATTGACTGACTTTGACATTTCAACCATTTTATGAATTTTAAGAAAAAAGAAATTGGAATATTTATATGTACCTCACCAAGAGATTTTGAATCCAGAGCATTGCGTACTTTTTCATAAGCTGGAAAGAATCGGGACCACAGTGCCTATAAGAAAGATATTTAGTTTTTAGGTCAAGAAAACAAAATTTCTTCTTTTATGTCAGAAATTTTGATAGATAAAGAGTACAGAATTATATACCTTGGTTTGGCTGAAGAAACAGACAAACAACAGAAAGATAAATAAACTTACATATTAACTTATCCCCCAAGCATGGAAAGTGGAAGGAGAACAATCTATCTTGTGGGTGAAATAAAGTGTTCAGTTCTAAATTCCAAGAAAGTTATTCATTATACTTGAAGAAGGTACAAGTGCCGAAATACTGATTATGAAAATCAAGATGAGAATCTGAATGGAAAGGCGTATATAAAAATTTGGTCTATTTAGGAAGTGCAGAAGTTCTATTGGGAGCAAATACTTTCAATATTCAGCAAGCTTTGAAAACAAGAACTATATGAGTAAATGTCCAAATTCTCAGAAATTTGAAAATCATGAAATTATTAATGGCAAAAGAATTCAAGAATTAATGCAATCTGAATATAAAAAAAATTTATAAAATTAGAAATTTAAAATAAAAATCCGTAAGCTCGAGAAACAGCTAAAATTAAAACAAAGTTTAAAACAAATTTATAAATTAAAAAAATCAAATCAGAAAGATTTTGCATAAAAGTTATAACATTCTTCAGTTCATTTTTAAAAAAATCAGAATCTTAACTCAGGATTCAGGATTTTAAGATTCACAGATTTCAAATATAATCCTGTGAAAATTTAATGAATTATAGAAATTATTCAAAATAATTAATTTTCTCAGTAGAAATTTACTCAATAAACGTGAAAGTTTTACTCTTGAGAACACCAAGCAACTCACAATGTTGTATTACAATGGAGATTTAGAGAAGAAACTTGAAGATTAGATATTTCCCAAATTAAGAAATTAGCAATTTTAAATTTGATCAGTATTTCAACTTGGGATAAGTTGTTTTATTTAAATTTTGAATTAATATGTCTAATTTATTTTTTGATATTTTGTTACAAAGATCCTGTTATTATGGTTTAATTACTGTTTTGTAAAATTTTATCCAAAATGTTTCACTTTATGCAGATATCTATTATTGAGATTCAAGTTATTTGCTGTTGATACTTTAAATGTGATTTTTATATTATGAATCAATAATTATAAATCAATGTAAATCCTTTTACTTAAAAAAACAAAAATAATTTGAATGTATTTTGAATGGGTTCTTGTTATGGTCCAGGTTCCTTGTAGCACGGTGATGGTCCAAGCTAGAACCAATGAAGAATAACTCGAACACAGGCATGGATTAACACAGATATATTACAAACAGAATATGTACAAAAGAAGTAGAAGTGTTAGTAATAACAATCAGGTTAGGTTAGAGAGAACTATGTTGTCTCGACCAGCATCACAATTCCAATGTCTTACAGTAATTGTCTGACACGACTGTCTCTGACTGACTGACTGACTGACTGACTGACTGACTGACTCACTCACTCACTCACTCACTCACTCACTCACTCACTCACTCACTCACTCACTCACTCACTCACTCTCTCTCTCTCACTCACTCACTCACTCACTCACTCACTCACTCACTCACTCACTCACTCACTCACTCACTCACTCACTCTGTGTCTGGCTCACACTACTGCTTCCTCTTGAGGCGCAGTATTTATGGTGTATGGGATAGTCCATTACTATTATGGGCAAGTTCCCATAACAGTTCTTAAAGAAGAAAGCTCTGATTCAAAGTTCAACCTCAAAGATATGCACTGTAACATTTCATTGTTTTATTGTCATGTTATATTTTTTTATTTTTACATATAGTTTATTTTTGGACTTGAATTTTAACATTTAAAAAAGAAGATTTGTAGATATTTGCTATTTCTTTATATGTAATAAAACTTTGAATTATATTTCCGTTTTCAATTTTAATAATAAATATAGCATATTGCAAGTTTCTCATAAAATAGTACAAAAATGGAAAAAATGAAATTTCCCAAAAGTAAAAACGGAAAACAATGCAATTTATCAGAAGTAGAAACGGAATCAAGGAAAATTTGAAACGGAAAATCGGGGGCCTTATATCTGCTGATAACTTTTTCAACTTGTTATGGTTGTAATGAGTCAGTAGTGGTGCGGAACTCAAATGTTTCTTCAGGGTCTTGAATGCTACTTTCTTAAGAATCTTTCCAAGTGGTTTGGTAGTATCTGCTAGCTTCTTAGCAAATTTTCCAACATGATTAGTCATGCCCAGTAAGTGTCTTAGATCAGACACATTCTCTAGCCTGTGTAAATCCATAATGGCTTTTACTCTTTCTGGATCTACTTGGATGCGTTCCTTTGAGGTGATGTGTCCCAGAAACTTTATGTTGATAATGGAAAATACGCACTTATCGTTTAGTGTGGCTCTGGCTGCCTTCATTCTCTGAAGTACCACTTTTATCCGTTGGTCATGCTATTGCTGGTTTTGTCTGCGTATGAGGACATCATCTATATCACAGATGACCCCCACTGGTATCCCAGACAAAATGTGTGTCATCTCCCTATGATAACTTTCAGGCCCAGAACTTATCCCAAATGGAAGCTGTTTAAAGCAGTACTTCCCATATGGCATTATAAATGTATTAAGTTCCTGTGATTTTTTTGTGGAGGACAATTTGGTAGAAACCGCTGTTGCAATTGGGCTTGCTAAATATTTTGACTTTCTCCAGTTCAGCCAATAGCTGATCTGTGGTGGGTAGAGGAAATTTCTCCCTTTTCACACTTTCATTTAGCTTGGTAAACTCGAGACACAATCTGACATTACCATTGTTTTTCCAGACAGCGACTATTGGGGAACACCAATCTGTTGGCAATTTCACTTGACGAATTATGTTCTCCTTCTCAGTTTCAGTTCTTCATGAACTTTGTTTGATAGGCAGTGACAGTCTTCTAGGTGTGACAAAAGAGAAGGGCTGAGACCCCGCATCCAAATGTATCTGGTATGTATGTTCAAGTTTCTCTAGGCCTGTGAACAGTTCTGGGAACTCTTTCTTGTAATGGTGCCCTTCATTTCTGACTGTATTAACTGCTTTTAACAGACTGAGAGCTTTCATTGCTGGTCCTCTCACTAATGGTTCTTTCAGGCTCTCTACAACATATAGGTCTTCTTGTGAGCTGTTTTTTTCCATCGCTAATGTGACACACATCCCATGACCTTTATTTCATGATGACCAGATCCATACAATCTTTTGTTTCTTGGTTGGGTAAGTGGGGAATTTTTCCTGAAATACCAGTCCAAAACTACAGTCAAATTTGCACATGTATCTAGCCTAAAATTGATGGTTTTGGTACAAACTTTACTGGTGAACTTGACTTTAGCCTACCAATTTGGGGTATTGTCTTTGCTGACCACATATATATTTTCTATTGTGACTGAACCTAGAAAGTGTAACATCCCATCTTCCTCATTTTTTCACCTTGTCATTTCTGCAAAAAAAATATGCATAGGGTCCCTTCTGCAAACAAATTCTGTAGTGTGCTTCTTTTGCTGGGCAGCCATTCCTATTATGGAACAGAAATTTCCTACAATGTGTACATTTGTTGGGCATCATTTTTTACTTTGGTTGTTGTTTGGAGAAGTTTTACCATTTCTTTTTGTAACATGGTTACTGTGTGAGTCTGCCTCGTTGGCACCAGAGAAAATGGTCTGTGTCTGTTGTTTGGATGTCTCGAGAGCACTGACTATTTGCAGGCACTTGTCTAGAGTAAGCTGTTTATCTGACAGCAGCTTCTCTCTGATGGCATTGTCGCTAACCCTAACAACGACTTGGTCCCGAATAAGCCTATCTTGTAGCTGCCCGAAATTGCAGTTCTTTGTAAGTTGTCGCAGAGCATCTATATAGCTCTTGATGCTTTTTGAGATGGAATTTACTCATAGGCCTTGTGCATTTCACCTATGAAAAATTCCTCAAACTTCTTAATCCCTATCCCTAGGTCCATCTTCTCCTTGCAGTCAAACTTCAACCTGTCATATACATTGTAGGTCTGGTAAGAAGTGTCTGATTCCCTAGACAGTATACTGGCAATGGAATAGTTGAGAAAATTCTATTTAAATTTTTGACAGTTGTTAGTAACATTACCAACGAGACTCATTCTTTTTTTGGTGGCGGGGGGGGGGTGAAATATTGGCAGAGAATTGTTTTCTGTCTGTAAAAGCCATTTTGGAAATTATACACAATGTAGAAGAAAGAAAAAATACTGTACTCACACTTTCTTTTCTTTTCTTTGCTTGGGAATATATTGATACCACTTCTCTTTTTCTTTTGCATATTAATTAAATTAATTAATCCATTTTTTTTCTTTTAAGTTGGTCTCCACAAGTTGTTCTATCTCGCTTATGACACCATGTAATGTTACCAACTGGATTTTAGTGAGAAAGACGAAGAGAGCAATATATCACAGTAGTAGTTTATTGCTGGTCATACATAAAACAGCTGACTGCCAGGGGTCATAACTGCCCCCTAACTGGTGAACCCTAAAGGACATAACACTACACCTTCCATGGGGTTGGGAAACATCTCTTCTTAAAGCAGCAGTTAATTAGCTTTAGACAGGATTGGAGACAGTTCTGGGTCAAGGTTCTTGAGAACAACAAGGATTTTATCGGGATCAGCAGCCTTGATAGGGTTAAGACTTTTGTTAAGTCTGGAAAACTCCCAAGGTGATATAGAGATATTACAAAATATGTGTTACGTGAGGAAGTCAGATAAGGAATGGTTTTTCTCACCTAGCCTAGAGTTAGAGGCAAAATTCATAGCAAAGAGCTTAGCCTTATCTGACACAGACTTATAATGGAGGCCACAGAAAATTTACCTCTATTGAATATTGTATTTGCAATTTTCTACAACTCATAGGATCTTAGTTTTTCATTCTCTATTGCATATATTTGCTCTTTGCATCTTTCAGGACTCTTTTGCAGTGATTGCATCCGGTTCTAAATGAGGCAAGGGTTATGCTACACTGATCCATCTGATAGTGAAGATAGTAGTGATTATGGTTCTGATAGTGAAGGTAATAGTAATTATGGTGGGCCATGACTGCAGTATATTCAGGATATTGAGACCAACAGCTAGGTTAGTTTTGTCAGTGATACCAGATTTGCTATTGATACAGGAGTAAATAGTGGTGTTATCTGTATAGATACCTACTTGGGAACTGATGAGATCAGGAAGATCGTTAATGAAGATCAGAAACAGTGTAGAACCCAGGACAGGAGCCAGTTCAGGAGCACATTTCTTCAGGACAACGGTTGGTATCCTGTCCCCACCAGTAGCCTTATAGGAGTCTAACTTAGAGACGATGCCCAATACCATCGATGGGATTATGTGCAACTTGCTCAATAGAGCCTCAGTTGTAGGGTGAAAATCAGGTGTGGGTACACCAGATGAGTCGAGTGTTGAGTTGGATGAGAATTTCCAAACAAAGCATTCAACTTTATCAGCTGAGGAAGTCAGGACTTCAAATTGATTGAATAAAGGAGGTATTGCTAATTTGCTGGTGTTTAGTATGCTCTTGCAGAGATGCCAATAATCTCTGGAACTGAATTTGCGTGATGCAATACGTTGTTTCATTCTTTCAGCAAATAGTGATTTTGCTTCATTGAGAACACACTTGCACTCATTACAGGCTGAGACAAAGAGACGTCTGTTGAAATCTGACATGTCACTATGGTACAGAAGGAAGAAGTAATTCTTATAGGCAATAGCAGCTGAGAACCAAGGGGATGAACGCGATTTAACTTTATATTTTCTTGCGAGGATGAAAGTCTCAATTCCAGCTTTTACCCAGGAGGAGACCTCAGAAGCACATTTTTGAATGGGGAGATTAAAGACCATATTCCAGGGGACAGCATGAAGGAAATCACAAAACTAGTCACAGTCTGCTCGTTGATAACAGAAAGATGTTCTGTTGGTAGGAGGTTCTTTGCTGGGGGAGGAGTGGAAGGAGATGTTAATAGACACTACAGCATGATCAGATGTTCTGTTGGTAGGAGGTTCTTTGCTGGAGGAGGAGTAGAAGGAGATGTTAATAGACACTACAGCATGATCAGATGTTCTGTTGGTAGGAGGTTCTTTGCTGGGGGAGGAGTGGAAGGAGATGTTAATAGACACTACAGCATGATCAGATGTTCTGTTGGTAGGAGGTTCTTTGCTGGGGGAGGAGTAGAAGGAGATGTTAATAGACACTACAGCATGATCAGATGTTCTGTTGGTAGGAGGTTCTTTGCTGGGGGAGGAGTAGAAGGAGATGTTAATAGACACTACAGCATGATCAGAGTTGCCAAGAGGGCAGAGATGCGTGGCATGACAAGACTCGGGGGTGGAGGTGAAACAGAGATCTAGAAAGGAAGCCTTACTGTCCTGGTTATTGGGGAAACGTGTAGGAAAGTCAACCATTTGTGTGAGGGATTGAAAAATTGAAAAGTTAAGGGTTTGTATGCCAGCAAGCTCAGTTATAGAGTTTTTAAACCACTTGGCATACCATTAAAGTCACTGAACACGAATATATGTGCAAACGGATGAAGAGAGATAGCCTTGTCTATATTGTCAGAAAAGCTATCAAGTACACCGCAGTCTTGGGAGGATGGAGAGCAATAGAGTAAGAAAAGGTAGCTTACAGTATTGAGGAGAGGTAGATAGAGACACATGTATGAATGGTCTGGAGATTCAAGAGAGAGCTCCCTAGCCAGTGGGAGATGGTCTCTGATGTAAACTCCCAGGTCATGCATGTTGGTTTTGAGAGTCTTTTCTAAGGAGAGGAAGGTAACTGAAGATTGAGAAGTCAAAGGAGGCGATAAACAGGTTAAGGTTAGTATCGCATAGAGCCAGAGATATCAGGAGACTTCTCAATGAGGAACGATTCCACACTGCAGAAGTTGGTTCCAATGCCATGAATGTTGGAAAAGGAAATGTTAAAGGGTTTAGGGGATCTTTTTAGAGCTGGTTTAGGTTTCCTTTTTTGATCATTTGTTGTCATATTGGGTAATGTTGGTAATAAAAAAGAGAAGGCCTGAAGCAGTAGTAGAAGACAAAATAGTAAAGCCAAAAATGTAGTCAGTCAGTGGAAGCCCGAAAGAAAAGACATTTAAGGCAAGCAGCCTTTGCAATAAAGTGCTCGATATCAGAGATTGAGTATTAATAGGATTTATACAAATATAAAATATGTCACTTAGCTGAGTGTTTTTATACTCAGCACCCCAACTCCAGAATTTTAATGAACCTTTTTTAATTAGGTCCACTCATCAGCATGTATCAGCAATTGACCTCCTGATGAGTGGACTGAATGATTACAAAAAGGTTCATCTATGAAACTGAAGTTGTAGTGCTGAATATTACATCAATCAACTATGTGACAAATTTTATATTTGTACTAGCAGCAAAGATATATTCAGTACTTGAAATCTTTGAAACAAAAATTTTAAATGAACATTTCATTCATAAATTGGCTTGTTATAGTTAAGTTTTACAAATAGATGCCATCTTGTTGAAGGCCAAATAAAACACAAATTTCAAACACTTTTCTGCACTATATAAGACAATATTCCTAAACAGAACTATTTTTGATATGAAAATCAAGACAATCCTTGAAAAAAAAAACAGTAATGAAGGACAGGTAATTAATGAAATAAAATTTTAAATTCAATGTGCAAATTAGTTAAACCTGAAGAGTGATATCTGTCTATATTTCTGAGATGAGGTATTATGTACACTATTTACATTATTCAGGCTATGAAGAGTGATATTGCCTAGAAGTAGATAATATATAATACAGATATTGAACTTTTAGTGTGTAAATTACTTTCAAGTAGTTTGGAGCACATTTATTTATCATCTCTCAGTCGCATATCTGTCATTGGGCAGGGTGTGCTCAGGGGCAGCGTCATCGAAGGACATAGTCGCAACTGAAGAAAATTATACTGCGATGTGCTCGGCCCTGGGGAACAGCTGCCTGAGTCTTTGCCCTCTCATTGCACCAGAGAGAGGGATTGATGCTCGCACCAAGGCCAGCACAATCAATAGTTGTGGGGGCTCAGGCAAATTTTTGTTCCTAGCCCAGGTGTACACGCTTGGGCTCCTCACATTAAACTGACCTTGTGTCACAACCTGAAGTAGTTTGTAACACGTTTACTTATCATCTCTCAGTTACGTCTCTGTCTTTGGGTAGAGTGCACTCAGGGGTGGCTCCATCAAAGGACAGTCACAACTGAAGAAAATTATACTGAGAGGAGACAAGGATTGGTGCTTGCACTGAGGCCAGCAAAACCTATAGTTGCGGGGGCTTGGGAGAATTTTTGTTCCTAGTTCGGGTGTATGTGCTCAGGCTTCTCACATTAAACCAACCTTGTGCCACAACGTGACTTTGTGGGGGGGGGAGGAGCGTCAAGTAAATATCAAATTACTACAAAGTAGAGCTGGTGTCAGCTATTTTTATTTTTGTTAGTTGGAACCAATTAGAGTATCTTTATCTCCGTGTTATCACATCCTATTGTGGACTCGTCCATTTACCTTATCACCCCTAGCAACAGGAACATTCCATTTTACACGCCTACATGAATCAACTTAACCAATCAAAAACCTTATTGTGCTAAGCAGCGAATTCTATTGGCTCGCAACGTGATAATTCAAAAACTTCACGTGAGGAAGTTAAATTGCGCCAAAATTTACTTGAGCCGATTCTGACATCTAAAACCTTATATAAGGAAGATTTCCAACTGACCAAATCAGTCAGTCTAGCGAACACAGAGAAGCGCTAATCTAATCCACGTAACTTGCGATTATAATTTTCCCGCGCGAAAAACCACAACTGACTCACCCACAAACTCGACTCAAAGATTACTCTGTGAATACAAAGAACTTCAAACTTGCAAGACTTTACTTACCTAAAGTGAATTATTAACACTCACTACAATTTAAGTAAATACTATTATCAAATATATTACATACCTACGGTTAAGGGTAGACAACTTCTAATGACTTAATTCTAAACATTACAAAAACAATATGGACATAAATAACGCTGTTTAAACACTAATTACGATTTCTTATAGACTGTAATACAAATACACCAAGACACCAAAAGGCAAACAAAATCTTCGTCCACTAACAAACATAAGACATATAACACCTTGCAATAACATTTTGTAAATATTTGAATTGTATATAAATGCATTTGTTTGTTTGAATTGCATACATGTTTTCTCTTGTTTTATATTGAGAATTATTTATTGTTGTGGATGCATGAAAAGATCACGCAACCTGACGAAAAAACCTTCTGATATATTCTAACACTCAAGCAAAAATCTTAGTTCATTCTGCGCATCCCCAACACCATCACCAACAGAATTCAAGAAACAAAGTCATAAACATAATATTGCTTTATTCCACAATACACTGTAAGAAGCTGACTACTGGTTATTGTCAATACAGCAAAACAATATATATATAATATGATACTAACGGGACATATAATATTTATTACACATGAATGATAATTGTATGCTTATATTACATGTCTGGGATTCATGATCCCTTGTATCTTGTGACTGTGGTTTGTAAGGGTTGACAGACTTCCATCTACAACTTGACTTTTCAGTGCTAAAATGCAGGAAGATTTTTGAGGATATTTTTCATGAAAAAAAAATGTCTTAACAGATAGAAAATACAGTGTGTGTGTGTGTGTGTGTGTGTGTGTGTGTGTATATATATATGAGGCATGGTGGAGTAATGGGTAGCGGCTTGGACTGAGGGCTCGGAGAGCCGAGTTCGAATTCCAGTCAAACCCATTACAATCACTTACGTCCTAATACCCTTGGGAAAGGTATGATTCCTCCTCTCCCTCCTGGGTAATTAGCAGGGCAGACTGGGTTCTATAGCCTTGGATGGCAACTGGTCTAGGAAAAGAACAACTCTAAATTTAAAACCTGCAGAAGGTTGTTTGGGGACCTTGTGGCACGTAGTGCACCAGGTCTCTGTATTCAGCCCTTCAAAAAGTGTGGTTGGTTCTACACAAAGCCTTCACCACTATAATCAAATCATATATGCTGGTGTCTGGCTGTCAGTTCCTAGGAACTGAGTTGCTGACTCTCATACGTCAAATATGATGGGAGAGTCCACAATATATATATATATATATATATATATATATATATATATATATATATAATAAATCCGAAAGAGCCAGGAACAACCTACCTAGTTTTCACCTAAATGGATCTTCAGGGTAATCAGATTACCCTGAAGATCTTGGCCCTTTAGGATTTATTTTATTTATCTCAGGTCTACTTAGCATATTGAGCACTCTATGTTTTAGCTTTATGACTTGCTTGGGTTTTTTCTTTGGACCAAAAACTTAAGGCACTGGACAATTTGTTTCGCCCTGTTAGATGTTTCTAGTTCTTTCTTTTTTTTTCTAATTTTTCCCTCGGGTACCAAGTTGTGCTATGCAAGGTTTTTTACCAACTGAATATTACTATAAGTATAATACACACACACACACACACACACACACACACACATATGTATGATGAAATAGTGCTTTACAAATATGGAAAGTTTCAGTTTACTTCTTCAAATTTCCATCAGTGTGAATTTTTACTGACAAGCATAAAAAAAAGAAAAGTAAAGAATTTTCTTAAAACTTATACATACCTCCATAAAGAAACATTGTTTGTTCATTGCAACCTTTAAGATTTTTTCCAATTCTTTGAGGTTCTGAGAGGCTGGTGTCTCACAGAGCACATGTTTACCATTGTTCAGCATCATGATTGATAAACGGCAATGCTCAAAGCTAACAACTCCAATGTAAACAATGTCTAGACACAATAAAATAAATGTGCAAAACATTAGTTAAGAAATTAAAACAAGAGAAACATTATTCTTGTTTATTACAAATGACAAAGCTTTTTAAACATTGACATTATTTATTCTAGAAATATTTTTAAAAAAATGAATAAATAAAATCAAATACATTTGTGTCCTTCGGCCTTATTTTCAAATTATATCAAATGGAATCTTCAGAATATTCCTCTGTTTTAATATTGTAACATGTTAGTTTAATTCATAAAGTGTTAACATATGCAAAAGAAACATAATATATACATATAGAATGATAATGTGAAAGCTGAGGCATACACATCAACTGCATGCCCTATATACTCTCCAGGTCACTTCCCACACACACACACACACATATTTTTTCATCCTCTATATTGACAATTTTATTTGAACAATTCTTGTCTTCTTTTCACCTCAATGACAATACTTGTTTTGTTTGTTCTCTTACACTGCCATATGCGCATTTATAATAACTTGTAGAGATGTGCGGTTTAACCGAAAAACTGACTTTTTCGGTTTCATCTTTACGTCGTGAAACCACATTGAAATTTTTTATGAAACCTAAATCATTCAGTTTAGTGCTATCACTACTGAGTGACCATATCCAAAGAAACACTATTGAAAAAGACTTTCAGATGTTAATAAAATTAATCACTTTATACTGTTGTAAGAGAAAAAGATTGCACAAAAATATGTTAAAAACATTTAATTGACTAGTTTTAGGAAATAAATATGAAGAAATGAAGAAGAAAAAAAAAATACATGATGTCTGAAATCTATTTGTTTCAGTTTTCAAAAAAAAAAAACTTTTTGTGATAAAATTAAGTTAACATAAAAATAACGAGTAAAAATAAAAAAAAATAGGTGCCAGTTTTGTCGTAATGTTAAATTTTATGAAGTCAGATTTTTTGTAAGACAAACAAGAATAATTGTTTTCTAGTAAGCCAGTGTTACGCTAGTCACAAAATAAAGTTATTGTAAACAAGAAAAATGAATGAAGATTTTTTATGAATAAATTTGCTTTTTTTTATCTAGAGAATGCACCTAAATTAGATATTAAGAATAATTAAAATAGTTCTTAATTTCACTTTTAAAATGTGTATATTTCCAGATATGTGAGTCTATGTTTTCTACAAATAAAATTATGTTTCTATCTAGAGAATACATGTAAAATTAGATATTAAAAAAATAAAGTAAGTTTTAATCTCAGTTTTAAAATGTGTATATTTTCAAAACTGCAAGTCATTTTTTAAAACCCAAAGTAAAAATTATTCTTATCCTGCCACTAGTGTTCGGTGGGTGTTTGTTTGTTACTGTTCTGCCTATAAAATTCTTCTAAACAAGAAAAATTAATTAATTTTATTTTTACAAATATCTTTATTGTTTTATCTGACGAATAATACACTTAAGTAAGATTATAGTAAAATGATTAAAATAGTTTTTAATCTCAGTTTTAAAATGTGTATATTTTCAAAACTACTACTTTTTTTAAAACCAAAGTAAAAATTTAAATTCTTTTTTAACCACTAGTGTTTGGTGGGTGTTTGTTACTGTTCTGCCTATAAAATTCTTCTAAACAAGGAAAATTAATTCATTTTATTTTTACACATATCTTTATGGTTTATCTAGCAAATACACTTAAAATTATATATTAAAATAATTAAAATAGTCTTTAATTTCAATTTTAAAATGTGTATCTAAAAAAGAACATGTGATAGTCACAGATTTAGAAATATACACATTCTAAAAATGAAATTAAAAGCTTTTAATTATTTTTAATATTTAATTTTAGGTGTATTCGCTAGATAAAAACAAATTTATTTAGGGGAAAAATAACTCATTGATTTTCCTTGTTTAGAAGAAATTTATTTGCAAAACCCCAATAATAGTTGACTGGCTTACCAAAAAGAAATGCTCTATTTTTTTTCCCCTTACTTTATAATTTTTGAAGAAATTAACTTCCATGAGTCAGAGAATAAATGAATATCTTCCTGGTTATATTTTAAGGTGTCTTCTAATTGAGTGTACAATTTCAAGAATATTGATAAAGATTGGTCACTTTGATTTTGTGAAACAAAATAACGTGTAAAATTTACTCTAAAAAATCATCTTTTGCATTTTCAGCTATTCAAAGCAATATTGTTTTAACTTGCTGCAAAAATAATTCAATGAATGAAAGCACATACAAATTACATATTTAGAAAGATTATTTTCTTTTCTTTCCAGCCATATGAATATTTTTAAGATTGGACCAAAAATACACAAGATATTGTGAGTTGAACGAACTAAGTTGCAAATTTATCAATCTCAAACGAAATCAGATATTGACTGGAAATGCTATCATTAAACAAGAAAATGAATGGCTTCCTTAGAAAGCAAAAAGAGTAAATTAAAAACCGAGAACTGAATTGAAAACCACATCAAGGAATAAAAAAACGGAATCGATACAGAATCATAAATTGTCAAACTGACCAACATGTGTCTGGAGTTGAAAAGGAGAACTAATAAAATGGATTATACTGGTCTCAGCTGCACAGAAATTCTCAACCTCATCAAGTAACAGCAATCCTGTATCACAAAACCAACTCTACACACACTGACAAACATTGGACAAAAGTGGTCATTGAAGAACTTCAATACAGCCCTAAAATCTGCTGCTACTAGAACCACAGACACACAGCCCACAACCCCACAGACTATGAACTATTGATGCACTATTAATGTGGCAGCAATCACTATGCGATGCGATATCAGAAAATTGAAACTGGGCAATGATATCAACTGCTTTATTATGGATCTGAACAAGTCATATACAATCTAAGTCAAATCAGAACTCACCAACTATCCATGAATGCAGGATGAATTCATTAAAACTGCCAAACTCTTTAACAAAAGCATATACCAACAGTGGGGAGACTTGAAAGTGCCCACATCTCCACAAAAACACATCACAATCACAGATACCAATGCAACAGAAACTGAAAATCGAACACCCAGGATCATTGCTACAAGTCCAGCTGAAGTATTCTTCACCTTGACCCTCCACACCAATATGATTATTAATCATTTTAACATTGCCACTGAACAACTATCTGACGAAAAGCTATCAAAAATCAATGCCCTCCAGGGGGTCGATTCAAATAAGTAAACTGAAGCAAACACAACTGACCCCAGTGACCATTGTGCTGCAGTCTTTCAAAAGCACCTCCACCAGTATTATTTGGAACCAAGTACATCAGTTTTGATCAGAGACAATTAAAACCTATTTAAACTGGTCATACTTTTCAAACTCTATGTCAGATATCAAGCTTCTGACTGCACAAACCACTTTCCAGTTACTGGTTTGAGTTCAAGAACTATGACATAAAAGGCTAATGTCAATTCCTGCACCACCTGCACAAAACCCAAGGGAAACAATAGCAAAACAGACTGGGTCAATAATGCTCATGTGCATCGCCTTGTACAGAAACCGAATCATCTAGAATAGACAAACTTTACCCTTTCCTCTTCATTTACAGAATCTTCAACTCACACTGAGGCTGCTGCCTTCACTTCCATCTGGAGAGTATATAAAGACAAAACTCTAGACATGGTGAAACCACTCAAGTATTACCCAAAAGAAATTACAAGGGACAAGCATGTGGACAACTCCCAATAAACTTCAAAGACTTAATTATGCACTGATATTAACAATACAAACATATTAAATCAACATAAATACATCCATCCTTTTCACTCATATGCACTCACTACCCATGAATCAGATTGAAATCTGGGGGAGCTGTTATACTCTGCTTCAAACTGGATCTCTTTCAGAATCACTCTGCATCAAAACCTGTTGGCTGAATTTGAAATCTAAGAAAACAAAAACAAAATTAAAAAAAGATGCTCTCTGCACAGGTCACGGAGCATCACATAGAACTTGAGGTGATTCATTTACATAGGAAGTCACAAAGACTATAATAGCTACAGCTATTATCCATGGGCAATTGAGTGCATACTACTTCTTGTGAATCAGTAACACTATACAACAATGGCGTCACCGATATCTAAAGAACCAAGCAAACAATTATCACTGGATAATTATGAGTATGCACAAGCATGGCTTGAATTCTAGCAGCTAAAGCCAGAACAAATAAGCTGAAGGATTTGAAATCAGTTGGTGGGGAGAAAACCAGATAAATGATCTCGTCTTGGTAACTGCTGATTGTGAGCTATTATAAAATTATCAGCAATTGCACACTCAAGACATTTAGAGGAAATGATATTTGACAATAGAAGTCAACTAATAGTAAGAAATATAACACCCAAGAAAAAATTAGTGAATGCAGAGAGAACAAAGTTCATGAACAATTCTCAGAAAGTGAATGAACTAGTTATTGAATATGGTCTTTGTTTGAAACAGGCTGCTAGATATTGTGAATTTGAGAAACTGGGATCAGAAAAACAGTCAATCGAAGAGGATTTGATTCAAATGAAATTGGTAAATGGTCTTCAAAATTAGGAATATTGACATATGACTGATGCATTTACAACTGGGAAAGTTGTCGCTAGAACAGTGTGCTGAATTTGTACAGCAACAAGAATCCATTCAAAAGTTTAATACAACAGTTATGGATCTGGTAAAGGAAATGGACATATACATGATAAAGAGAAAAACAGAATAATGTCTACTTTTTGTGATTATCAACATCAAAGAGAAAAACAAAAATGTCCAGTATATAGAAGAAAAAGGACGTGGAAAGCGTTTCAAAATGAACCCTTTTAAATGTATGTGTAAATCCAAAAAGAGAAATGAAGAGACTGTTCAACAAACTGAAGAGAAAATAAATATGGACGATTTTTCATTGAAAAAAAGAAATAAGAAAGAGCTATTAAAAATTTGAATCTACGTTTTATTGGACATGCAACTAGATACGGAAAGTGATATGACATTGATACCCAGAAATTTCTTGAAGAAATTAGGAAAACCAAAATTAAAAATAGCCTTGTCCAATTGATTCAGTTCAATGGTTCCGTGATAAAATCATTAGGCTATTTTGAAGCCTATGTAGAACTAAAAAAAAGTTTGCTGTATTACCAATTATCATGGCAAACTGTGAAAAAAAATCATGGTCTAATAGGAAATGATGTATTGAACATAAATTTGACAAAATTAATAAACAAAGTCTAGGTGGAAGAAACTGGAATTTAAAAAAAAAATGAAGCAAAGTTAAGACTAAAGGAAAATGTCTCCCCCTCATATTTTCAAGCACAAAAAGTGCTAGTCCATCAACTACCAATAGTTGTAGAAAAACCAAAAAAATTACTGGAACAAGATCTACTTGAACAAGTTCTGCCAGGAGGAAACAAATGGGCCTCCCTATAAATAATTTGAAGAAAGAAGAATGAGGATTTGCGTATTTGTGGTGACTACAAAATAGGCATAAACCACAAAATATGTGCAGACCCATATCTTATCCCCAATGTAGAATGGGCTTTGAACTCCCTTGCAGGCATGAAAACATTCTCTAAAATTGATCTAAAGTTGGCATACCATCAAATACCTATTGATGAAGACTTTAAGGAAGTCATAACAATAAATACACCATTAGACTTATAAAGATGGGAAAGAATGCCGTATAGAATTAAAACAGCATGTGAGATTTTTCAAAGGTTTATAGAGCAAGTTATTGGTAGCTATATAAAAAGTACAATATGCTACAAAACAATGATATTAATGATGAAGAACTAAAATGGAAGACTGGTATGGTTTTGAATAAGTTAAAAAATATTGGATTAACAATTAATGAAAAAGAATGTGTACACAACACTAAAAACATATAATTTTGGGGATATTCTATATCTAAGGAAGGCATATCACCAGAGCAATCGTTAATTGACAACATATTAAAAGTTGAAGTACCTAAGAACAAAAAAAGAGTTAGAATCTTCTTTAGAACTTGTAAATTTTTACGGACGATATGTCAAGTGATACTCCAAACTGACAGAACCTTTTGCTGCTTTAAGAAAAAAGAATGTGGAATTTATTTGGACAAAAGAACAACAAGTGACATTTGAAAATTTAATAGCTGTTCTGGCAAAGAAACCAGTAGTAAAAATATTTGACCCTAGAAAGGAAATAGTAGTAGCAACTGACACAAGTGAACACTCAATTTCGGCAATATTAGCTCAAGATGGTCATCCTATTATGTTATCTTTTGAGAAAATTGTCAAAAGCCAATGTGAACTACTCAAATACTGAGAAAGAAGAATTGGCTATAATATGGACAACAAATAGAACTCATCAGTTTCTGGTTAAAAAAAATTCCTACTAAGGTATGACCACAGACCTTTAGAATTCATATTTAATCCTAGGAAGGAACTTCCTAAGGTAAATGGTTGAACAAAATTGGATGCAAACCATATAAAATGCCACCGTACCATCCACAATGAAACAGCTTAGAAGAAAGGATGGTGCAAACTATCAAAAACAAATTGATATGTCTACAATGGAAAAAAAGATACCCACGATCTAGGAAGAAATGTTTCTAAGCTATAGGACAATACTGCATACTGAAAGAGAGAAAAGCCTGTCTGTCCTCATGGGTAGACAAATTAGAGTCCCATTAACCATGTCTGATGCCACCAACAAAAAACTATGGTTAAAAAGAATAGTGAATCTAATCTACAAGACTCAAGATTCATAATGCAAAGTGGACTACGATAATAGAAAAAAATGGAAATGGGATATTAGTTCATGCAGACCAAGTTAGATTGCAACATGATAGCGATGAAGAAATGTACAGTGAGTCTGAAAGTAATGAGGGTCAAAGTGTCATGTCAAGGCAAGACACATGAAAGTGAAATCGAGACCAATACAGACTCTAAAGATTAACAATCATTGGAGGAACACTTCTTTGAAAAAAGAAAAAGACCATGACTGCCCATATCTAGACAATCTCTTAGGGAGAGTGTGGAAGATAGGAGACAAAAACTCTCAGAAGAAGTACCAGGGAAAATAAGGGGATAAAACCTCTTTGGCAGAGGGAGATGAGGTGACTCATTTACATAGGAAGTCACAAAGATTATAAATAGCTATGACTATTACCCATGGGCAGTTGAGTGCATACTACTTCCTGTGAGTTAGTAACACTACACTATACAGCTAACAAAACAAATACCCTAAAACAAAAAAATAAATAAATACTCAAAACATATTTGTAAAAAGAAAAAGATTTAAAATTCTCACTGTCCTTTTTCGTCTGTGTGCATGTCTAGTTGCATCAATGTAAACATTGCTTTTAGTCCAATGAAGTCCGAAAGGATGAAACACGTCACACAAAAACTTTTTCACCTTCTTTCTGTAGAAGTAAAAGTTTAATTATAAAAAAAACTTTTTAAAAGGAAAACAACATTTACCAACAGTTGGTTCTCTGACCAAATCGTCATAGCATCCAAAAGCTTTTGGTATTTTAAATTTCTCAGCAAATTTTTGGGCTCTATCAATATCTCTGGCAGCAACAGCTGTAATCTAAATAAAAACAGAACAACATGAATATCTTTTTTTTATATTTTAATTCTGGAAATCATTGTTTCTCGTGAACCCATAAAAGTGAAATATTTGGAAGTGTAAAACATTACAGGGTGATAAAACGTGCACAAATTCCAGTTATTTTTTAGGCCTGATCAAGAAGCATTTTCAATGATAGGTGATATACAATCTCAGGTGAATTACAATACTTGCAACAGTTGTAATATCATACTAAATATTTAAGTCCTTAAAATGGTTTATATATGGGAAGAAATCAAAATGGACTCTGATGTTGCATTTCTTATTCCTTTGGGTGAAGAATGGTTTCATCTAGAATGGCAAGGTCTCCATGATACAGAAAATAAAAAACAAAACACGGAAATAAAGTACAAAACAGAAAATATGGAAAAATTACAGAAAACGGGATTCTTGCTACTAAAAAAATAAAATATTTTGATGGTAAAATGTAAAATTCCTGAGTTGGAACTCGATAGTATCATTATTTTGCATAAATTCATAAAACACAGTGAAGTCAATGAGTTATGCCCAAGCGCTATGACCAATATTGCTGCAACATGATATTTATTTTTGTCAACACACCATAGATTGGACTCGGAAAGACATACTTGTGGATCATCATAAATCACTGAAGCACAAAAAAAAAATAAATAAATACGAATAAAGATGCTTATAAGTAGGCTATATATTTGTACATTTTCCTGTTTACACACAAGTCTCTGTTTCTCACTTGTTTTTATGATTTTGTATTAAAAATGGAAAGTTGAAATTGATCATCATGGAAGAACATGGAATGTGACGTTTGACGATGCTCGGTCTGGATCAAAGTGTAGTATCTGTTCACAGATCGCTCGCTTTGTCGGCCTTTAGGCTGAGATCGTCACTTGATACTTACCTGGTGTAGGGATTCATCCCTGCGCTGGTAGTATCATGGCTACGACTAGCTCGGACCGGCTCTGGCCTGGACCAGCTATGACAAGCCAAGACTAGCTATGACCAGCTTGGACAAGCTAAGACCAGCTATGACTAGCTTAGACCAGCTTGGACAAGCTATGACCAGCCAAGACCAGCGGCCCGGGTGAAAACACTCGGGTCCCCACGTTAAAAACCGACCCTGTGTCACAACCTACCTCAGTGGGGGGGTCAAGTCACCTGGAATGTGACGTTTTAGAACATGGAGAACTTGCCACTCAAGTTTCATCCTTATAAAAAGGATGAAGAAAGTTACAAATATTATTGTTTAACTTTGAGAAGATTTATTTGAAGTGTTAAACTCCTCTGGCCTGTTGGCTAATTCATTCTACAACATTCTTTAGGTGTATAATTTATGAAGAAAGAGAAGTTCTTTTTATGATAACAAAAATGAGGGGTTGAATTGTTCAAGACAAGTTTTTGGAATGAATGTAAAATCTCAAAAGGTGATGTCTAAACTTTTATCTTTATTCTTTAACTAATTTAAGTGGATTTCTATGTACTAAAAGGATAAATTGAGATAACACTCATAGTAATTTGCATTATATCTTTTCGTCTTAACTTTTTACTTGTTATACAAAAACCACAGTAAGTGATCCCTTGAATAGTGTTATATATGCCATCAAAACATTTTATGAAACTTAGAATCAATAATTTTATTTTTCCTACTACAATACAAGTAGGTTTTTTTTAAGTCAAATGATACTTTTTCAGTTTAACATATTGCTTTTACTTTTTATTATTTCCTTACCTGTCTCATGTCAAAATATTTAATTGTATCCAATGTGATCTTTTTTAAGTTATTCTGAACTAGCTTAAAAGCTGCAATCCATGTGGACTTTTAAGCTAGCTAGAATTTTTTTTAATTTATTAATTTGTATCAGTCAAGTGATATGGCTACTAATATTTTTTATCATAAATGGAAAAAAAATCACAATTCAATGAGCACCAGTATTTTAAAAAGAATTTTGAATTTATTTGTGTATAAACATGTTGATTTTTGTAAATATTGATGTCCTTACATGAAATTATCAGAAAATAAGAGCAGTAAATTTAAATTTATTGGTAATTTTCTAACATTTCCTAAACAAGCATTTTTGTAAACAAGGCTATAAAACCAAAGTGCCTAAAATTCAATAAAATATTATATTGCTTAGAATATTTTCTTAAATTTTAAAGATAACTGAAGTAGTTAAAGAAATATTAAAAAAAAATTCATGTTGTATTTGTCATGTAATTTTTATAGTTATGTACCCCTTACTTAAATTTGCCAAAGATGAGGCTGTTGATCTATCACCCACTCATAAAACACCCACTCCATGTAAAAAAGATGTTTCTTTGTGATATTTTAAACTAAAAGTAATTTGTATCAATTCAGATTAATTGAACTTTAAATCAGCTATTTTTCCACAAATAAATTTTTTAGAAAAGTATATTTTATTTTTGAAAGATTTTTCTTAATAAAAAGAATTATGTTGTGTTGACAGATTTATCAATATGGATGATTTTGTAGATTTTACTGTCAATAATAAAAAAATCATTTTAATTTAAATTCGGTTTGAAATACAGCAAAGTATTTTGCTTATTGTAAATATTAAATTTAATTTATTAACTTGAAATTAAAACTAAAATAAAAGTGTTATGATGATCAAACTTAGTAGCTGTAGATATTCTATGTACATGGACTCAAAGTTGCCCATGAGCTATAGTTATAGCTCCCTTTATGCTAATTACTTATTAGCTAAATCAATATTTTGGGTTTCACACCCTATGTGAATCTACAGCTTCTCCTACATTCCCCCCCCTCTCACTGGTTTCATGAGTATTTCTTGTTATGGGCAACCTTGATCTAGTTCTTTGATTCTCAGTGTCCCATGTTTTGTACTCTGAGTCTTCTAAAGAACTGATCATCCATTGATTTCTCTACCCTTCTTTCTTGTTCATCTACATAATCATTCAAACTAGTTTCACTTTGTACTTTTTTGGCTAGCATGGGCAACAATATTTTTACTATTCTTGCATATTAATACCATGTTATATCCATGTTATTATGAAATTCGCCTTTTCTGGCTTGTTTTCTTTATTTCTTTTGTACCATATATTTTCATTAATAGAGTTAAGACATGGTTAATGGAGCTCTAATCTTTCTGCCCATTAATGCAGATGGCTCTCTAATCTGTCAGCATGTGGTATTGTCCTGTAACTCAACAATAATCTTGGTAGGAAAGTTTCAGTCCTTTCTTGCTGAGAAGAAAATGCTTTTAATCCCATCTTTATTGTTTGGACCATTCATTCAGCAATCCCATTTGATTGAGGGCGGTAACAAGGTGTTTTATAAAGGATTCAGCCAATTTTCCTTAACCATGAGGATAGACTTTTGTCACAGTATTCAGAAGCATTATAAGTTACTAATGTTTTTGGTACTCCATTTTTAGTAAATATTATGTGTAATATTTGTTTTACAGTAATAGATTTTTTTTTATCCTGAACTCAGAAAACTTCAGGCCAGGCGGAAAAAATATCAACCAGTATTAGACATAAACTTACCGTGTTAACTTGTGCACGATCCATATGAACTCTAGACCATGGTTCTGTTTCCTTAGGCCAGAGGCATAACTTATTGTAGTGAAAATTCTTTATTTTGGTACATTTAAGACATTTGTATATGTAATTCTCCATGTCTTGGATGTGTCCCGGTCACTATACTTCCAGTTTTAACTGTTTTTGTGTAGCAGTTATCCCACAATGCACATCATCATCTATATTTTTAATTACTTCTTTTCTACATTTTTCCAGTGGTACAACTAAATGTCCACTACAAATTAAACAATTTTCTATTGATAGTTTGTGTCTGGCTTCTTTGTATGATCTTTCCGCTTTTGAACAATGACTCCATTTATTGTTCCTTATTCTAGATAAAATTCGACTTAAGACTGGATCTTGTAACATTTCCATAACTAGTCTATTCATGGGCAACACATCCGTTTCCACTCAATGCAAAAATTCATCCTCAACTTTTTTTACGTTTTGTTCCTTTTCAAATTGTAGTCAGGACAATGTGTCTATGTGTACTATCAGGTTTCCCTTCACATATTCTATATCATAATCAAAAGCCAATAACTTCATAGCCCATCTTAATATTCTGGGTGATGTAACTTTCAGCAATTCCTTCCTAGAATGGAATATAAATTCTAAGAGATTATGATCCTATCTCAACAAAAAATTTTTTCCTAATAAAAATTTTCTTACTCTGCTCATACTCCATACAATTGCAAATGCTCCCTTTTCAATATTAGAGTACTTCAATTCAGCTGGTGTCAATGTCCTGGAAAGATACATCACTGGGTGGCCTTCCTGGGACAAAATTGCTGATACAGACTGGCCATTTGCATCTGTTGTTAATGCAACATTCTTTTTAGGGTAAAAAATCTTAACCATGCATTTTTTTAGATAGAGCTTCTTTTAATTTAATGAAGGCTATTTGGTGTGTCCATTCAAACTCTTTATTCTTCTTTTGCAACTAAGAAAACACTTCAATTCTTTCAGAATATTTTGACAAGAATTTTCTATAAAAATTGGCTAATCTGAGAAATGATTCCAAATCTTTTTTATTACTTGGAGAAAATACATTTAATATATTTTGTATTGATGTTGAGTTCGGTGAAGTACCGTGTTCTGAAATTTGGTAATCCAAGAATGTTAATTCTTTGCAATCTTCATTTATCATCATTCTTGCCTGTCTCAACTTATCCATTACAAATCTAGTTTTTTTGTTTCAGTTCTTTTTCAGTGGCTGCACCTAAACATATATCGTCTTGATAAATTATCATATTTTCTACTCTCCCCCTCAACAAATTTTCCATAGCTTTTTGAAAAATCAAGCTGGCTGTCTTAATTCTAAATGATAAGCAGGGCCATCTAAGTAAGCCTATGGGTGAGTTTATTGTTGTGATTTCCTTAAATATGTCATCTATTTGAATTTGGTGTTATGCATTTTTTAATTCAATTATCTTAAAATATTTGATTCCTGCCAGAGAATGTAGCGTTTTCTATATTTGGAATAGAGTAGGAATCCGAAGAAATCTTGTGATTTACGCCTACTTTGTAATCTCTGCAAATTCTAAAATCATGATCGGGTTTTCTTAAGACCACAATAGGTGATGCTCATTTGCTGCCTCCAATTTCTACATATTGAAGAATGCCTTCTTCCACCATTTTTCGCAGCTTATCAACTACCATTGGCCTTATATGAATGGGAAGCCTACAGCTTTCAAAATATGATGGATTGATATTTCTTTTTAATTTTTTAATGTTCCAGTTTCAGGATTTCATGTATTCATAGCATTAAGTAAACATGTGCTATTAATATTTATCAAATAAGTTCTTTTTGAACTTATTAAATGTCTGTCCCCATGCTGGACATTTTTCTCTCTTTGATTCAAATGTTTATAGTTGCAATATCTGCATTTTACCATTGTTCTTTTTATCGCACATGTCCATAAGCTCAGGTTGGTTTTCATTTATATGAAATTTTTCAATTAACTCCTCTTGTATGACATCAATACAAGCTTCTAAAGTCATTTGGTTTGTCTGTAACCATTCTAAAATTTTTACTTTATGAGGTGTTGTACAGTCCTTCTACCAACTGGAGTTGAATTAATTCTTACTCTGTGCTTATTCCTTGTTGTTATAGTTCATTAAATTCACAATATATGCTGGTATCTTTTAATCTTCTTAGATATTTCCTTATAAGCTCCCCAAATTCTTGTCTCAATGCTAAGAATTTGGTTCATTTGGCTATGTCCAATCTTTTCTGTGGCTGAATATTTCTCAATATTATTTGACTTCCTTAAATGTCAAGTTTTCAATTTCAACCAGTTAAGTTAGTAACAAAATCTGTCTAATGGCTTTGCATCCCACAGTGGCCAAATAATAGATCCGTGATTTCTTTCTGCCTTTCAAGTGTTTGATCATCGTGTAACTTCTTAATTCTGGCACATTCCTCAAAGCATTTTATCCAAATCTTTACATTTTTAGGTTCTTCTGTGTTCAACAGATCTCCACCAGGTGATGTCATTTTGTTATGATGATCAAACTTAGTAGCTGTAGATATTTTACTTACACTGACTCCAAGTTGCCCGTGAACTATAGTTATAGCTCTCTTTATGCTAATTACCTATTAGCTAAACCAGTCCCATTACAAAAAAGCTTTCTTTTGTAAAATGCATTTTAAATCTTAGGTATCACTTTTTTCTTTTCTTTTGGCAGTACCTACATAGCAATAACTGTTACCTGGCTCTGCTGCAAGAAAGCTTAAGTGAAATAGTACCACCTTACCAAATTTTTTTTCTCAATCTTATAAAATATCTTTTGGATAATCAAATGACTGCAGTTACTTTGAAGCAAATCCATCAAATATGGCTCTGCATGAATTCAAAACTAATAAACAATTATTTTAGAGACAATAATAAGTTTCTTTCAAACTAATCTCTTCCAATTCAAACCTCAAAGGATTTAACTGACAATATCTGGATATATTGCTATAGTTTGAAAGATATCTTTTTTTAAATTTATTGACCAGATGGAACTTTATTTTGACACTCCAAAAATAAGAAAAAGCTTGTTTGATCCAACTAACCCCTTTATAAGGAATGAGTCAATCATATTGATCTGTCCAAGTGTTACACATGCACACACACAGGCCGTCCAGTCAGTGAAAATCAACAGTTCAACCCCAAACCACACACAAACTCACAAGATTGGTGAAGATTAATTTATTTGGAATCAGATAATGAATTATTTATCAACTTCATCACCTCAATATTCAAGCTTATCTTCCTGATATATTGTTAAATATTTCTGTTGCTCTCAATGTCATGATTGAATAAAAAATTCTATGGCACTCAGTCAGTTAAGTGCCTTATGTGATACACACCAAGGCGATCATGTCTCTTTCGATTTGTGACTGACTAGACAGAAGATTTTCCCACAGTAGGTTGCCCATCAAGGCTATAGGAACCAGTGTGTCCTGCTATTTAACCCATAGTTGAGTTCAAGGAGAGATGGATTCATGCCTTGTTTTGTAAATAACAAACCAGACTGGAATTCAAACTAATCTATCGCACCCGGCCGGAAGTTACTGCCGGCTACTCAAACGTCTGAAAGCGTCACCACGGAAAACGGAACAAACGCCATTAAGTTCCAGTGACTCAGCATTTTCAGACACCAAATCACAAAAATACAAAAACAAAACGAAACGTAACATCCACAACTAAAAATAATGACCAGAAACTAATTCATATACACATGGGGCCTAAATGAAACCCATGGGTACATTCAAAAGTAGAAGCTCATTTTTAGTGAATAACTAAAAGACATTATTAGCCAAGCTACGATGCTGACCCCGGCCTACATAAACATGGCCAAATTTCTTCCACCAAATTATTCTTGGAACCAGGGTTTAAGAGCCACGCTCCCCTCACCGCTGACCTGAAGCAGCAGCAGCCAGCCAGCCAGCCCAGGTCAAGCAGCAGCAGCCAGATTCTTGGATCCGGGTTTAAGAGCCACGCTCCCCTCACCGCTGACCTGAAGAAGAAGAAGCAGCAGCAGCCAGCCAGCCAGCCCGGGTCAAGCAGCAGCATCCGGGTTTAAGAGCGGCACGCTCCCCTCACCGCTGACCTCAAGCAGCAGCAGCAGCCAGCCAGTCAGCCAGACCGAGCCCAGCAGCAGCCCAGGTCAGGCAGCAGCAGCAGCCGCCACTAGCCAGCCCTGGTCAGGCAGCAGCAGCAGCCGCCACTAGCCAGCCCTGGTCAGGCAGCAGCAGCAGCAGCCACTAGCCAGACAAGGTCAAGCAGCAGCAGCACCCCGCGTACATTCTTATGCGATAGTCCTTTTCAGGGCTAACGACTACATATTTATGCCATAGTCCTTTTCAGGGCTAACGACTACATATTTATGCCATAGTCCTTTTCAGGGCTAACGACTACATGATTATGCCATAGTCCTTTTCAGGGCTAACGATTACACACTTATGCAATAGTCCTTTTCAGGGCTAACGACTACATGATTATGCCATAGTCCTTTTCAGGGCTAACGATTACACACTTATGCAATAGTCCTTTTCAGGGCTAACGATTACATATTTATGCCATAGTCCTTTTCAGGGCTAACGACTACATGTTTATGCCATAGTCCTTTTCAGGGCTAACGATTACATATTTATGCCATAGTCCTTTTCAGGGCTAACGACTACATGTTTATGCCATAGTCCTTTTCAGGGCTAACGATTACACATTTATGCAATAGTCCTTTTCAGGACTTCCTGACTACATAGTTTATGCAATAGTCCTTTTCAGGACTTCCTGACCACATAGTTTATGCAATAGTCCTTTTCAGGACTTCCTGACCACATAGTTTATGCAATAGTCCTTTTCAGGACTTCCTGACCACATAGCTTATGCAATAGTCCTTTTCAGGACTACCTGACCACATAGCTTATGCGATAGTCCTTCCGGTTACTACCAAGCTGCATCCCTGATGACCGTCAACCTAAGGACGAGCAGGTTCCCTCAGCACTGACTGGTCCGCTGCCCTAAAACAAGACGATCTTTCGGGTGGCGCTCCCCGATTCATTGCGACACAAGACTTGTACATACTTTTGCCAAATTGTTAAATAAAATTTGGCTTTGATTTTAAACCCTCGCTTTTGTTATCCTTGCTTCGATCGTATTTTCCAATATAAATTTTACTGCTTGCGGGGTTGATAGCACACGCTTGACGGCCCCGCAACAAATCTCTGTGCTTTCTCATTCTGAGCCATTATCCATTACACCAAACCATTAAACATATTCTCTTTTCTTTCTCTTCTTTCATCTTGCATCTTCCTGTGGTTAGAGAGAGAAAGAATTAGCTAATAAACGGCTGAATTTAGAGATTTCCCTAAACTTAGGTACCATGAAGAACTTTCTAAAAAATACATTTTATTTTAAATAATTTAAATGCCTTCTTTGAAATTAAAATTCAGTTCAATTTGAAAGAAAATGGACTAAAAGCTAAACTACATTACAAACATACAAAACATTTCCAAACAAGCAACAAGAACTTTTCTCTTTGAAATACTCTTCTAAAGCTAAAGTTTATTCAGCATTTCTCAGCTTTGTCAGCTCAGATACAAATATTTCAATTTCATCAGTAAAACTTTAAATCAGTCAAAGGGACATAACACCAACAAAATAGTAACCTCTAGGCATGTACATCATTTCACAAAAAAAAAAAAAAAAATGTTGTTATAAAACCGTTTTTCTTCCTTCTGTGTTTCATATTTTGTGGTATTTTACATTAAATATAAATCATGTGGTCATGTTAATAAACAGACACCTACAATGCGCAAAATTTGCATGAAGTTTGAAAAAAGCATGATTATTTACAAAATAAAACAAAATAAATAATCATGCTCTTTAAAGTTCGCGCATTAATTATTTCGTTTCTAGCATTATTTTTTAATTTTTTGTAATTTTATTTTGTAGATAATCATGCTCTTTAAAGTTCGGGCGCGCGAACTTTGTAAAAAAAAAAGACTAAAAGAAGAGCATGATTATCTACAAAATTTGTTTTTGTTTAAAGTTCTTTTTATGTTATTTTTAAATAAAACTACAGTACACTTATCAAAAAATTCAAGTTTCAAATATATGAAAAAATTTACAAAATTTAAAAAGAACAAAACAAATTAAATAATACAGGGTAAATTTGCTTTTTAAGACTCGCGCTAAATATCTACTAAAAAAACAACACTTGTCATCGCTTTACGACATAACTTAAATGCGCAGTAATTTTAGACGAGTAAGATCAGTAAAAAGGCCATTAATTAAGCTTCCACGCGCAAAATGATCTGCACTGAATGTAGTTAAACAAGGCCAGTAATGGCCGACGGCTGAATACGACAGAGTTCGAACTTTTCTTGTCGATAACTCCAAAACGGTAGGTTTTTTCATAATTTAATTGTTAATTCGAGTTCAGCATGTACATTTTACACGGAAATATGACGATTTTTGAAATTTTTTATAGATATTTAGCGCGGGGCTTAAAAAGCAAATTTACCAAAAAAAGTAATATTTAACTTTTATTAAAAAAACAAAGATTTCACTGTACTTTTCAGTATTTATTCGAATGAACTTTGTTATTTTTATTTGTGGAAATATGAGTGTTCCAAAACCAAAAATCGCATTACCATATTGATAACCTTGTAAATTTTATATTTATTTACCAAATAGAGTGAATCATGTTTGTGTATGTGACAATATATTATTAAAAGATTTTATTTGTCGAATTATGGAAGATAATATCATGCAGATTTTCCCTGATTGCTATTTTTCACAAGTGTACTTTTTTTCCTCTCAATTGTTGCATGGCATTTTGGAATACCCTGACCTAAAAATGAAAGAATAGGGCCTGTAGTTTCATTTTTTTTTAGGTCAGTTATTGAATTTTAACATGTAGCTAACCTAATTTTAATAAAATATTTCTTCCTGCTTTCACAGAAAAGGAAAAAAATTCTAATACATGTTTCTGAAAAACTGACAAGTATTTTTTAAAAAGTCACAATTTCTCGAATTTTCATACAAGGCGGGTCCGGTAACATAAAAAATACTTTAACCAAGACTTTCTTAATAAGAACATTTCTAAAATAATTTAATTCATTTGTGAAAAGTTTCTGAAAATTTAATTAAAATCCGACAATTATTTGATTTTTGCAAGAATTTCCAAATCAATGTGTTTTTCATTGCAAAAAGGCGCTAAAATTTGCTATGCTAATTTTATTTATAGTCCATCCACTGACGCAAGAAAAACACCTTTTTTTAATCAAAATTCCGAATATTCTAAAAAGGATGAAAAGATTAAAAACTCGAATAAAAAACGAAAAAACACTTGGGTCTTTCCGCTTTTGACGATAAAATTTGATCATTTTTTTTAATCAGCATGACATTTTTTCAGGTAAAAAATTCATGCACATTTCTTGCTCGTTGCTGATAAACTTAATTTTTAAAAAGAATCGAAAAATATAAAGTTTAAAATGCCATTTTCAAAAATTATTTTCATCTTAACAAGTAAATTCCATTGTTTTATTTTTGTTTTTTTCATTTTACGGAAAATTTAAAAAGTTAGGGAGCAATTCATTGTTGATTTACCCCCACGAAATTGCAAAATTCTGCATACCGATACTTTAAAAAGTAAATAGGACCTCTTAATCTCATCCTAAATAAATATTTTTAAATTAAGGACCACTTCGACGACCAGATAAATTACGTTTCGGTTTACGACTTAGAGTTGTTTGGTCGATCCTTACTAGGTACTCCATACTTTCAGCCTTGTGTCACTATTTTTTTTTTATTCTGACATGTGTCACTGCGTAAGGAAAGGTCGAACTAAAAAATGCTAATCTATAAAAATTATTACACAAAAAGAAATTTTCTTATTTTTTGAGTGGACCAGGAACAGGACCAGTTTATTTAACAAGTGCCAAAAATTAAAATTGCATAAATGTAAGTAGCGCGCAATGGATGCTTCCAAAAATTTAAATTATAAAGATATAAATTAGAAATTATCCCTTCATAATGTAAAAAGGTAAATTTAAGGTGGCTAAACCACAAAAGAACGAGCGACTCAACTCGTCACAGAACATTTTTTTTTTTAAACTTTCACTATAAAAGAAAGACTTCTTTTTTTTTATTAAAGCAATATTTGACTCACCTGATGGACATCATGATTTAATAATTGTAAAGCACTGCAAAAGTCATTACAAATATTACCAGCACCACAGATTCCCCACTTCATGTTGTTGTTTCGACAATCAGATCGAATAAAGAAAGCTTATCTCATTTCTGAAAACAAAAACTTGTCACGTTCTTTGCGTTCGCTTTCTTTATGATTTTTTTTCATTATAAATTTATATTTACATTTTTATTTTTAAAATTAAGGAGCATTTCGACGTGTTGTAATGGTTAGCAAACTAGATAAATTACGACTGAGTAGATAAGTCGATCTTTCCTGAGTGCTCCATACTTTCGCTCTTGTGTCACACGCTATAACTAAAAATCGCTATTTTTCGATTCTGACAAGTGTTGCGGCGTAAGTGAGGCCTAACTAAAAAGAATACTAATATACAAAAATTATTTCTTAGTGGACCAGTAAGTAGTGTCAAAACAAAAATTAAACACGTAGCAGGCACACTGGATATTATTATTTTATACTAAAAAAATTATAAAAATACAAATTATCCTTTCATTTAAAATCCGTGGAACTCCTTGATATCTTTCAACAGGTATCAGCTCAGCACTTCCCGGACAAAATTTTTCACGAAATTCTTTGTAAATTCCCAGGGATTACAATCCCATTCAAACATAGTGACACATTTACTACATACTACTAAACACCACATTCAAACAAGAGAACGACCGACCAATTCTACCCTGTGGAGACTCAGCCCAGTAAAATACAAGATGACAAAAGAAGAACTTCAGCACATGCTGCAGTGAGGAATAATTCGGCCTTCCAAGAGCCACTGGCCATCCTTCCGCTGCACATGGTACCGAAGATATTTATTTGCATATATTAAAAAACACATAAAAAATGTGGCACAAGGCCTAAAAAGGGGGATGGGGAAGGACGGTCATCATCTGTCTTAAACTAAAAACTTAGCTAGTCGCAACCACTGACCCAAACATATCAACAATAGTCCTAGCACCAAAACAACACATTCTTCCATACCTTTCTTACTACATCCACCATAATTCCTCAAATTCTCTATGAAAATCTAACTAGTCCCCATAGGTACAATACAAAGTCAGTGGGGGGAGGGGGGATAACAATTTAAAAAACCCCAATGTATATTTACAAAAAAAAATGAACTATTTACAAGAAAACTAAACAAAATAAGATTAGTAATAAAACCCCCCACAGTACCTAAATGTGGCAGTAACATCAGTTAACTGGACGAAAAAATTGCGAGATTATAAAAGTATGGTAACAGTCATCCATCCAAAATCACTCACACAGACACACACTCATTCAGACACAATAACAAATACGAAAAAAAAAAAAACAAAAAAAAAAACACACGCACGAAACGAAAGTCATCTCGCAACTACCAGAGAACTGACATCACTGGCCACCTAACGCGGGAGGGGATGGGGAATTAAACTAAAGAAAAAATAGGGACAGAAATAAAAGGGGGGCTAATGAGCATACATACTCTAGCTAAGTTAACCAGAAACGAGAAACTAAAAATTCAAAATAAACCTATACTAGTCTAATATCGGGACGGGTTGTGTCTGTTGGACCCAAGAGGGACGAAATCCTGCACCTAGCCGAGGTCCAAGTGCCACTCCAAGTCAGCTCCTCTCACTCTACACATTCGCGCAAGATTTACCCACCTTTTGGCGAATTCTGATGAAGGGAGTCGCCGCCTTTCCGTCCTAATCTTGACTTTAAGCTGATGCTTAAAGTACAAGATTAGTAGGGAAGAAGTGAACTTCTCACCTTCATAGAATCCCTTCTGACGCGTCACCCAAATCACGACTCTCATAACTCCTAGCAAGCAGTGGAACACATAGAGTTCAGACTCCGTTAGCGGCGGGGCCACATTGCTACAAACAGAAGCGGCCTCAAGGACGAAAAACTTTCCCTGCAACATGCGAACCATGAGACCTTCAACAAACTTACACAATGGTGCTACCGACTTGCAATGAAAGAAGACGTGACCAAGGGTCTCGACTTCCCCCTCACAACGTCGGCAGTTTGGATATTTCTCCAAACCCGCTGCGCAAAGTTTTTTGCCGACCCAGAGGGCCCCACGTATCACCAGCCAGGTGAGGGATGCCTCATCGTTGTTGAGACATTTCAACCCGGAAGCCCAAGGCCAGATTGAGCGAGCCTCCTGCTTCGTAAGACCGAGCTCGTCAATCAAATCATCATGAACGGACCCCCTGACTACCACCCGATATAATGCCCTACGAGACAACGCCTGGACGTTGTGGAGGCCAACCGTCGCCCGTAAGAGGTGTTTCAGAGCCAGACGACATTCACGGTAGAAGGAGCACTCGGCACGAGGCAAACGGCCAGCCTCCTCCTCGCCCGAGTGCACACTTCTCAAGGATGGGAAGGATCTACGGGCGTCTTCCTTCCAGAAGGCGCCCCCGTCATCCGAATCGCGACACAAACGATCCAGGAACCCGATGCGAAGCATATCGAGACGAATCTCAATGCTAGGCATACCTAGACCGCCTTCAGTAGGATGAAGGCAACAGATCTCCCGACATACCCTAGGAGCTCTGCCTCTCCACAAGAAAGAGAACAAGAGCTGTACTAATGAAAGCACTGTGGCAGACGGAAGTGGAAGTACCGAGAGTCGGTAAAGGAGAATCGGGTAGATATGTGAAACACATACCTCCGCCCTCCCCTTCAAGGAAAGCCTCCTCCGAGACCACAAATTAATTGCGCTCTCGGCCTTCTCTCGTACCTCCGACCAATTCATATCCAACTGGATATCAGGACCGAACCAGACGCCGAGTATCTTGATCGGCCCATCCGTCCAGCTGAATGGTCCGGGAAGAGAAACCCCCTTCCACGCACCCAACCGCAAGCCAACAGACTTATCGCGGTTGATCTTGGCCCCTGTCACCATCTCATACCCACCGATTTCTCTGCTGACTTCGTTAATCTCGGCTCTGCTCGACACAAGAACCGAAACGTCGTCAGCATAGGCAGAATACCTGGCCGAGGTGGTAGCACCAGGTAAAGAGATTCCGCGTAGGACCGGATTCGCCTTTAACTTGCGAAGGAAGGGTTCCAACGCAAGAACGTAAAGCACAGGCGAAAGCGGACAACCCTGACGAATAGATCAAGACAATACGAAAGGTTCCGATCTTACCCCGTTCACTTCCACCAGCGCACCGGGGGTCGCATACATAAGCCGGATCCAGGAGCGAAAGTACGGCCCGAAACCGGCAGCCGAAAGAACAGCCTCCAAGAATCGATGGTCAACCCTATCAAAGGCCTTGGACTGATCTAAATTGATCAGCGCGGCTTCACTGTCGACTTTCTCGATGATCAGGCGCACCATATCAAGTCTGCTCGGAGCCAATCAGACTAGACAGGACAAGCTGCAAACGGTTAGCCAAGACCTTAGCCAAAATCTTTAACTCTGTATTTAACATAGTTAAAGGGCGAAAGTTACCTATCCCATCCCCACCGCTTTTGTCCTTACGCAGCAGCTTGATCACACCCCTGGTGAAGCGTTGAGGTATAGACCCCTGCTTCATCCAGTTGTTAAAGACCAGCTGCAGCAAAGGAACAAAAACGGGCGACTGCCTCAAGTACACTTCGTAAGGAAGACCATCTAATCCCGGAGACTTATCCAGGCCAACCTGTTTCAGCGCTTCCCAGATTTCCGACTCAGTGATGGGACCCTCGCACCCAGCCGCTTCAGCTGCCTCAAGGCAGGGAAAGTCAGCTAAATAGGTGTCGAACCGAGCAGAGCTCAGACCGGGCTCCCTGGTAAAAAGCTCCCGAAAGTAATCCCGAAAAGCCTCGCATATGCCCGAGTTTGTAGTCACTGTCCGCCCATCCGGCAATGTGACGCTCGCGATATGCCGTCTTGAAGCATTCCTACTTTCCTCTGCACGCAGTTCCGCGGCCATATTCGTCGCCTCAGAGGACATTCTTTTTACCCTAGCCCTAACTACCAGAGCTTGATCCTTCTTGCTAAGCAAGGAGGACAACTCTGCCTTAGCTAGGACTACTTCCCCACTATCACGGGATTTCACAGCCCGATCAACTCTTTGTTCTAAAGCCGTTTGCGCCGCTAATCTATCTACATTGAGTCGACGACTAAAATCGGCAGCAAACGTTCGAATTTTAGATTTAAGTTTGTCCCACCAGGCATTTCCCACCACAGCCCCCGTCAGTTCCCTTTGTAAGGTTAGTAAAAACTGGTCCCGGAAATGCTGCTCGCCAAATAACGAGCAGTTGAATTTCCAGTAGCCAGTCATCCTAACATTAGGCTTATCTAAGTTTACACGGACCCGGACAAGCCTATGATCCGAATAAACTATATAATGAAAACTTGGACACCCTAAGAGTCCTACATCGACTCTCCTAACTAAAACTCGGTCGAGGTAGCTCGCAAGCACACCTACAGCCGAGCTGCCACTATTTGTCCAAGTCCACACTACCCGCTGAGGGTGTTCATTCCGGTACTTGTCGATGAGATCAAACCCATCGACAAAGCCCCGAAAATGTTCCACTCCCCAGTTTTTAGTACCCGCTTTATATTTGGACCCTATACGATCTATATCGGGGTCAAGGACGGCATTCCAATCCCCCGCTAAAATTAACCGACGTGATGTCGTCATAAACGGCTCGATCTGCCGAAACAAAGCAGGTCGCTCAGCCTGGGTATTGGGCCCATAAACCCCAATGAGACGCAAAGCCTTATCCTTTATGGTAGCATCCAGCACTCAAAGCCTGCCCGCCGGATCTGCGAAGACAAGAGCACACGCAGCCTTCAAAGTCTTGCTCACCAGCCAAGAGACACCCCTCGAGTGTCCATCAAAACATGCTGAATAAAGAGTAAACTCCCTAGACAGAATGTCTTCATGATCGCGAGAAGAAAAACGGGTCTCTTGTACACAACATATATTCACACCGAGGCTCTGAAGGTCGCGAACGAGTCTCACCCTTCGAGACTCCGACCTCAGGCCTCGGACATTCACACTAGCTAACCAGAGTGCCATTATCAAATCGACTAGGGTCGCCCATCCGAGTAGAACATTTGCTGGGGTGAGGACACCGACAGCCTGTCCCATTGAACCTGACGCCATCTCATTTTCGACAGTATCACCGTGAGACAGGCCACCGATGTCCGCTGGAAACGTTAATTTAAGCGCCCTATACAGGGAAGGGTGAACAAAAACAGGGACCCTCCCTCTGCACGTTTTAGAAGGATCCAAATTGGGCTCAAATACCGCCGCTGGGGGCACTAATTTCAAAGATGAGTTTGCCTCCTCAATCATGCCCCAAATCTCCCGCGTACCCGGGCCCGAACGCACAACTGTTAGGAGTCTTTTTGCCTTTTTAAAATTTTTCGGGTCCTCTATATCTAGCCCACTCAACTTTTGAAAGTTGAAAAGGACTTTTAAGGGCCTGGGGTTCTTGGTTATCCCCAACACATTCTCCACATGGACCCGGGATACGCGGCAGACGTCTTCCCCTAAGTTATATGGAGGCTTCAGCTTTTTCTTCCCCTTTTCCCCCATGACCTGAGCGTCTGGACTTCTATTACGTTTTTTATGTGGTGTCTGGGAAGGTGTTGGGGTAGGTGTACTTGCTGGTGTGTGTGATGGAGTCATTCCAGATGGGGTCTTGATGGGGGAAGGTTTGTTTGAAACAGGTTTTTTATGTTTCGCAGGAGAATTTGATAGTGATTTTGGCGCTGGAGGTTTAGCAAATGATGGAGGGGAAGACGGGGCAGAGGATGAGGGGCAGGGAACCCCCAGCGGCTTCTGTTTCTTTGCCTTTTTGTCTTCCAATTTCTGCTTCAATTTCTTGAGGTCCAAGATCTTTTGCCAGCTTGGCTCATTAAGTTTTTGAGATGGAGTGGCGGTCTCCTCATACGAGGCCGAGGCGTCGCCCTCAGAGCTAGCAGAGGGAATGGGGCTGTAGGTGGTTTTGTCCCCGGAGTCATGCTGAGACAGAGGTCCCGCTGTCTGGACCTTCCCTTTGGCCCTACCCACTACACGCCATCCCCCCTCATCCTTCTCCTTATCCACACTTGTGGAAGGCGTTGGTTTGAGGGGCAATGAGGGCAAAGACCCAACCGAGGGATTTTCCACACCGGTCCGCTTAGTAGGTGGCCTACCTACTAAGCGGACAGGCGCCGCGGTTTTATCAGTGTCGGCCAAAGGGGGATTTGGGTCGCCAGCAACCGGAGCTCCAGGGGCCTTCTTCCCTGGGCAGGAGGAATGACTGGCAATCTCCGGTTGCCAAAATCCAGACAGTTGGGGATGGACTTGAAGGCCGCCTCATCAATCATGATGTCAAAAGTCCACCCCCCGTTCAGATTGTCCGAGAGAGCCCCTAAAATTTGGCCGTACTGCATAAAGAATGCAGCCAGGAGCTCTCCGGAAATTTGAGGAGGAACCTCAAACACTGCCACCCTGGTCCTTCGCCTACCCATGTATTCGGTACGGAGAATCAGGTCCTTCTTTATCAATTCTCTTTTCGCCATATCCAGGCAATCCTCTGGTGTGGGCAGCAGTACGTCCCACATGAAGAATTTCACTCCCTTGATTACTCTTTGGGGTTTTATCCCCAGGGACATAAGTGATTTGATCACTGTGTCTTTCGTGGATCGACAGATTTTGCGCGTACGCCTGTCAACCGCGAAGACGGTCACCATTCTTTGTTCGAACTTCTGAAGTTCCTGGACGTCTTTTAGGATGCCATCTTTATTTACAAGATGGGCAAAATCCTTTGCCTTTTCCAGGAACTCCGCGATGTTCACAATACAACTCGGGGGGGACTTCCAGCAAGAGGGCGATTCCTCAGCTGTAGACTTGGACTGAGCCACTTTCGGCACCTTTTCACTTGAGTTGGAGACCTGCATGGCCTCCTCCTTGTCACTTGCGTTTGCCTTGTCAGGTTTGCTTGGGGAAACCTTACCCCGTTTTTTAGACTTGGTTTTATCTTTATCCGGGGGGTCGGCTTTAGCAGCCGCCCCAAAGAGGTCTTTCTTGACCCCTGACCGACTCATTTCGTCGGCCATTTCAAAGTTAAGGCAGAAACACTTGCCCAATTGTGAGGAGTATGGATATGGATAGAGAAAAAAAATAAAAAATAAAAAGCAAAAACAAAAGTAGTTAAAGTTAAAGAAGTACCACTAACAGTAAACTTTAAATCAAGGCTATAAAATAAATAAACTTGGAAAACTAAAAGTTCTAGAAAAAGAAAAGAAACACTATAAACTAAATAGTCTCGTAAGACTTTAAAAAAATAAAATAAAAATGGCGCCCGAAGGCAGCCGAAATAAAAGAAAAAACAATAAATAAACTCCTACTTTTTTCCGTCAATTAAACAACAGAAAGAAAAAGAAAAGAAATAAAAATGTCTGGTTTGACACTAGTCAAACCAGACTGAAAAATAAAGGTTTGCGGCCGAAGCCGCTAAAGAAATAAATTAAAAACAAAAGCTGAAACTTAAAAAATTAAAGGATTGCGACCGAAGTCGCTAAATAAAACGGGGGAGGGTAAAAAACGAAAAGGAGGATAAATTAAGACAAAACTTTTTCTTTTTTCTTTTCTTCAAATGTAACAACAGAAAATAAAAATGCCGGTAAGACTTTGTCTTACCGAACTAAAAAATAAAAAATGTTGGCCGAAGCCAAGAAAGAAAAAAAAATATATTCAAATGAAACAAATGAAAAATAAAAACTTAACAAATAACTTAACTTAAAGGACCAAAAGTCAATAACGCGTTCACTCGTCAAGAAAAAAAACAACCGCCCGGCAGGCGAACAAACAAAAAAAATACGCCGAAGCCAAGCACATGGTACCGAAAGCAAATTCTTCTGCCTGGCGTCCATATGGCAATTTCCGACGTTAACAGTCCGGGATTGCTATCCTATCCTGCATATTGCAGGAATATTATTATTATTATTATAAATAAATAATGAAAATGATAAAATAATATAAAACATAAAAACGTTGTATAAATTCAACAAAAAATTAAAAATAATAAAAATACTCCCAGCATGCAACAAAAACAGTTCCTGCTGAAATTTTGAAAATCCTGCCAAAAGTCGTTTAATTCAATCTCTTCAGCAAGAACCTTGGTACTGGCAACACGTGTCCGACTTCTCTCTGTGATATGGCGTGTAATACTACGGAATAAATTTCTCCCTTTTATCACATGCACCATAAAGCAATTGTAACCTAAAAAATACACACAAAAATATAGATAAATTGTATAAAATTAACATACAATTTACCATGCTTTTCCTGTTATTTTGTGTACGTTTTATTTTCTGTCAAGTATGCTTTTATCTCCGTAAACACAAAGCTAATTTCTGCTGCTATGATGTGAATGAATCCCGCACAATATACATGATTTTGTGGTGAGATTGCAGGGTATGAAAATTTTCACCAGACTTGACTTAATGAAGGTGTACTACTGTTGCGGAGGCATGGTTATAAGGAAATTTATGTACATATCAGAAGGTATTATTTGTGTTGGCTGCATGAAAACAAACTTCTCCACAAACATTTAACTTTGCATATGGCACAAGGTCAAAAATGACAAAATATAAAACAAACAATATTCCTTTTTAGAAAAACAAGAATAAATATATATATATATATATATATATATAACAAATATATACAACATGATAATGAGAATGTTCTTTAGTTCAAATAGAGAGTTTGTTCAGTAAAAGGATTTTCAAAGAATTAATCAGTTCTGACTAATATAGTTTGATACTGGAGATTAAGGTAAGAGTTGTCTCCCTTTACCTGCTGAATATTGAATATATATTTTTTGTTAATGAAACAAAAAGATTGTTATGTGAATAAAGTTGATTCAACAAATGAGTAAAAAGTCCTTTGAAGAAAGTAAGTTGTGTTCTTCTAGGAAAGTTTGTTGTAATTGAAATTGGTGAATGAAGTGTTGGTTGATATCAAGTTGAATTTTGTGTTTAAACTGTAGAATCTTCCACAACAGCCAGTTAACTAACCCCTGCTAGGAAATGCACTATTCCTGTTGTGACTTCCACCACCACCATCATTCATAGAAAATATGTAACAAGCATTCATTGGTTAACCGCCTTCAATCTAGCTTGCTGATTGGTCAGTTTTGACGAATCAAATCACTCCCACGCGACATCTATTTTTGCGCCAACTCAGTTTGAGCCTGTCACATGGTACAACAAAATTATAAAAACCACACAAGTGTTTCTCTCTCTCTCTTTTTCATTTTCTTCCTCACTCGTGCCTCACTCTCTTCGTCGTTCTCTTCGTCACTCGTGCGTCTCAGCTCTGCTGCCAAAATGTGACTCTTAAAGAACTCCCGTCTTGACTAATGCAGTCATACGTAAAAGAACTTTACAACTAATCACGCAAGAACAACTGTTAGCTTTCTGAACTTTTACCAACTTGTACAATACACAATTCCAAACATGCAACGACTCATTCTTCTACAGTTTAATAATCAATCTATTGGTTATGAGCTCAGGTACAAATATTTCCTAGTTTAAGCGACGTAACTCCGTCTAACCTTTCAGTTTACATGCATGTACATTAAATACTTAATAAATTCAATTGTTATGTTTTCAACCCTATGTTCTGTTTTGTATTTTATACCAATCAGGAGTCAGAGAAATATCAAGGCTCTGTGTTTTGCTTTTATTACAGATTTTGTCGATTGCAGTAATGTTACGTAAGAAATGTATTAGAATCTTTTTTAACTAATGAAATTAGTAAGATCACAGATAAAATATTATTAAATTGAAGTAGGACAATAAACTACCAAAGCCCATTGAAGAAAGTGATATACCAAAGACTGCTACCATCACCCCTTTCAGTTTATTCAAATTCATCAGAATGCTATTTGGTTTAAGAAATGCAGCCCAGTCTTTTCAACGGTCGATGGATAATATATTAAGAGGTTTATCTTTCACTTTCACGTACATCGACGATGTATTAATAATAAACAGAAATATGAATGAACACATGGAACATCTCCAATTTGTTTTTGAATGCCTGCAGAAATTTGGACTGAAAATTAATGTCGATAAATGCAAATTTGGTGTAAAAAAAAAAATTTCAATTTTAGGACACACAACAGACAAAACAGGAATATCACCTTTACCTGAGAAGATGGCTGTTATAAAAAAATTTCCCACAACCAGAGTCAACTTGTCAAATTCGAAGGTTTATCATGATAGATTACTGTCAAAGATTTTTGCCACACTGTTCATCAAAGTTAGACCTATTGACAGACATATTAAAAAGCACTCAGAAAAAGAATGCAAAAGTTTTACTCTAAGAACCCGCTTTAGACGCTTTTCACGAAGCAAAGAAAGCCTTGGTGAACTTCATAAAACTAAATTACCTAAGTGATGATGAAAATGCAGTGTTACCTTTAAGAACAGATGCCACATCAAACACTGCTGTTGCCGTTTTACAGAAAAATTTTAACGGAGAAAACAAACCTATATCCTTCTTCTCTCTCTCACAGATGAAATACAACACATTTTCATGGGGACTTCTCCCTATTTAGCTGTTTGACATTCCCATTATATTCTAGAGAGACTTGAATTCATGGTATCTACTGATCATAAACCACTCACTGCAGTTTCTCTCTTCTTTTTAATATATACACTTTTCTCTTGTTGGAACAACTATAATCTCTTCCCTTTTTGTTATGGTCCAATATGCTCGCAGCACGTTTATGATCCAAGGTTAGGACCAAGGAAGAACAACACGAACACAAGAGTAGAAAATAACAAAGATATATTACAACAGAAATATAATACAAGAAATTAATGGTATTAGTATGACTATCAGTCTGGTTTAGAGTGAACTACTATTGTCCTGACTCGTTAGGTCTCTACTCGTTTCTCAGAGAGGCGCAGTATTTATAGAGTCAGGAAGAGTCCATTATCGTTATAGGTAAGTTCCTATAACACTTTATATATATATATATATATATATATATATATATATATTATTTATTATAATTTTTTCATATAGACAAAAACAATTTACTCACTACAAAGATGCAACCTCGTTTCAGTGCATTTAGTTGCACCTCGACTGGTGAGTAAATAATTATTGCTCTACAATCGGTATTGAGCCTCTTTTGAATTAATGCTGTGAATGTTAGAATTTATATATTATTTTTGTTCTCATTACATTTGGATACATATATATTGATTTGGATTCTTTTAATGCAATTCCTAAGCAAAATCAAATATTTGTATAATACTATAATAGAATATTTTTTGACTGAATTCCTGGGATGAGGAGTTATCATTATTTACACTGTTTATTATCCTCATCTTTGTTGTTATTATCACAACATTTTGGCCATTGTGTCCCCTAGCCTTCTGCAGGCGTATATCAATGTGGGTAACTGACAGGAAATTCTGAAATGAAACTAACGAATTGAACCAATGCTTTAATTCACTAATGGATCCTACTCCTGGCCCCGTTGGCCAGCTGATTCTAATGAATTTGCTAACCAACTACCAACCCCTACCTGGTGACTGTGACAGGGCCAGTTGTAATTCTAAGTCAAAACTTCCTTTTTCTTAAAAAAAAGAAAAAAGAAAGAAAAGAAAAGCAGAATAGATAACTTGCCTATGCATGCCCCCACCCTAGTGACTATCTTTCTGATACTAAATCAAATAGAGGTAGGGGATGCATACATACTCCAAGCAAACTTTGTTACCCACTTCTCTCAGTGGGCCTTTTAGTCCTCATGTATATGATTGAGCTTGCTTTGGTACCCTTGGCTGGTATGATGTTGCTGACCCAAGGAGCAGTTGTGTTGCTCTGACTTCTGGGCACGAGATATGTACACTTGAAGTATCACACCTGTATCTTCTTTCCTGGGTTATTTGTCCCTTCATTAACGGTACTGGAGGTAGATATTTCATGGGTTTTGGCATTATCCACCTTATAATCAGGGATCTGAATCTTTGAGTAAATATCAGGACTATTGTACTGCCATTTTGTGAATGGTTTCTGGACCAAGCAGTGGTCTCCTGTGAGACCTCTTGATGCCATGATGAAGGGGACCCTTACAACAGTATCTCCAGATGATTGATACTTTTCACAAATTGTCACTTCATCTTTCAATGCAACTAAAATTTAATTGAAATTCTAAATAATATCATTGGACAATCTTGAAAATATCTCCAATCAATAATTTTTTTCTTTGTAAGCATCACTCACTCTGACTTTCAAGAGTGAGTGATGCTTACAAAGAAAAAAAATTATTTAAATATGCATCTATAAATATATTACTGATTAATATATATCAAAAGAACTTTTAATTTTAAAATATTTTGAGGTTTATTTGAGCTTTCATTCCAAGTGAAGCAACAATAGTATACTAAATTTAAAACTAGCAGTGTAAATTGTACTTAAATCTTTTAGTGATTATAATACAGGGGGCAGCAGAAATATCTCCCACATGGGAAGATATTACCTAGATAAAGGCACCATTGCCTCTAATACCGTGCCATTATGCGGGAGATATTACTGCCACACCTTGTATATAATAAAGAAAGTGTTTTTCATTGTACTGAAAGAGAAGACCATAGTATCACATGTCCATGTCAAAATTCTACAAGATGTTTAGTGCCTACAGACATTATTTAAAATTGACTTTAATTGTGATGACAATGAAACAATGACCCATTTTCTTCCTCAAAATGATACTGATTTAGCAATATAATTATGAACAAAGACCTGAACACTTCCTGAAAATAAGAAAAACAGTTTCTTATATTCCATGTATATTATTTTTAATAAAATAAAAAATTTAAAATGTTTTTTATATAATTTATATAAAGTCTTTTTATTTTCAAGAATCTTTCAAAGAAAATTTCCAATCAACATCAATTTCTGCAGGTGAAACTAGGTTTACAATCAACATGTTTACCATAAGATTTTATCTATAAAATGATTTTTTCAACACTGCAGGAATACAATCAAAATTTTCTGGAATACAAATAAAAGAATCATTAATTTTCAAGTTGTAGTTATAATCCCATCACCCTAAGGTCATTCAATGCTTAGTCCCTTCAAATTTAATAAATTTGAAAAAAATAAATGGTGTTATGGTTCAATGTCATCAACATCATATTTGACACCAAGTTGTCGACGAACTTCATCCATAATTGTCATCATTGTGATTGATTCTGAGTGGGGAAACAGTGGACATTCCAATTGGCCTGAAATAAAAAAAAATAAATAAAATCTGATAACAGAAATATTTATTTACAATAATCAATGAATATATCTGTATTTATGTTTAGAATTATTATTTTATTATTTTGCCTTAAAAGTTCTTTGTACTTGAAGCATTCCTTGACATTTATTTCATATTTATTCAATAATGACAAACATTATTGTAATTTAATACTTATTTGTATAGTCTTCATCTTTGTGCTAACATTTGAATGTTAAGACTGAAATTCAAAAACTGTAGGGATCTGAACCTTTGAGTAACTACGAAAGAGAGTATCAGCCAGTGTATGATATCAGGGCTCTTGTACTGCCATTTTGTGAATAGTTTCTGGACCATGAAGTAGTATCCGGTGGGACCTTTTGATGCTGTGATTATAGGTACTGTTACAGCAATATCTCTGGATGACTCAAACCAGGTTATTTATGCATGCATCTCTTGTAGATATGTCTATCCCATTACCTACTAGTCTTCCACCAAACCAACCAACACACACTTAAAATCTTAATTTTGAAAATGAATAAAGCTAGCAAACCCAATCAAAAAAAAAAGTAGACTTCAAGTATACCATCTCCTACACCAATATAAGTGATCTATGTTCCAAATTTCCAGAAGTGGAACTCCAGTCAAAACCCAACCTCCTTTTCTTGTCTGAAATGGGTATCAATGCCTCAATTCCACTACAGGAGCTCATAATCCTGGGCTACTCACCCATTATAATAAGAGATGACCACTTAAATTGCCAAGGTCACTGACTCAGTCTACACCAAGGATGGGTTTCTCTGTAGAGAGACAAGAAAAGAGGACCCTGATCTCCTGTATATGTACTTTCATGTATCATTTATCCATAGTATCACATTCATCTTTGCTCTCTATAGACATCAGGATAAAATGTCAGTAATCTTTGATTGAATAACCAAAAGGATTGATAATATCCTCAATGAATTTCCCCTCAGCTAGCAGTCATATTTGTGGTGACTTCCATATCAACCACTACAACAAAACTGATAAGGAAGGCAGATATTAAAGAGACTACTCCATCACCTCTGAACTAAATCAGAACATTGAAAAACACACCCTGAATGTGACAAACAGCTTTTTCTAACGTCCTGCCCTGATAAATGCTAAGTAAAAGTTTTACTCCCCATAGGCACATCAGACCATTCCCTGTTCAGAGTTCAATATCTATTGCAAATAGTGGTGTAGTCTGGCCTTACTTTGTTCAGAAACACCTACAATCACTGTTCAGAAACACCTACAATCACTGGAAGAGAGTTCTGGAAAATGCAAAATGCAGCTATGTGCAAGTTGTCAAGGCCAAGTTTGAAAAGAAACAAATTGGATCTCAGGAATTCTGGAAGATCATCAACCAAATTATGAACAGAGGGAAAGTTGCAGTGCCAACTATTATAAATGGCCCTGAGGTCATATCTTCCTTGGCAGACAAGGCGAAGCATTTCACCTCAATCTTTACCTCAAACTCAATGCTAGATTACAAACGCCATCCCCTCTCCAACTTTCCACATTTCACTGAGAACAATTTTATCTTCATTTCAGTACAAGAAGTCTCTAGACTTAACAAATGCCTTGACCCTAAGGTTAAGAATATCAACCAAGGATTATTCCTGATCCTATCAAAGTTATTCAACTGCTTCTTGAAGGACAAATCCTTCCCAAATCTGTGGAAGGAGGCAAATGCATGCTCTGTCTTCAAGAACGGGAGTGATCCTCTCCCTCCCAGTATAGACCCATCAGTCTCCTCAGTAACCTTTTTGAGGCTATAATCTACAAGAAGGTCATTGAGCACCTAGATAGGAACAACTTCCTGTGTGATGAGCAATATGGCTTTCAATTGGCACAATCCAATGCTGATGTTCTAACTGCCATTACACACAAAATTAATGACGCTCTTGACAATAAACACACCCCAAGGATCATAGCATTAGGTATCTTGAAGGCCTTTGACAAGGTGTGGCACAAAGGTTTGCTACACAAGCTCTTCAGCTATGGAATCACTGGAAGGCTTTTCTCAATTATAAAATCTTTCCTAACAGGTAGATACCTGAAGGTAGTTATTAATGGCCAGTCTCCCAAAGCATATTTGGGCAGGATCTGCTCAGTTCTCACTTTCCAGTTTTGATAGATTTTAAAAGCATCTCAGAGTCCTTGTGGGTGACAAATTATTTTTCACCTTCCAACCTCTCTCTCACATACGAGATATGGTGTACTTCTCATTACACTATCACTGTTTCCTTCTAAAGTGCTCCAACAAACTACATCCTTTGGTTCTGCCAGCTGTAACCTTCACGGCTAGAACCTGTCATACGACTTACATTGTAGCAAACCACCTGCATTGCCTCTGTATTCCATCAGTGAAAAGTAAGTTCCACTCGAACAGCTTCTTCTTGTGAATTGCTGTTCTGTGGAATAGACTCCCAAGAGGATGTTTCCCCTATCATTCCAGTTTCAACCTTTTCAAGTCTAGAGTTAACCCTTCCTATTTGTATAAACTACCCCTTAACTCTATACCTTGAGTGGCCCCTTGAAGAATAGAAATGGTGGTGAAAAGAGGTGAAAAGAGAAGGTGAAAATGAGAAAGAACCTTTTTCCTTTTTGGTTCTTCTCTCACAGGAGAGTTATGTTTTTCTTTTTCACAAAAACATCCTATTTTGAAAATGGATGGGTGCTAAAATATTTTCACCAATGACGACAAAATAAATTTTAAAGAAAAGTATTTTTATGCTATATCCATTGATTTGACAGTTTATATGAATACAATATGCATGGAAATTGGCTGATAGAAACAGTATCAACATACAGATATAAAGTATATTCTCATTATAATGGTTTGATCTGCCTCTATTAAATTTTGGTGGTCAAGTAAGTGAAAGCAGTAAAAAGCAAATTGTATTTACTGATTTCATACAGTGGTATTTTTCAATATTTTTTTTCTTTTTAGTAATCATATAAAAATTAAAAGATCAAACAGTATAATGGACAAAGGGTTTGTTTGAAAATTTGAATTCCCACCTCAATCATTTAAAAGATTAAAAGAAAAAATCAGTTCTCTTGTCCAACAAACAAATTAAATCTCATCCTTTTTCATGTCATGTCTGTTACTAAAAAAAGTAAAAGTTAGAAGACTGCTGAATTTCATAAACAAAAAAAAAAAAAACAATGTCTCAGAGTAACAACTATTTTATTTATTTTTTCACTCTGTGGCAGTTTAAGGATGTATCTCTTTTTAAAGTTGGAAAAAAAGTTTATCTCTAGATAGCTATTGCTGATTATATAGATAAAAACACGTGTCAAAGAGACAAAACTGTTTTATAAGCAGAAAGATCAACGTTACTTTATTGTCAAAGGGGGAAAACTGCTCCCCACAATCATCAAACACTAAAACCAAATGACATTTCAATTTGCATTATATCAAACATTTTATTTAGCTTTATGGCTATCTATAAACTATCTGATATTAGATATATGGTAAAAGGTTTATGTTTGATAATATCAAGAATATTTTTAAGTCTGTAGAAGGAGAAAATGTTTCATAAGAATTGAAAATACATGTGAATGAATTTGTGATACTTGTGTCCACTTGATATATTTAAAATAATAATAACAATAATAACAACAACAACAACAACCATCATCAACTCTACCTCACCAAATATATTTACTATTTTCTGTTATGAATTAGTTCTCCAATTTTATGGATGAATTTAAATAGATATTGTTGATTGATATGATGGATAAATGCTTAGAGGTGTATGTATTTCAGAAAAATCTTGTAAAGTAATTTAAATGGTTTGTTTGAATATGTAAATAACAAGAGTTAAGAAAAAAAAAGGAAATTGGAAATGGACAAATTATATCAACTAAAAAATGTGTTTAAAAGGTAAGTAAATTTGCATTAAAAATATCAATAGTAACAAGAATAGTTATCAAATGTATAAAGACATCATCTAACAGTTGTGGTAAGCAATTAAAAATAAGTTCATAACCATCTAATATAATAAATGCCAATGTCAGTGTGTCACTGTGTCACACTGGTTTCACTGTACTCCTAGAGGCTGTAGGCCAACATATACCATTTTGGAATAAGACCAACTGTGAGCAAATTAAAAACATTCCAGGTCGGATCTGAACACGCAATCCTGAAATTCTGGATTTCCAAGTTTCTGATTTTTTTCAGATTCCATCTTTTTGGGTTCTATTGATAAAAACAATTAAAGGAATGCAACTCTCTAACTTTCAATAGCTCATGTTCCAATGAGAAAATTACTATTCTCAAATTACAGTGTTTCAAAATAAAATTATCCAAGTTTTCAACTTTACTCCTAGAGCTGTAGCCCAACATGTACCATATTGGAATCAGACCAACTCTGTGAGCAAATTAAAAACATTCCTGGCTGGACTTGGACTGGCAACCATGAAATTTCAGATTCTCAAGTTTTCATTACTGCGATTGTTTTCAACTATTTTTTTATGTGATATTTTTTGCAACAAAATTTTTTTGTATGATAATTTTTATAACTTGGAAGTAAATTTGGGAATAATCAAAATTAATTGCAAAATCCAGTGAAAGTCACTGATGAAATGAAAATAATTGTTTGTATGGAAAGTAAGGACCTATGTACATCAAATTGTTTTCAAATTAAGTGCTGCCCAATAGGGTGGCTTTTAAGCTAGTAAGCTCTATAAATCTGATTTTTACAGTTGAAAGAAGATCAATAGGACAGGATTTCCAATATGAAATTCAAAGGGAATAAAAAAGTTCTTTTGGATTAATCAAGATATTATTGCTTAAATAAGGTTTGATCAGTCAATAGATAAATTTCTTATCCTGTAAACAATGCTGTGTTTGAAGATTGCAGACTTACCAAAGAGCAATGCCATTGCTAGAATTCATTTAAAAATACATTTTTTCCTATTTAAGCCTATTTCTTGTTGGATACCATTAAAAAAAAAAAAGAAAAGAATGTATGGAAAACTGATGGAGCAATTGCATTAATAAAATGCAATCAAACTATTTCTGACTTATCAGTAATTAAACTTTTAGGTTAAAAATAGAATCACTACAGTGTGGCCTTGTTGCTGTATGCTTCGCTGAATGCCACTCTTACTTTGGTCCATCTCCAGCAAAAATGTTATGCACCAATTCTATGACCCTACAGTGTGTTTCAGTATCCACACCCTCATTTGACCCAATTATCACACGTGTCATCTAGCAGCTCTGTGTCAAATCCCTGATCCACCCCATCAACCTCTTAAGATTTGCTTTGTGTAACTCATTTCAACAAATATTTCTTTTATCAAATGAAAACAACACTCAAGTTCAATAGACCTAAAGCCCTAAGACTGAACCTAACGATTAATCCCACCTAAGCTTACAATTTCACCTCTCATATTACACTCTATAATTGACATAAACCAGAACATTCATGGTATCACATTGTTTTAAAATAATTTTGTTTCTTTAGAAATAAAAAGTAGATCGCAGGTCAACATTTGATTCCAGTCACGGTGTCATAAGATCATGGTTTACAATGAAAGAGAAAAAACAGAACATAGTATGTCTCCTTTCTAGAAAGGTGGTGATTATTCTTACAAGCTATTAAAAATGATATTTGTTGTCATTCTGCCAGATTTGTTTAAGATAAATATTTAATTTACAGTTTTAGGCATATCTATATATTTTGAAAGGATTTGTTCCTCAAACATTGAAGACTAAAACAATTTTACAAACTCAGCTGGATATTTGTTTTCTAACAAATCAGCCATATGAAGCCATATTTTGTCCTGAATGTTCAGATAGACATCTTTAGTTAAACAAAATTACATTTTTTTCTTGATGAATATAATAAACTTCTAAACAGAAATATTTTCTGTCACTCAACTGACTGCATTTTTTAAATCATTTCATTCCAGATAATTCTACTAAGGCACAAAGGGTTACTGGAAATGAAAGAAAAAAGAAAATAATAATTAGATCTTTTTACATGAACATGGGTGTCCCCCAAGGTTCTATTCTGGGTCCTATGCTGTTTCTGATCTTCACCAATGACATCCTTGATGTCATCCGTTCCCAAATAGGCATTTATGCTGATGACACTATCATTTACTCCTGTCTCAATAGCAAATCCATCAAAGTTGACAAAGCTAACTTGGCCGCTGCTCTTGTAAAGCACTTCCAATCAAAGGTTAACTGGGGCAGGAAATGGCTTGTAAATTTTAATGCCTCCAAAACTATACTGCTCACATTTAACTTTCTTGCCCCCCATCAGCACGGCTGATGCTAGACTCATGGAGAGCAACACACTGTGCCTTCTTGGCCTCACGTTCTCAACTAACTTGAAGTGGAAACGCCTACATTGAAACAACAGCTGCATCTACTGCAAGGAAAGTTGGATCTTTGTGTGATGCTAGAATGTTTTTCTTATCAGAGTCATCTTGTACATTTACAAATTTACCATTCATTCGTACAGTGAATACTGTTGCCATATTTGGTCAGGTGCTCCTGCTACTCATCTCAAGGTTCTTGACAAAATCCAAAGAAAGATTTGCAATGTAATCGATCCTCACTTGACATATTGACTTCAGTCACTTTCTCACTGACATGACGTGGCTTCCTTGTTTTTCTGCAAATAATGCATGGCTACTGCTATGACAAGATTTTTTCACTGGTGCCTGGACTACATGTGTTTAAGTATGCTCCTAGATTGGCATCTAGGTCCCAGCCTTTTACTGTTGAATTAGATAAATATAACTGCCATTTCTACTCCAACATCTTCTTTTCTCACACTTCCTGCCTGTGGAACTCCCTTCCATTTCCTTGCTTCCCTGATAACTACAATCTTCAAAAATTTAAATGCAATGTCTATTGCCATCTTCTGTCTTCTTGAACCCCCATTCAGCTTTTATCATTCTTCAGTCCCCCACTACACCCAGTCTTTTCTCTTTCCTTCACTCTCTGTAACCCTCTGCATACTATTGATATTTTCACCTGGCTTGAGGTAAAATGATTAAAAGAAAAAATATTAAAGAGAAAGGAAGGACAATAAAAGAACAGGTTTCAAGAACATAGAAGATGGAGATTGATGTTGCATTTAAATTTTTGAAGATCTATACGAAACCAGAAAGGAAACTATTAAAATAGAACTTACAGTTACATCAAATTCTTTCAATAGTAAAATGATGAGACCTAGTTGCCAATCCAGTAATATGCTTAAATTCATGCTGTCAATGTACCAAGGACAAAAGCTCATTAGAACAATTGCCATGAAAATATTTTTAGACACAGGGAACCACATCATGGCAGTGAGAAAGTGACTGAAGTTGAGATGACAGGTCAGGACTGATATCATTACAGACACGTCTTTCAATTATCGAAAATATCAGGATATATAGCAAGAGCATCAGACCAGGTATGGCAGCAGTATTCAATGCACAGACAAATTAGTAGATTTGTAAGTGTGCCAGATGGATTCAGGTGAAAAGATTTGTCCAGCACAACACAGTGAACTAACGTTCCTAACAGTAAACCTAACAATTGATTCAATATAATCATTCAACTTCATATCAGTGGAAAATAGAGATCAAGAAGAAACAATAAGTTCTTCTCCTGAAGGTTAGCATCAGCCATGCTGATGGAAGGTAAAAAGTATTTCTTTATGAGGACTAAGAGAGCAGTTTCATTTTAGAGACATTAATTCACAAGCCATTTTTTTGCCCCACTCAACAATTGATTGGAGGTCATTTTCTAGATAAGCTACCAATTTTACTTTATCAAGCTACTTACAATTAAGACAGGAGTAAAATATTTGCATTTGTAGAAAAAATAATATATAGTTCATGGTCTAATGTATCATTTGTATATTCATAGACATATTTCATGCTCTTTAAGAAAATGATTTAAATCACCAGATTTAATAAATATTAAGTCTAATTTTCTTTTTTCACAAGACCAAATTTGAGTGCTATTTTAATTTGATAAAAATTATGATATAAAATTATATTTTGTTTGACTGGAATGATAAAAAGAATCATTTGTTTTGAGTTGGGTGACTGTTACTTCAAAAGGTTTTTTTTCTAATTTTACATTTTTTTTCTGAGGTTTTGGAAACTACATGTAAATTTTCTTTAAGCTATCTTCATTTTATCTAAAAACAAATATTACACTTTATAAATAAGTTTAAAAAGTATAAATCTTTCATATCTTTTACAAAAAGTTATCATTTACCAAGTAGGATACTTTACTAACAAAGTGAGATTATATAATACAATACATATTTTCATCAATCTTTCATTTTGTTTCATTATCCATCACATAAAAGACAAAAGTTTATTATTAATCTATCTTCAGAGGAGTAAACTACAATGTAAAGTGTTCACAAAATTTAATAATACACAATGTATGCAGAGAATTCCTGTTAGATTTTCAACCACCATTCTTATTTGTTATGTTCCATTTCAGATAAGACATTTTGGTTTATCAGCTGGAATCTTCATGGATAAGACTCCTAACATTAATTTTGGTCATTAAGAGAGGATCTGATGGATGTATACTTACTCAGATCAACAAACAGATTGGAGTTCTCATGGTATAATCATATATTTTCTGTTAAAATATTTACCTATCTAACCAGAAACTGGCAAATGTAAGATGTATACCAAATCTCTAATGGCACAATAGACTTAATTGTTTCAATATTACCCAGTAGAAAAGAAAAGTCATTCTAACAAGAAACTGGCTAATCTACAAAGTATACTGAATCTCGCAGATGTACTTGTCATATCTATTATATTTTTCTACACAGACCGGATGCTGACCGCTTGACAACTCAAAGCAGACTGCATAAATACATTTTCTGTACATATGCTCCACACATACATCTGCTTTAACCAAAATAAAACAAACATTTTATTGACCATTCATGGTCACTTCTGCTCTAAAAACCAAAATTTTAATTTGGAGCCAACTGATGTCTATATATTCTCTAATTAAAACAAACCCAACACAGACCAACTTAGACATCAATACCAGCAAACTGAGGGATGTGACACAAACCAGCCTCCATGTCAACACCAATGCACTGAGAGGGAAACAACAGCCATCAGCAATGCCTAATGTCACCATTTTCTCTCCATGTTGCCTTAGTAACAGCAACAGATAAAGTTACTAGTTTTGTATGTATGTAAATAAATTATACATTTATTTGCCCATACTCAGATGTATTCCTTTTTACTTGAATTTATGTTTGCTGAGGTGGAGAAGGAATTAATCTCCACAACAGTAACAACAACAAGGTTCTGTCATCCAGGTTACCCATTCCCACCTCCACAACAGACTTAATTTTTCAGTATTGTCCAGTAGTAAAGATAAGTCATGATTTTTTTTCATGGTGATAAATTAGCTGTTCTAACCTGCATGGGCCTATATTCTTTATCACGTTTACTCCTATTTGTGCAATGGTGAGTGTAAGCTGATGGCTAGAACAATGATGCAGATAAAGGGGGCATGCTCTGTCTTTACTGTGACTTAATCAACAGTAACAATCATTAATTTAATAAGCCTGAATTAGAAAATGTGCATATCTATTATGAGTGCTTAATTTGATGCATGCATTTTAGAAGTATTAACAAAGATTTTAAAGAACGCAGGTTGCTGCCAAAGAAACAGAAAAATATTGAAAACTTCAGGGAATAATTGTGTAGGGAAGGTTACTGAATAGAATAATCACACGAAAGTTGGTAAAGAACGATAATAATTATTGACAATTACCCAAAATGCATGAAGCAGGTGTTCCAATGAAACTCATCATATCAAGAATCATAATTCTAAAATGATGAATCCAAAAGACATGGTGCCATCAAGATATTTCTGATTTTTTCTTTAAATTGTCTGTTTTCTATTTACCTATATAGAGTTTGACTGAAGCTTTGTTTCTTGAAGTATTTTATTTAAAAAGACAATGAATTTGTTGACTGATCAATGCCAGGAAACATTTGAAAAAATAATTAAGATGTTAACTTCAGATTTATTTTTGGCACACTACGATCCTAAACTAGAAATTATTGTAGCAAGTGATGCAAGTGCTTATGGAGTCGGAGCGTGTATATTGCATAAAATGCCAAATGGGACAATAAAACCCATCGCACATGCTTCTCGAACCCTACTACCAGCGGAGAAAAATTACTCACAAATAGAGAAAGATGCTCTGGGAATTATCTTCGCAGTCACAAGGTTTCATAGGTATATCTATGGCAGATTTTTTACTATGCAGACGGATCACAAACCATTACTAAGAATTTTCGGTTCGAAAAAAGGTCTGCCGGTTTACACTGCAAATAGGTTACTTAGATGGGGAACGATTCTTCTGAACTACAATTTCAGATTGGAGTATTTACCAACGAAAAAGATTGGGCATGCGGATGTTCTGTTGAGACTTATACCAACAAAGACAGAACCATTGGAAGATACGGTAATCGCAGCACTAAGAAATGAAGAAGATATCAGGACAATACTATGTTGTACAGTTAGAAACCTCCCAGTCACACTACAAGACATAAAAAATGAAGCCAAAAACGATGAATTCATAAAAGAAACAAAAGCAAAAATAGCAGAAAAAAGTTAGCAAATATCGGACAGCTTTTCTCTATGCGATAATTGTGTTCATATTCACATATTTATATTGCTGAGATATTTCTTTTCCTTTTGTCCGATATCTATCTATACCATATATGTTTCAATTGTGTTCCCTCTTCTGTCTTTCTCTGCTTATATTCTTCACATTCATTTGTATTATGTTATCTTGTTACATTACATGAATACGTATAAATGAAGAGAGAAAGAATGAAAATAAAATACATCTTTACATTTACTGGTATTATTTTGTTATCTCCATTACATATTCTTAAAATATTTTGACAAGATGCATCACAATATACAGTAAATGATGATTGCACAGAGTGAAATATCAAATGAATTTTAATTCTAGTAGCTTTATTAATGGTATACAGTAATATGATGAACAGGAATGAACAAAATTAGGAAACATTATAAAAAGCACACCCCACTATTCATATATAAATCAGCTACAAGGTGTTATGGTACATTATACTGGACAAAATTATTTATAATACACTGAAGAAAACTATTTTTTTTACTGAACATTTATTAACTATACAGAAATAAATTATTATTGTCTGAAATGATGCCCAGTACTGCAATATGTGACTATGGTAGGCCTACTAATATTGATCAGAAGCTGGGGTCATATTATACATGAGCCATAGGAAAAAAGGTTTTTCAGAAAAAATTCAGGGGTCGCGCTATACATAAAGTAGGCTTATACACAAATATATACATATTTACATATACAGCATCTTAAAACTACTTAATAAATAGGTTAATGTTTTGATTTTCAAAACAAGAAATTCAATCCGAAGGATATAATGCAAGACATAAGTATAAATATTTTTACTTCTGATTAAGTCGATTATTTTTTTTGTTTTTGACATTTCTTTGAAAGATTTTAAAAATATTTTATCTAAATCAGATTTGTTTCATATCTCATAATAATAAAAATACAAGATAAGCAGTGCTATCATTATTTTGGAAAATAAAATGAAATCTTTCATAGAAAAAATATCAAAAATAAAATGTTAGGCATCAGTGGAAAGATAAGAAAAATGTTATATCAAACTTTTTATTAATTCAGCCAATGTCTTAAATATATGATGAAGCAAATATATGATGAAGCAAAAGCTTATGACCAACTGCTCTGATGAATCAGATGCTTATGATCAACTGCTCTGATAAAGCAGATGCTTATGACCAACTGCTCTGATAAACCAGAAGCTTGTGATCAACTTCTTTGATGGACCAGATGCTTATGACCAACTGCTCTGATGAAGCACATGCTTATGACCAACTGCTCTGATGAAGCAGAAGCTTATGACCAACTGCTCTGACGAAGCAGAAGCTTATGACCAACTGCTCTGATGAAGCAGATGCTTATGACCAACTGCTCCGTTGAAGCAGATGCTTATGACCAACTGCTTTGTTGAAGCAGATACTTATGACCAACTACTCTGATGAAGCAGATGCTTATGACCAACTGCTCTGATGAAGCAGAAGCTTATGACCAACTGCTCTGATGAAGCAGAAGCTTATGACCAACTGCTTTCCATAGGCTCAGTAAAGATAAAAAAAAATGCAATTTAATTGTCTTTAGCAAAAAGGACCACAAACAAGACAACAGTTTTATAGGAATTATTTCATAGGAATGCAGTTCAAATGAGGAGTGGTACTGTCAAAAGAAATGTATTTATATCACATTTTCTTTTTATTTACATTACACTAGGACTATTGTCCTCATATTTGTTGTTATCAGAAAGTTTTGGCCATTGTGTCATCTGATGCATTCATTGATTGACAGACTTATTTTCTACAGCTTATCAACCATTTGCAGGTTATTTAAAGACAGTAAATAGTTTTAGATGGTAAGAATCTTTGGTGGGGGCAATAATGGTCTCATAATACAAGTTTTACTAATTAATCCATAGCCGAGGGAGAGAAGAGGTGGATTCATACCTTTCTTAAGTGTAAGTGAATGAACCCAAGAAGATTATTCTCATTTTGATGTAAATGTCTAAGGATATTTCATTTTGTTCTTAATAAGTACTGCTCAGTTATTGCTCACTCTGTTGCCACTGTGTCTAAGTCTACACTACCAGACCCAGGGGTTGAACTCACAATTATTATGTTACTAAACTCACAAATCAATGTTTTAATCTACTAGATTAAATAAAGGGTTCATCTTCAAATTCCCTAAAAGTCAAAACATTGTAATAACAACAAACATGAGGATAATAGTCCAAGTATGAATAATGCAAATAATAACTCCTCATCCCAGAAATTCAAAGAGTATCTCTGTCAATCACTGCTCCAATGTATGAGGAGCAACATTGACAGGTAGATTGAGATACCAAGAGAATGAGACTTGTTTTATATCCATCATTGTTTTTTATGAATAACAGTCTGACATATGCAGATAATTCTGATCAGTAGTAGTGACCCATGATTTTTAACCCTAGTTCAGCTTTTATCTATCAAGTCAAATGTGTATTTCATCTTATGGTCATTTTGTTTCTTTAAAAATTTACTTAGAAGTTTTACTCAAATCATTAAGGTAATTTTTTCTTTTCTTTTGGCTAACATTTTATATCTGGGGGATAACATCCAAACTGAAATAAAATGTGGAAAAAGAACTAATAAATAAAGTTAATTAGTTTTGAGATATTGGATGATTTGAGGTGTTCTAAAGACATCAAACATGGAATATTATTAACTTGGAGTTAACTTAGTATGACTGTGTATGTCCAAGTAAGGTGAAAATGAGGATAAATTATCAATTAATTCTTCAACTAAAGTAAAAATTTATCTTTAAAAACTCTTAAGATTATGTTGTTTATATAAAGACCTATCCATCTGTTTTGTGTTGTTTATTAGGCAAAATAAATTTAGAGAATTGGCTTTTTCCCAGTACACATGTGACACAGTAGATCAAGGAACATTAAATATCCCTACAATTTCTGAAATGGCCCATTCATCTGGTACTTGCTTGGTCATGTGAAGTCTATTAAAGATGTACAACTGGTGTCAAGCAGTGGCTTAGAGTCACTGAAAGATCGACTTAGACAGCTGAAGGTTCCCTTAGGTATCAAGATCAAAACCAGTGCAAGTAAATCTCAGCAACTACTTGAGAGGAAAATCAATTGATTAATCTTCATGTATAATACAAAAGAAAGGAGAAAGAGCACTCAGTGATTTTGGGTATTTAAACAATTCTAGCAATTGTGATGAAGAATTAACTCAGGTGACCTTTAATTACAAAACACCAAGGCTAATGGGTTGCAGTATATTATGACTTCAACTTTTACATTGGTCAAGTCATTGATATTACATCTCTATTCAGTGATGTGATAAAGGTTTTTGCGCTAAACAAAGAGCAGAAATAATCATTTCCAATGGCCTTTGTCAGATGATATTGCACAAGAAGAATCAACATTTCTCTTCAGATGGGACTTTGACGTAATGCCAGTTTCAAGTGGTGGTTGGATATGGAGAACCTCATAAATTTGACTTTTAGATCAACATGAAATTTGATCAGCTTGACTGGCAATATTTAATATTTTTCTCTCACATTAAAATTTCAAGCAAGGTTAATTTTACTAATAAGTCTTTTTAATTTTCTTTTTTAGATCTTAATTGAATGCAGGCATAGAAATCTAAAGACTCTGAAAACATGGGGGAAAAAAAAGCTTTGGATGTAATGATAAATCAATTTGAAAAAAATGTTTAAGTTGATTGAATCCATTAGTAATGTTACTTTTACCAATTGGTAAAAGATAACATTTATCATTAAAATATGAGTTGCATTTAAGAGAGCATTGTAAAATTGAATCATTGTTAATGATCATCCTGGGATATTAATCACTCATAATGTAATATTAAAATGACAATCTTATTCTCCATAAGCTTTTCAAATAAAAACAATTGTAAAGGTGAAAGAAAATTGCCTACAAAATTAATGTAATTAGTACGAATGTAGGTAGAATAAGAACAATGAGTAGATGATAAACATCAGTTTTTCATTAGAGAATAAATATTCAATAATTCTGAATTAATGAGGAGACATTATGTAATAAATTATGAATACTAATAATAAAAAAATGGATCAATACAGACAAAGGGCACATGATATGTCCACAAAAAGGTAATCAATTTAAAAAAAAATCCTTCAAAATAAAGCTTCCCTTTACACAAAAGAAACATTTTAGCTTGTGTGGATCTATTATGCATAAACATACATACATACAAAAATACAAATCACATACAACGCTAAGCATTCATTGGTTAAATAATCACCACTACATTACTATAGGTGATTTACAAATTGCAGTAATGCGACAATTTTGTAATCGCTCTATTTTTAAGTAGTCAATTTTGTGCAATTTTTTTAGAAATGGATCACAGAAGCTTTCTTAAGTCTCCCCAAAGCTCGCTCGCTGATTGGTTGATGCCGACCAATCAAATCGTTTGCATGTGAAGAATAATTCTTCCCGTGCAGTGATTTGGAGCCTACGGTCGCTTATTTAAGCAAGAGTTTTCTAATCCTAATTAGTGAGAAATTCAACTGTCAAACGAATCCACGACAGTTGAAATCATGCGCCAACTTTCTCACTCACATGCTGAACATACCTTGTACACACTCACATAAACTTTTCTTACACAGCAATATCTTTCAAGAACAATCATTACAAGAGACTCTCATGAACGTTCTTCCAGTGAACTTTGGAACAGTAAAATAACAGATAAAGAGAGACAACTCTTGGTTAATTCAACCTTTTCTTACTTAAATGCATGCTTTGCTTCACATTGTTGTTTGATATTGTACATCTTGTTAAATACATATTTTATGTGTAACAATGTCTTTTGGTTATCCTTTTCTGCGTGAGCCCTGTTTCCTAATCTAAAGTTAAAGTAATGTAGTGAAGCCCGCCACAAGCTCAAATGCTAAGGTGACAATAAATAGAAAAATTTTACCCATTCATTTGGTTTTAAAATTGGAATTTTACTTTTTATAATTAAATTCATAGAAAACAATTATGAGGAAAATAGGATATTGGAAAAATGACAAAAACAAAATTTTGGTTGTTATGTTAACAATTTTGTCAAATGTTTGGCAGCGAATAAATTATGTAAGTATTGTTGCGGACCCAATAGCGGTGCAGATCCGGCTTACGAAAATAAGGCCTTGTGCCAGACGCTACACACTACTACCGAATCCACCGACAAAGTAAAAAAAAAGAAAATATATAGAGACGTGCTCTTTCCACCGTACAAACGTACAAAGTGAAAAGAAGTAGACAGGCAAAACAACAAGATGTTAAGTACAAACATAAATTTTATTAGAGTTTAACAAGTAGTGTCTTCAGTGAAGACCTTCAGTAAATGTACTGGAAAATGTAGTTGAAGAAGAGGCCAAGTAGATTAGTAAATTGTCTTCAGTGAGATTACTGGAAATGTTGTAGTGATTGTGTTAAGGAAGACAAGAAACTTTTTGAAAATGGTCATAAGAGGTGGGTCTATGCTAATAATCCTGAAACAAGGGTCAGCCTTTGCAGAGACTGAAGAAAGCACAAATGAATCAAAGCAATTTGAAGACACCACTGTTGACTGTCTTTTTTGACTCCAAGGGCATTTTTCATCATGAGTATGCTCTACCTGGTCAGACAGTAAACAAGGAGTACTACCATGGTGTATTTTCAGAATGCTGTTCATTGGAAAAGAACAAAATTACATGTGTCTCTGGTGCAGCAGTTTTTGGTCAAGTACAACATTCCCCAGGTCTGACAACCACCATATTCCTCAGATCTCATCCATTGCAACTTTTTCCTCTTTCCAAAAATCTAATCCCACTTGAAAGGAAGAAGATTTCAAGATGTCAAGTAAATCAAAGAGAATGCAACAAGGCAGCTGCTCACTATTCCAGAAAAGGAGTTTCAGGAATGCTTCCATCAATGGAAATGACACTGGATAAACTGTGTGGTTTCAGAAGGGGACTACTTGAAGGAGAATAAATGATGAATCGACATGTGTTGTACTTTTCTTTTTATAGCACTAGTACTGATACTTTTTGATCAGACCTTGTATATACTGCTATCTCTTGAATCTCGAAAAGTCAACATATAAGATGAAAAACAAAAGTTAAATTTAATAAATGATCTTACCTTTCTCAATGCACTTTCTCACACATTCTGCTTCATAAGAAAGACCAGCACTGTTTACCAACTTGAATTTGAACTCCCCTGAAGGAAGTGGAAACTCCATTTCTTCTTCATTAATTGTTACTTTTGTAGGAGCCCAAAACGGATACGGAAGCTGAGTATATGAAAAAAAAAAGAGTTATTGTTAAACAACTAAGGACAAAAAAGATTTACAGATAAGATGCAAACAAAAATAATATGTAATTATTTCTCAATCTTTTGTAATCGAGAACAATTTTGAAAATAAGTGACTTAATTCAGATATAAATAAAAATATGTCTGTGAAATGACAATATGAATAAAGACAAAAAAAAAAAAGGAAAACTTCTTTACCAACACATTTTGTCCTCTGATGGACTTTATTAAGTCAATTGTGAGGATTTTATTTTGCAACAAGTATTTAAAAAGAGAAGTAAAAAAAATATTGTTAGGTTTACAAAATTTTTAAATTTAAGAATGCTCATAAATATTCTTCAGGCTAACTCTAAAAATCAAGGTAAATTATGAAAGATGCTAAGTGATGTAATTTCAAAATAATAATAACAAAGAATATTTTAATTATAATTATTTCTTATTTTATTTTGAGAAATTAATTTATGTATTTATTCATTTATTTTAAAATAAAATTAATTTTAAATTAACCATTTTCTTTTAATTTTTAATATTTTTATGGCCATGTATGTTGGCTTGAGAAAGAAGTTGATCTTTTAGGGAAGGAGATATTTGAAAAAAAAAAATCCAGTGCACATATTTACATTTTGGCAAGAAAAATTATGAGAGACAATTCTGCATATCTAACATTTCTTGTTTCAGGCATACATATAATTGTGTATATATTTTCATATTGATATCTATATATATCTATGTCCATTACAGAGATAGAGCACAGATAAACCTTAAATGTGGTAATATGCAATACACAAACTTGTTCATTACTTCTATAGGCATACACATTCATTTAGACCAATGTTTTTCAATCAATGGTACGCTTAAACATCCCACAGCTCACTTAAATTATGATGGTTAAAAAAAAAAAGAATAAAAACAAAGAATATACATTTTATGATTTATTATAATTTGTAAGAAACAGATAATGAAAATTCTTGAAATAACTTCTATTTATTTATTTTCCTGCTTATTAGATTTTGACATTTCATGAGATATCTGAGCTTGATGTTTTTTTAGAATTTTGTTTTTGTAAGGTTGAATTTTGGACAGGCATATTCTTAAAAACTTTTCAAGAATTCTAACCAGGATCATTTTTTTTTGTCTTTAATAGCATTTATTACAGAAACGCTTGCTTTACAGATTTGTCTTGGACTTCTTTTGAGATTAATTTAATTAATGACCTTTAAATTTTTCACAGCATACCTACAATCCAGCATACCATTTAGAAATGACTGATTTAGGCACAGATTCACAAATAGAAACATTGCTTAATTTTTTTGTTATTGCCGAAGTACTTTATACCCATTTTATGGCTATAATCATTTTATAAATACATGCATTTATTATAGACAAACATATGCATTTATTCTATTATAAATTCTTAATATATATTCTATACAAAATATAAATATAAAAGCGGACATTGAGGTCAACACCCAGCAATGACAGTCTGTTTCATGCTTAAATGCAATCTTCTATACCAAAAAAACTTTTCTTCAATAATAATTTGGAATACTTTTCTTTTTCCAGTAAAATTTTAGTCAAACTTATCCTAAAAATACTGCAAATTCTGCAGTACATCAAAATTATTTTCCATTATTTGAAAGAATGACATTGTTATGACAAGCTTGTAATAAATTCAGATAAAAAACAAAAAAAAAAACATTCTGGTTATCTGATTTCTGTCTTAATTTCTGCGATGAGGAGCTATTATTATTTATACTATTTATTTTGGTATGTTGGCTTGAGAAAGAAGTTGATCTTTTAGGGAAGGAGATATTTGAAAAAAAAAAATCCAGTGCACATATTTACATTTTGGCAAGAAAAATTATGAGAGACAATTCTGCATATCTAACATTTCTTGTTTCAGGCATACATATAATTGTGTATATATTTTCATATTGATATCTATATATATCTATGTCCATTACAGAGATAGAGCACAGATAAACCTTAAATGTGGTAATATGCAATACACAAACTTGTTCATTACTTCTATAGGCATACACATTCATTTAGACCAATGTTTTTCAATCAATGGTACGCTTAAACATCCCACAGCTCACTTAAATTATGATGGTTAAAAAAAAAAAGAATAAAAACAAAGAATATACATTTTATGATTTATTATAATTTGTAAGAAACAGATAATGAAAATTCTTGAAATAACTTCTATTTATTTATTTTCCTGCTTATTAGATTTTGACATTTCATGAGATATCTGAGCTTGATGTTTTTTTAGAATTTTGTTTTTGTAAGGTTGAATTTTGGACAGGCATATTCTTAAAAACTTTTCAAGAATTCTAACCAGGATCATTTTTTTTTGTCTTTAATAGCATTTATTACAGAAACGCTTGCTTTACAGATTTGTCTTGGACTTCTTTTGAGATTAATTTAATTAATGACCTTTAAATTTTTCACAGCATACCTACAATCCAGCATACCATTTAGAAATGACTGATTTAGGCACAGATTCACAAATAGAAACATTGCTTAATTTTTTTGTTATTGCCGAAGTACTTTATACCCATTTTATGGCTATAATCATTTTATAAATACATGCATTTATTATAGACAAACATATGCATTTATTCTATTATAAATTCTTAATATATATTCTATACAAAATATAAATATAAAAGCGGACATTGAGGTCAACACCCAGCAATGACAGTCTGTTTCATGCTTAAATGCAATCTTCTATACCAAAAAAACTTTTCTTCAATAATAATTTGGAATACTTTTCTTTTTCCAGTAAAATTTTAGTCAAACTTATCCTAAAAATACTGCAAATTCTGCAGTACATCAAAATTATTTTCCATTATTTGAAAGAATGACATTGTTATGACAAGCTTGTAATAAATTCAGATAAAAAACAAAAAAAAAAACATTCTGGTTATCTGATTTCTGTCTTAATTTCTGCGATGAGGAGCTATTATTATTTATACTATTTATTTTGGCTATTGTGTCTTCCGGTCTTCATCAAGTGCATTCCTTCAGTTTTGGCAATGTATAAATATAATGGTGACACAAGACACCTCCTAAAAGCACGATGAAAAGAATATCAAAAAGTCATATTGAGGGGTGAAATGATAAATACAGCTTGGTTGACCATGTATGGAAGTAAAACTGTAGTCATCAGGCCCTGTGGAATGAAGTGAAAATGCTAGACAAGGAAGAATATTGGAGAGTGAGATATCTGAAAGGACCAGTGCATACAGGGTGCGATGGATAAATTGTCATCTAAATTGTACAAAAGTGAAAATAACGCTGACCTCTCATTTTAGCATATATTTACCAAAATTACACAAAAATACCTTGAAATACTAAAGAGTAAATTTATTCAATAAAATTGCCATTGGCTTCAACCACAGCCTGTATGACGACTTTGAAATCTCCTGCAACCCTTCAGGACTGTCTCCTTGTTTATTTTGGTGAATGCTGCCATAATCCTTGCCTTCAGTTCATCTTTGGTATTACAAGGAGTTTTGTTGGTCACTCACTCAACTATGCCCCACACATAATAATCAAGACGGTTGCTGTCTGGGGAGTTAGGTGGCCAGATATAAGTGGCGATGTGATCACAGAAACTGTGTGACAGCCATGACTGGGTTCTCATGTTTGTGTGGCATGGTGCAGAGTCCTGTTGCCAGACATAGGGTCTTCCAGCAACCATCCACTTAATCCAGAGCAGCACTACCTCCTTAAGGCACTTGATGTAGGCTTCTGTGTTGAGTCTGAGGAAGATGAATGTAGGCATAATATTGCCATCACTAGTGATCACTCCAAACACCTTCATAATCACCATTAGGCTCATTCAACTCTTTCCAAATTTACTGCACTGTTCTCAGATTGACACCCAAATGCCCTGAAATGTTCATTTTGGAGCTTCTGGTATGAATGCCATTTCCAAATTTCTGGCAGAGTGAATTGTCATGGTGCCTTTTTCTTACAGATGGTGCTCAACTGATCCTACTATACTATGCAGTTGACAAAATCAAAAGCAAACAACACGCATGTGTGAAATTAAAAAATATAAAATGGTGATAATTTACTCATTGCACCCTGTATTCTAGACTGTAAACTGTAAGTTCTATGCTAACAGTTTCTTCTCTTGGACTCACCTGTGGAACTCTCTTCCAGCTTCTTGCTTTCTAGTCTACATTGATTATCCAAAATGTAAATTGTTACCTTCTGTTTTCTTAATTCTTGTTCCTGTATTGTTACCTTAACATAATGTTTTTCTCTCAGATTTTAACTCTAGTAACACCTTTCATCTTAGTGGCTTTATTGCCTTGCTTAGGGTAAAATGATTAATAATAGAAAAAAGGACCTGAATATGAATTAAAACACTGTATTTGCATGAAACAATTACATTATTAGTGACTATAGGTCAATATTTTTAACTTTTTTTTAACTAAAGAATATTAAGTAAATTGCTATCTATAATTTATAGATAGCCTCGGTATTTGTGAAAAGTCAAGTGTTAGTATTTGAAGAATACCTATATTTCTGAATAATAACAATGAAAGGAAAATAAGTAAAAAAAATAGAGCCCTGAAAATTTAAACTTAAAATTACTGAACATGAGAAATGTGGAAGCAATTTGTATTTTTATAATGATAAATACTGAGATTATCTTAAAAAGATGCAAAATAAAAAATCTTACTTGGATCCTGCCTTTTGTCCCACAAATACTGGCAGTACATTCTGACTGAACCTCTGTATTATACGTCAAATTAGCCATTCGTCCTCCTTTATACTTAAATATAATTGTTGCACTCTGGTCAACTCCTGGTTATAAATTAAAAAAAAATGAATCTGATGAAATTTGAAAGAAATCTGATATAAAGAGGTCAGTTTTCATTGGTTATCTCAATCTAGTTATACTTAGTAAATATCTCTTCAAAAAATGCAAGGACATAATATTTGATTAATTAACAGTAAATTTTTTTACGTATTTGAATGTTTATACTATCTCTAAGAATTTTTACATTTGTTTTAATTAACAGTGGATAATACTTACTACTGAATTTGGTTAACAAAATTCTGTAAAAGAAATAAAATCTCTTGTTTATCTTACATGTAATATTTTTAGAATTTGTATCAGCTAAATTTAACATATATTCAACTTTTATTTGACTTATATCAACTAGAAATAAGAATTTATATAGTTTACAATATGTTTTAAGACAAAATTCTCACAGTATTTACATCAATCATACTGATATGTTCATACAAAAAATACAAGAAGTTTGTAGAAAAATAGGTTCACAGTAGAAGAAGCAAAAATGATCAACAAATACTGATTTTAAAAGAAATGAAGAGTTTTGTTAGTAAGTTAAACTCTTTGTTAAAGTTTTTATTCATCTTAAAAATCAAATAAAATTATTACAAATATCATCTGTAATAAAAAAAAATATCTTAATGTTTTGTGATAGAATTTTCCAAAATTTTTTTTGTCTTTACCTCGTGGTTGAGAATAAACATTGTGTGTAATCTGTTAAATACTTCTATGTGCTGTGTCCCTTCACAATGTTGGTGATCATGGGTCTCCATAATTTTCTGTCCTTTGTAGCTCTTAATATATTTTGGCTTTCTCCTATTTCAACAAAACATTTCTCTGACATCAATTTTATAATCTGTTGAATAGTTTCAATTTAATTTTCACTTTGAACATTTCTCATGGTCTTCAACTGACAATCTATGGTTGCTTATAGTGGGTTATTAGTTATAGTGAAGTGTATCAGTGTGGAAACAGATTAGTTTGATTTGGCCTTGTGAGTTAGATAGCCCACCATAAGAGGGGTATAAAACAAGAAAATCAAATTGTAAAATGAAACAACAAATTTATATACATATAAATCAATTATGTTCTTTACAAATAAAATTAATGTATTTTGGTTGATACAAGGTCGTCAAAATGTTTGTAGTAGTCCTTGCACGAATGAGTTTATGTGTACGTAGACAGGAACGTATGTGTGGATGTATGTATGTATGAGCATTATTGAAGAGTAGGAATGTCTTTGAAGTAATTGCTCAGTCTTAAAATGTTCTGTTCCTTTATCAAGTATAAAAGAAGTGAGGGAGAAAGGTAGAGATAATAATAATGCTTACTTGACATTGTCAAGTGACTTGTTAATACGCTCATATCCTCCTCTCTCTCTGGTGACAAGTGAACTTGCTCGTCTTTTATTTTGTTTGTGGGGCTTGAAAAGGTCATTTGGGAATTCACTCCTAGATATGATTTGGGCCTTTCCATTGGACGACGAGCAAATTTCGCGTTGGCTAGCGGATAGGTCCGTAAAAGAATTTTTTTCTGAGAATTGAAGATTATTTGAATTTTGTTTTTAAATGTTTCCTAGTTTTCTATTGGCCGAAAATATTTCGCATCAAGGTGTGAAATTTCACAAGGTTTGTTTTGGATTTACTTTTGCATGTGTGTTAAGCAAAGTTTGTAAATTTGAGTCTTTTTAATTTCTAACAAAATCAATGAGTCAGTGCTTAGCATTTGAATTTTAATTCAAGATCTTCTTTTGTTCACTACATGCTAAAATATGCTTGGTACGTAACAGTAATGCACCATTCTCAACAGATAGGAAAATTCCAAATAACTATCCTGGATCAATCCCATATTAACCAAAGTAATGGACATCTGAAGATGGACAGAGGCTATTTGGCTGAAACATAACAACTGAAGATGAAAACAAGAATTTGAATGAAATTGAATAAGTCAAAAGAATATTTATATCATGATGTCATAAAATATAATGAAGTAAAAAAGTACTTACCAGTTTCATGAAGATGACCAACAGCAAAGATTTTATCAGGTTTTTCTTTGAAAGCCAACAGTGCCCACTGAATGGCATAAATACCAATATAAAGTAGACCTCCTCCACCCAATTCACGTTTATTTACTTGCTCACAATGAAATACTGGGCGACAAAATTCAGCTTGAACATAGCGTACCTGAATTAAATTGAATTGCACAGAAGTAATCATCTCAAAGTTAACATGTATAAAAATATTAAATATTTGTCTATTAAGCCTCGAAACAAGAAGTAACAATGACAGCAAATAGAAATAAAAAGGTTTTATTCAAAATGAATTGATAAAAAAATATTTAAAAAAGAAATAAAAATCTGAAATCATCTAACAAATTCTTATTCCAATGAAAAGTATGACAAATACTGTGAAATTTATTGCATTCTTTTATCAATTTTAAGTATTTAAATATGTCTATATACTCAATTCACTTTTTCCTGAGATTCATTGAAAATTAATCCATTTAATATCCACTGTCCTGTTTTGGAATTAAAAGTAGAAATCTATAATTAATAGATAATTTTTCATAAACCTACAATATAAAATTACTTAGAAGCCTATAAATAATACCAGATTTTTTTCCTTTTTTGTCTTTTGTCATACCAGTTTTTTGTTTTTGTTTTTAGAAACATGTAATTAATACAAGGTTCCTTAAAAATACTTATAATCAATACCAGGCTTTTATATTAATTTTTATAATACCAGATTTTATAACAGACATTAATAGGTTTGTCAAAATAACAATTTTTTTCAATAAACTAGCAAAGTTTTTTCCGGTAAAAAAGAAAATGGAAGTACAGATTGCTTGGTGATGGGGTTTATTGTATCAATCACATTTCAAGAAATAAACCCAAGTTTTAGTGCTTCTATTCCTTACTGGATATATTTCCTCATGGTAATGTCTGAAAACAAAACTGGCACTGGGAGATGATGTTATTCTCGAACATCTAGTACCTCAATCATGTTCATTTATAATCATTTATAGATTATGCAACACACCATGAGGATTCTCAGCATCAGACAGCTTCAATTTAGTGGCAAGTACCAATCAAGATAACTGGAGATTGACTGTGCAACATATGATTTGAGTAGTCTGATGGTAAGAGACTGGTGGAGTTATTGATACCTGTAGTTAAATGAGGTTCTATTCCTCAGGTGCCACTCGGACAACACCAAATGCTCCTTCTGAAGACGCCGTTCTCAAATTCACACGTGTCACCAACATAAAAATCACCACCCACTTCTCCAGCCCTCTTTATTATGCCAAAACAACACCTGACTGACTTGGTTTTGTCTTCAGTCACACAGTCAAATGTCATCCTCCAGTCCAACCAATCAGCACACAGATTGCTATTGGTCAAACTGCACTAAACTGTATAAAAGCCAACGTTTCAGAATCATACACTTCTGGAATAACTAAGCATGCATGTGTTAAGATTCATGTCATTTTCAAAGGAATAAAAAGTTGCTGCTATGTATCATGTATTGAGGTAAGGAAGTTATTTTCCTTTACATCAAATGCAAGCCATTCTGACCTGTTTACTTCTATGTAATTGTTCACTACAATACCCTAATCAGATCACTATGATATAACCTCTGCTACTGCTTACAGTATTGGGTGTTCCAAAATGCACCCCCACCTGATCTACATAATGACCAAACTGGACATTGCTTAACCCTGGTGATCAAATGAGAACTCTTGCCTCCAGTGTGATTTGATTATAAGCATTATAATTCCCCATACTTATAAATAAGCATAGTGTTGATTATCTGATTTTATGACATTACAGCTATTTTATGTATTTTAAGAAAAAGGAACTGGAATATTTATATGTACCTCACCAAGAGATTTTGAATCCAGAGCATTGCATACTTTTTCATAAGCTGGAAAGACTCGGGACCACAGTGCCTATAAGAAAGATATTTAGTTTTTAAATCAGGAAAACAAAATTTGTTCTTTTTATGTCAGAAATTTTGAGAGACAAGGAGTGCAGAATTATATACCTTGGTTTGGCTGAAGAAACAGACAAGCAACAGAAAGTTAAATAAACTTATATATTAACTTATCCCTCAAGCATGGAAAGTGGAAGGAGAACAATCTATCTTGTCAGTGAAATAAAGGGTTCAGTTCTAAATTCCAAGAAAGTTATTCATTATACTTGAAGAAGGTACAAGTGCCGAAATACTGATTATGAAAATCAAGATGAGAATCTGAATGGAAAGGCGTATATAAAAATTTGGTCTATTTAGGAGGTGCAGAAGTTCTATTGGGAGCAAATACTTTCAATATTCAGCAAGCTTTGAAAACAAGAACTTGATGAGTAAATGTCCAAATTCTCATAAATTTGAAAATCATGAAATTATTAATGGCAAAAGAATTCAAGAATTAATGCAATCTGAATATAAAAATTTTTTATAAAATTAGAAATTTAAAATAAAAATCCGTAAGCTAGAGAAACAGCTAAAATTAAAACAGTTTAAAACAAATTTATAAATTAAAAAAATCAAATCAGAAAGATTTTGCATAAAAGTTATAACATTTTTTTTTACAAATCAGAATCTTAAATCAGGATTTAAGATTTTGAAATTCAGTTTTCAAATACAATCATGCAAAAATTAATTATAGAAGATAAAGTTTCCAAAATAGGAAATTCTCATTACTTACAATGTTAAATACTATTTAAAGAAAGAAAAAAAAAAGTGAAAGAATTTTCTTAAATTTATACATACCTCCATAAAGAACAGTTGTTTGTCCTTTGCAACTTTTAAAACCTTTTCTAATTCTTTGAGATTCAGAGTGACTGGTTTCTCACAGAGCACATGTTTACCATTGTTAAGCATCATGATTGATAAACGGCAATGCTCAAAGCTAACAACTCCAATGTAAACAATGTCTAGACACAATAAAATAAATATGCAAAAGATCAGTTAAGAAATTAAAACAAGAGAAACATTATTCTTGTTTATTACATTTGACAAAGATTTTGTCATTATTTATTCTAGAAATATTTTTAATTTTGCATTATTTTTGACATTATTTATTCTAGAAATATTTTTTTTAAATGACTAAATAAAATAAAATACATTTGTGTCCTTGGGTCTCATTTTCAAAATATATCAAATGGAATCTTCAGAATTTACTCTTTTTTAATATTGTAATATGTTCATTTATAATGAGTGGTGGAATTATCTTATAACAATGTTTGTTCCTACCATATATCTCATGGTTTTGTGTAATGGCCTTCACAGTGTTAATAATATATTTTTATATAGCACAATATATACATACAGAAGGATAAAGTCTAAGTTGGAGAGACACCCATCAAATCCATGCCCTAAAATCTATCACCACCCTCAAGTCGCTTCCCTCACCCACAAACAGACTTTGTTTGATTCTCTATATTGGCAATTTTATCTTAACAATTCTTGTCTTTTACTTTTTACTGGCAGTACTTGTTTTGTTTGTTCACTTGTGCTACCATATGTGCATTTATAACAACTGGTGTCAGCAGTTGGATAGGAGAATTAATGAAATGTATTATAATCACCAAAACAGAAATACCCAACCTCATGAAGTAACAGCAGGCAACAATCCTGAATCACAAAACCGACCCTACATACACTGAGAAACATTCAATCAAACCAAAAATAAGGTTGGCTGCCCTAAAATCTGCTTGTACTGGGACTACAGATATCCCACAGACTACAAACTATTGATGCACTATTAATGTAGCAGCAATCACTACATGATACAATTTGAGATATCAGAAAATTTGAACTGGGTAATGACGTCAACTGTATTATTAATGGATCTGAACAAAGCATATACAATCTAAGTCAAACCAGGATGCACCAACTATCTATGAATGGAGGATGAATTCAGTATAACTGTCAAACTCCTTAAAAAAAGTATATTCCAACAAAGGGAAAGCTTGCAACAGGACACCTCAATTTACAAACAGCTACCCACTTTATAGCTACCCACATCAGACAATTAATGATTCTTCAACACCACAGCCAAGCATTGAATGCCTAAAGACCAGACAGTGAAAACTTGACAGACATCACAGGCTGACTTGAAATCAATTTGAGAAACTGCTGTCCATATCAAAGTGAAGTTCGTCTGATAATAGGAATGGAGAAATAACTGCCGATACCATCTTCTCTCTAATAATGGGTAACATGCTCATGAATTAAACAAAAATTTGGACACTCACCATTTACCTTCACCTTATCAAGTGAGTGATATAGCAAGTAACACACAATGCTACCTCAACCAAAGGCATTAAAACCAACACCACAACTTGTCCCACCATAATGTATGCATATAAACACAGCAACCAAACAAACTACACCATCATCCTAATGAGCCTGACCAAGTGCCAACTGACAAAGACAGTAACTGCTTTGGATAAATAAGCAACTCTTCAACCCAAATACAGGTGATCCAATGCCATCCAATGACAATTGGAACCAGACACACCAATCAAAATCATAGCTTCGCTATCTGCACAAATGACATGAAGGGCCACTCATGTTTCAAGAGCCACAAGTGCCCACATCTCCACCTTCCTCGTGCTCAAGTACATGCCACGATCAGAGATACTAACATAACAGAAACAGAAAAGCAAACACCCAGGATCATTCCTGCAAGTGCTGTTGAAATGTTGTTCACCGACCACACCTACCACACCACTTCAACCATCACTACCAAGACAATTATTGATCATCTCAACATTGTCACTGAACAGGCATCCAAGGAGATGCTATCAAAAATCATAGAGGTCATCCAGGCAGTTGATTCAAATGAGTCACCTGAAGCAAACACAATTGACCCCAGTGACCACTGTACTGCATCCTTTCAAAAGTATCTCTGTCGGTATTATTTGGAACCAGGCACCTTCATCTTGATGATCAGAGATGGTCAAAACATGCTTAAACTGGGTATACAAAACTTACAAACTCCATGCCAGATATCTATCAAACTCCTGACTGCACAACCCACTCTGGTGTCACCCGTATGCATAAAGGCTTATATCAATTCCTGCACCACCTGTGCAAAACACAAGGAAAACAATGGTGAAACTGACTAGGTCCATTGCATTCATGTTCGTCACCTTGTATAGTGACTGAATCATCTGCACTACACAAACTTCCCCCATCCTCTGCATTTACAGAATCCTCAACTAGTATTGTGGTTGCCACCTATACTTCTGTCTGGGGAGTATATATAAAGACACGAGACTTCAGATGTGGTGAAACCACTCAAATACTATCCAAAACAAATTACAAAGGGCAAACAACTCGCAACACACTTCAAAGATTTCATTATGCAATAATATTAACAGTATAAACACATCAAATCAACATAAATACATCCATGCTTTCCACTCACTATCCATGAATCAGTTTGAGACTTTGAAGAGCTGTTATACTCTGCTTCAAACTAGATCTCTTTCAAAGTCACTCTACATCAAAACCTGTTGGCTGGATTTGAATGCCAAGAAAGCAAAAACAAAAAAGACACTCTCTGTGTCTCAATGCATCATGTAAACTCATAAAACAAATCCCATCAAAAATAAATACTCCAAACATATTAAAAAAAGAAAAAAGAAAAAAAAAGTTTTTAAATTTAAAATTCTCTCTCCTTTATGCACATGTGTAGCTGTATCAAATGTAAACATCACTTTAGTTCAATAAAGTCCAAGAGGATAAAACAAGTCACACAAAATTTTTTCCATATTGCCATAGTTTTTTCCAAAAACATTAATACTTTCAAAGATAGGAAACAGATTGCATATGTTGGAATAAAAATTTAATTACAAAAACTTTTTAAAGGAAAAACATTTACCAACAGTTGGTTCTTTGGCCAAATCCTCATAGCATCCAAAAGCTTTTGGTATTTTAAATTTCTCAGCAAATTTTTGGGCCCTATCAATATCTCTGGCAGCAACAGCTGTAATCTAAATAAAAACAGAACAACATGAATATCTTTTTTATATTTCAATTCTGGAAATCATTGTTTCTCTTGAACCAATGAAAATGAAAGATTTACAAATGTAAAACATTACAGAGAGATAAAACATGTATAATTCCAGTTATTTTTAAGACCTGATCAAGTTTAGGAAAGAAACATCTTCAATGACAGGTGATACACATATTCAGGTGAACTACAAATGTTGCGACAAGTATAATGTCATACTAAATTCTTAAGTCCTTAAAATGGTTTATATATGGAAAGAAATAAAAATGGGTTTCTTATCCCTTTGAGTGAAGAAAGTTGCAAATATATTGTTTAACTTTGGGAAGATTTCTTTGGACTATTAAACTCCTCTGGCCTGTTCATGATACTCCCATGTTTTGGATAATCTGTTCTACAGCATTCTCTAGGTGTATAATTTGTGAAGAGACAGCAGTTCTTTCTATTATAGCAGCACAAATGAGGGCTTGAATTGTTGAAAACAAGTTTGGAATAAATGTAATATTTATACTTTTATCTAATTTCATTAACTTACACAAGCAAACATAGCAGTTGTTTTTACATTGTTTGGACTATCATCCTCATCTTTGTTGTCATATTTATCATAACATTTCGGCTGTTGTGCGCTCCTGCCTTCTTCAGGTGGTTGGAATGTCGAACTGAACCCTTTACTTTGCTTGCTATGAGTAGACTGTTCTTGTTCTATGTGCCATATCTAATGGATGTCAGTTATCAGTTATCTCTTGTTAATTCCCCTCTCCAATTTCTCCACCGCCTTAATCAGGTATTGAACTCACACTCTGTTGGGTCCTGTCACTGGATCTAACTAACACCTTTATCCACTGCACCATGTGTCCTTGAGCGAGCAAAATAAAGGGTTCAGTTCAGCAATCCAACCACCTGAAGAAGGCCAGAGTGTACTACAGCTGAAACTTTGTGATAAATATGACAACAAAGATGAGGATGATAGTCCGAACAATGTAAATAGTGTACATAATACCTCATCTCAGAAATATAGACAGATACAGCAGTTGTTTTATCTGGATTTTTATGTGCTACCAGAATAAATTCAGATAGCACTCATAGTATCTCGTATTAACTTTTTATTTGTTATACAAGGACATCAGTAAGTGATCTTTTGGATAGTGTTATATGTGGCTTCAAGAGAAATTTTTATTTTAAGTCATTTAAATGTCATCTTTGCCTGTATTCCATGTAACTTCCAATTTCTAGAATTTAGATTATAATTATTAACAAATATAAAGAATTATTAAAGTTTATTATTAAAATATTGTTACTGATATTCAACTATGATTGATAAAGAGGAGTGTATAGTAATAGCAACAAATAAATTACTAAATAACCACTAACCCTTAGAACTAGACTATGTAGGAGTCTGAAACCAAAATAATTAATAAAAGAAAAATTAAAAGTAATAAAAATACTTTAAAATATAGATAAGAATGATAATTAATTAGAAAAAAGAAAAAGTTAATTATAAAAAAATAGTCAAATAAAATATAGAATACTCCCATGATGCACTGGAACAGTCGTTTTTCCACCAACTGAAACAAAAATCAAATTTTCTCTCCACCTTCAAGGCAGATGTCTGGGTCAGTTCCCTGATAAAACATGTTGCTACTTTAAAATGTAGCACAAGTTCTCTGAAATGTATACTAAAGCATTTTATTGTTTTTGCCTATGATTATTGTATTGTATCTTTTATATGATTTGTTTGCGATATTATAATTCTGTTGTGGGCTGGCAATGTCTTGTTAACTCTCCAACAAAATTGCATCTAGATAAAAAAAAGGAAATGCATTCAGACAAGGCCAATGCATCACCAGGCCAACCTACAAATGAAAACAGGTTAAAGCATTGGTTTGGAAATTCGGTGGCTTGTTAATAGCAAATTTAACCCCTGGGAAGTTTAGTAGAGATTCAAGCTCAGTGAAAACAGGATTAGCTATAACTTGGCTGCAATCACTTTCCTGCTGCCCATAATCCAGCTTCCCTGTGCCTTTCCTCTAAATATTTTCATAACAATTGATATGATAATGTTTCCTTTGTGGCAGCTAGGTTTGATCGTTTTAATGTTGTAATTGCTAAATGTAAATTCTATCCCAATAGTTTCTTACTTCATACTTGACTATTGAACCCTCTCGAAGTTTCTTGCTTTACTTTCAACTACAATCTACAAAACTTTAAATGCAATGTCAATCGTCATCTTCTGTCACATTGAATCCTCTTCCTGTTATTGTCCTTTCTCCTCAGTTATGTTTTATCACTCTCCTTCACTCTCAGTAACCCCTTGTGTTTTAGTGGCTTTACTGCCTTGCTTGGAGTGAAATGATTAAAAAAATATAGGAGCAGAATTAAAAAAGAACATATCTCTAAACATTGGCAGTGGAACAAGAACAACCTATCCCCACAGTGTAATGCAAACAATCTACTGCAAAGATTAAAACAAAAACAATGTAGAAAAATAAGCCAAGGGTGTGTTGAGGCTGGAAGGAAACAGTTAACAAATTATTCTCTTAACAATTAAGAGGGGAACAGGCAGAGAAAGAAAGCAATAGAGAGGCCTGTATCTGGATATGCTAAGTAGTTGCTCTGCTAACGGAGAAACCCCGAATGCAACTGACATTGAGAAACATGTCCATATGTGACTTGGGGTCTCTTTTGCATCTGTACCAATATGCATGTGCTCAGGGAAGGACAGAGGTCCCTGACATGATATAGCATTCTGCCCACCAAGACTGATTGCAAACTAATAATTCCAGTAATTTGTCCCTTTCTGAAAGTTGTATACTGGTTGTGTGGGGCTTTTACTCACACAGGGTCTCCCTCAAACAATCTACCACCATAGATTAAATGAAGGGTTCAGTTTTAAATTACCTGAAGGTTACCTGAATCAGCAGATAATTGAAGTAGTAGTAGTAAGTTTCATTTTGGTAGAAATACACAATGTCAGGAACTGATCTTAAAAATACAAGATATAGTTTTGATTTTGGTATAATTTTACATAAAAATTGTATTAATGTTTAGTAAAGAATTAAGTAAAAAGGGCAGTAAATTGCTTGTATTTCTCCCAAGTGCCATATTGGAAGAATGTGTCCAGCAACATTATGTGGAACATTTTGTCTGATCATAATTTGTAGGATGCATCCCAGGGCAAAAAGTGTAATGAAGCAAAGAGTGAATGCAATTATAAAAGGTTAGGACGATGAGATGACTGACATCTCTCTCAAGTGAATGATCATGTAGACAATGGCCACAAAGCAACAGGATAACCTTTGACCTGGGAAATGTCCAGGTGTTGCAGGATAATAGTAATGGAGAGTTCATATACCAAATCCAAAATATGGGGTCATAACTTTAAAGGTCATAACTCAGTCTCACAAGTCCAAAATAAAAAAGGAGCCCAAAATCAATATCCACAACTGTCTACTTCAATATACAATTGCCTACTTCATCCACTAAGAACAAAGAATGAAGCTGTGGCAGTCTTTTATAGTCGTAAGAAAAGCTGTGATTCGTTGAGAATGGTTGGCAAAAATTATCAGCTAATTTTTCCAAAATAAAGTTTTAGAAAAGTATATTTTATTTTTGAGAAATTTTTTTTAATAAAGAGAATTATGCTGTGTTGACACATTTGTCAATATGCATGATTTTATAAATTTTACTGATAATAATAAAAAAAAATTTCTTACTAATTTAAATTTGATTTGAAATACAGCAAAGTATTTTGTTTATTGAAAATATTAAATTTAATCTATTAAGTTGGAATTAAAACTAAAATAAAGACTCAAAATTTTTCATTCTCTTTTTGCAGTAACTAAATAGCAATGACCATTGCCTGGCCCTGTCCTAAAATATTTTAAGTGAAATTGTACCACTTTACCAATCTTTTACCCCAATCTTATAAAGTGTATCTTTTGGATAATCAAATGACTTTGAAGCAAATTCATCAAATATGGCTCAGCATGAATCCAAAACTAATAAACAATTACTTTAGAGAAAGCTTATGTCAGACTTCAAAGGATTCAATATCTGGATAAGTTGCTATAGTTTGAAAGAAAATCCTCTTTTTAGATTTAAGGACCAATTGGAAGATTTTATTTTGACACTCAAAAAAAATGAAGAAAAAACTTGTTTGATCAAATGATAAAAAATGATGTTAATCATTTTAATCAAGAGCCGAGGTCATTCATCTCTCCAATACTGTTACACATGCATGCATACATACACTCTCACCAAACTCACAGGCTGTCCAGTCAAGGAGAGTCGGTTGATTTGGTTGATTTTGCTTGGCAACATAGCAACCTAATTAATTTAATGCCAAAATCTAAATATTTTGTACATAATTTTATACTTTGTCTTTTTTTAGGTATATATTTTCTAGATAATAAAATGTATTGTTGGCAATTTTACTATATAAATATACTGTTGATTTCTGATTAGGGTTCACTATTTGCTCATAGCTGGGACATTAATAGGTGATACCACACCCAGAGAGAGTCAATTGTTCATACGCACAGCACTTGTCTGAGTTCCTTTCTCTAGCAACCAGCTGTAACTTTTACACACAGAATTATCTATTTCACACCATCTTAATGATAAACTTAAAATATTTTGTATTATTTGTTAAAATAACTATTGCTACTTTATTTGAAACCACAATTTCACCTTTTTATTCATGTATATTCTTGTTGATGGACTGAATTTAATTTCAACCATTTGCTTTAAATAAAACATGACAAGTATATCCTTTTTGTTGGAAGATTGATTTATTTGCAATCAGATAATGAATTATTATCAACTCAATCACCTAAATATTAAAGCTATTCTGCCTGACATATTGCCAAATCTTTCTGTCATGACTAAATAAAAGAATTCTATGGCACTCAGTTAAGTGCCACACATGATACACGCTTGGGTGATCAGGCCTCTTTTGATTCATGACTGACAAGGCAGAAGGTTTTCTCACAGTAGATTGCCACTTCTTTCTCTGGTAGACTGGGTGCCAACCAAGGCTATACAACCCAAGCTGTCCTACTATTCAACCCATAGGTGTGGGGAGAAGAGATGCATTCATACCGTTCTCAAATGAAACTAACGAAATTGAACTCACCTCTCCGATTTCTTATTTTGAGCCATTATCCATTATGTGGGAATCACTTACATGTGCCACACCTCCGCTTTCTTTAATATCATTGGTTAATAAATACATGATACTTATTATAGGACAATTTAACCATCGCAGGTAATTCAAATTTTTCTCTAAAATCACGGATTGGTCCATTTCCTGACCAATCGCGTATTTTATCATCTTTTCTATACTTTTGGCGCCAAGCCATCCGGAGCCTAAAACTTGTTATATAAAGACTCTCGCTGTTTGCCAGCGGCAGTAGCAGTTCAATTCTTGGAAGATAAGGCACGGCGCTATATTGACATTTTAATTCTTAATTATTACTAATTCAAGTAATCATACTAAATCTTGTTGATATCACTCATGAACATTACATCTTTCTACACTGATAAAACACTGTGGAACTACTCTTTATTTAGCTAAGACTTCAATTGAACTTTGTAGTTAAATTACATTCAATTTTGTATTCAACATTTATTAGCTAAAATTACCCTTTTTATTAATGGAAAAAGGGAAGCAACTTTCTTTATACTTATTGTTGAAATTTGTATACCATTGTTAATACAATATTATTAATGTTCACTGAGCTTGATTATTTTTCTCTCGTGTATTGTTGTTCATAAATTAATGTAGGGTGTTGTTTTACAAGAACACAGCCTTCTTTGATATTGATTATATCATGATGACCCTAGCCAACATACTACACCCCTACAATTACATCACACCATAAACTCATTCTCTTTTCTCTCCTCTTTCATATACATCTTGGTGTGTTATCAGAGAAAGAATCATTGTTTATGGGCTAAATTTAGGATGTTTCCCTAAAGGTACTATGAGAGACTTTCTAAATAAAACACATTTTAAATAATTTAAATGCCTTCTTTGAAATTAAATTTCAGTTTATATTTGAAAGATAATGGCCTAAAGCTAATTTCCGTATATATGAGGGTGGGCTGAAAAGTTTAGAGGTTCACTATGAAGGAATATACAATATGCAATGCTTGAGCCGTGAAATCTTGCATGCATTTATTCCAACTCTTCATTCTTTCTTTCCAGGTAAACTGGTATTTTAATAAAATATTTTTTGCTTTCACGGGAAAGAAAAAAAAATTCTGATGCATTTGATGAAAAATTGAAATGTATTTTTAATTTTAACTTTTAATAATCAAACAAAAAGTTACAACACTGAATTTTTTGAGTTTTCATAAAAATTATGGATGGGCGAGTAACATATGTAAAAAAAATATTTTTACCAAAACTTTCTAAAGAAAAACAAAAAAAACAAATGTTTCTAAAATAATTTAATTCATTTATGAATATGTTCTGAAAGTTTAATTAAAATTCAACAATTATTTGATTTTTGCAAGAATTTCCAAATCAATGTGTTTTTCGCTGCAAAAAAAGCGCTAAAATTTGCTGTTATTTTATGGATGGACTAACAGCAAATTTTAGCACTTTTTTGACGCAAGAAAAACACTTTTTTTTTAATCAAAATTTCGAATGTTCTAAAAAAGACGAAAAGATTTAAGTTAAATCATTTAACTCAAATACAAAAGCGAAAAAACACTTCGATCTTTCCTCTTTAAATAAAGATTTTTTGACGATAAAAGTTAGTTTTTTTTATCATCAGAACATTTTTTCGATAAATTCGTGTACGTCCCTTTTCACTTGGTCATTGCTGATAAATTTAATTTCAAAAAGAATCGAAAGTAAAATTTTTAATGCCATTTTCAAACAAAAAAAGCGAACATTTTTTTAAATAATTCTAGAGTACTTCGATGTGGTGTAATAATAATGATTAGCAAACTAGAGATCAAATCAAATATGATTTTAGTTTAGGTCGATGCTTACTGGTCGCTCTATTACTTTTGGCCTTGTACCACACGCCAACTAAATCATTATTTTTTAAATTCTGATATGTGTCACTGCGTAAGGAAAGGTCGAACTAAAATATGCTAATCTACAAAAATTCCACAAAAAAAATTCCTTATTTTTTATGAGTGGACCTGGACCAGGACCAGTTTTTTTGTGACAAAAATTATAAAACCGTAAATGTAGAGCACACTGGATATACTTAAAAAATTTTTTTAAGTTAAAAAAATCTTTTATAAAAATACAAATTAGAAATTATCTCTTCATTTAAAAAAGGTAAATTTAATGAGGCTTCTTAACCACAAAAGTACTGCACGACGAGCGACTCAACAATGCACAGAACATTTTTTTTTTTAAATTAAAAAAAAACCTTCTTTGACGATACAATACGAATCTTATTAGTTTTGTTAAGTAAAACAATATTTGACTCACCTGATGGTCATGATGATTTAATAATTGCAAAGCACCGCAAAAATCATTACAAATTTTACCAGCACCACAGATTCCCCACTTCATGTCGATGATGTTATTTTTCGGCAATCAGAATAACGAATGAAGCTCGGCTCATTTCGGAAACCTTATCACATTTTAAAATTATCAAAATTACCCGACCTTGCTCTTTTCCCAAATCACAATTTTGAGGGCAACTAACTTGTCTGGGTGCTATAACACTTTTTCGCAACCCCATGACACTGACAACCATACAATGTTTTTTGTCTCCAGTTCTTTCTTTTTTTTTTTTAGTTTAAAAAAAAAAAAAATGAACAGATTTCCCTTTTTTCTTAATATTTGTTTCATAATTTGTGGATTTTAATTCCAAATACATTTCTTTGACTTTCTGATTTTCTTTTTAGAAACTTTTGACAGCAGAAACACATTTTTACAGAACCTTTTCAAAACTATTGCTGATTGTAAATTAAATTTATTTAATTATTAATAATTGCAACAGTCCAACTGTTATTTTAAATTAATTTTATGAAGTTAAACTTAAAAAAAAAAAAACTTTTAAAAATAAGTTTCTTTACATCTTATAAATTTATCTGGCTGTGTTTTTTTACTTTTTAGGGAGTGCGAAAGTGTAATAGCGCCCTTATCTGTTAAAGTTGACGTGAGATCTTTGTCCTTGCATGCTACTGTTCGTATCATCATTTGACTAAAAAATATTTCCGTTAAAGACATACAAAATTCTTAACGAAGATGTTCACAAAATTTTTCCTGTTTTTCTGGATCAAAAAATGCTATTAAATTATTTTCTTTGTGTAATTCATGAACACGAGTTAAATTAAAATATTAAATACTTTGTCTTTCACTTTCGACAAGCATCGAACTTATGCAACAATAATTTATGTTGAGAATCCATTTCTTTGCATCGTTATTCAAATCATCTTAACTGCAATGGCCTAATTTAAATTGACTATTTCAACTACCTGGCGTAACACTTGCTTTTAAATCTTCTTGTGATATTTTTGAAACGAGAATTTTTCTATGTCAAATCCCAAAAGCAATTAAGTACAAATAAGACTTTGGGGTTTTCTTTTTCTACGATGGATACAAATCCTTTAATTAATTAATTAATTAATTAATACACCCTGTCATACATAGGGCTTCATTGGTACAAAAAATGACAACACTACACAAGACTTCAAGTTTCTTTTAAGATAGCTTATCATATCAACTTGACTTCGAGTATATCTTGACATTCTTTTTTGCAACACGAAAACTGTTCATCTCCATAAATAAAACGAACAAATGATGCAAGCAATTGACTTGTGTTACTGATATCAATTGATTCGTCAATGATTAATTTAATTAGAATCTTTAAGTTTTTTCTGAACATTTTTGTTTTCAATATTTTTAGATAGTTCTTTAGCATTCTGCTACCACTTTCTTTCGACGTCAATTTTTGTAGAAACTAAATAAATACCAAAGTGGATCACAGAGACTTGATATTTCTCTGACTCCTGATTGGTCAATTAATGCTAAAAGATAATTTCTAATTTGTATTTTTATTAAAAAATTTTTTAACTTAAAACAAAATTTTAAGTATAATATAATATCCAGTGTGCTCTACCTTTACGGTTTTATAATTTTTGTCACAAAAAAAAAAAACTGGTCCTGGTCCACTCATAAAAAATAAGGAAATTTTTTTGTGTGGAATTTTTGTAGATTAGCATATCTGCACAGTTAAATTTAATTTACTGCCAAAAATTTGTCTGTGTTTCAAGCCTATCACGTGACATACAACATTATAAATACTTGGACACATTTGCCTCCTCTAGATGTTGTGCTAGAGAGATTACGGCTGTCCCTTATGGGAAGACGCTATGACACACATACATTGCACATTTCTTAACTCATCTTATTCACTCCTTCGACTACAAGCAACAGAAACTTATCAACTTCTATCAGTGAGATTTGAGTCGAGGCATCAAACAATTCACTAAACAAATTCACACCGTTCAAATCTTTGAAGTTTCTAAGTTAGATTTCCTAACATAATCCCAAACTTCGAATTCACTCACTCACCAACAAACTACCCTTGAATTTTAACATCTACGATTTTTATCGAGACAACAAGAATTCTACTCAAAGAACATACAGTTTGCCAAACAAACATTTTATCCAAAAAGCAACTTTGAACATAACTTAACACAAATTTACTTTGATCGAGTCAACTATCTTACAGCCAAAAGATTCTTAATGTGCAATTTACTCAAAAAATATAAGCTTAAAACTAAAAGTCTATCGTTTGAACACAAAATTCAACTTTTGATATCAACCAACATTTCATTTACCAATTTCGATTACAACAAACTTTTCAGGACCGTCACAACTTACTTTCTTCAAAAGACTTTTACTCATTTGTTGAATCAACTTTATTCACGTAACATCTTTTTTATCTGTTTCATTAACAAAAAATAAATATTCAATATTCAACAGATAAAGGGAGACAACTCTTACCTAATCTCCAATATCAAACTATGACAGAAATTTACGATGTATAATATTACTTAATCTGAACCGATTAATTCTTTGAAAATCTTTTTACTGACAGGAACACTGAACAAACTCTCTATCTGTCCTAAAGAACATTCTCATGTTGTATATAAATGCTTTTTCTTGTTTTTCTAAAAAGGAAAATTGTTTGTTTTTTTTGTTGTTGATTACCTTGTGCCATACCCAAAGTTAAATGTTTGAAATTTATTTTCATGCAGCCAACACAAATAATACCTTCTGATACATATTTTCCTAATAACCTACTCCTCCGTAACAGTTCTATCATTTAATTGTATTATTTGCAGGCGAGTTTTTGGTTAATTTGCAGTTCAGCATAAGCATAAAAAAAACCCGGTACTTATACTGCAAATTAACCTTTTTTTCACTTCTTTTCTGGCCTTTTAATCAAAGATAGATTTCTTTTTACAAGCAGATATGACTTGACTCAGCAAGGGTGTGAGATTTAGATTTCAATTTTTGCCACTTAATGCGAGTTAAGCGGAAGCCCGTTCAGATACGGTTATTGTTCTACTCTCAACATTTCGCTGCTTTGAAAATAGTTCTTTATTTTTTAAGTTGAAAATACGAATGTTTAGTAGTGAAAAGTCTTTTTTAACTTGGTACCATGGATTTATTAGGCATTTTTTCGTTGCAAATTACACATAACACTAACAGTTTCTAATGGACTTCTTGGTTGATTAACATTTTTTTTAACAATCTGAACTTCAAATAATTATTGCAATATATGGAGAACTTTTTTAATGAACGTTCACTTTTAGACCCGTCATTAGTCTCCTTTCTTTTAAGAAATTTATCCATTGTGAAGGGGTGTTAAAAAAAAATTGACAGAGCCAATTATGGAAGAATGCATTAAAAGAATACGCTGATTGTCCTCCTTTGAGCTTATCTGCGCTCCATTTCAAATTTTGGGTGCACGAAAGTGCAATAAAATATTACTATAAAAAAAAAATAAAATAACAATTTCAGTAAAATCAATGTCATTTTGATTTTATATAAATTTCAGAGTAATATACTTTTAAAAAAATTTGAAAAATTATTAAATCAAATGCTCACTGCTGTAAAGGGGGGGACGATGACAATAATACCTAATTCAATATAACTTCAAAATTTTTTCAATGTTGAATACAGTTATAAGAAAAAAGGTTAATATTCATTTCTTTAAATTAAGGAAAATTTTTACAAGTTAAATTGCCAAATACTCTTTAAAAAATGAATATTAAAACAAAGTATTTAAAATAACATAATCGAAGAATACTGAAAAGAATTATTTGAAAAATAAGTTTATTCGAATACTAATGCTGTATTATTACTATTAGGTTGGTGCAAAAATAATGTCGTTTTCTCACATGAAGTTGAACGTCAAAAAACGACATTATTTTTGCACCAACCTAATACTTTCACACACATATATGCCACGACAATATTTTGTGGTAAACTTAAGAGAATCACGTGGCACATGAGTGTCATGGTACAATAGTTAAGAATCACTGATGTAGAAAGTGAGAAGGGTATGTGTCAAAGGTTGACTTGCTGATCTCATTTTTATTTTTATAGAAAAAAATATTTTTCATGTTAAAACAATGTGATACCATGTATTATCTGTTTTGTGTCACTTATGGAGTATAGTGTGAGAGGTGAAATTGAGTTTGGGTGAGATTGATTGGTAGGTACAATCTTGGGTCTGTTTAACTTGAGTGTTTTCATTTGATAAAGGAATTCTTCTGTTGATATGAATGACACAAAGAAAATCTTTACAGGTCAGGCTTGTTTTGATCAGGGACATGACACACTTTCACATGAAGGTGACAATGACATCTGTAATAATCAGCTCAAATGAGAGTGAGATTGGAAAATATTCCACTGAAAGTGGATATGAGAAATACAAGGTCACCATTTTGATAGGACTGCCAATTAGAGAAGGAGTGGAATGGAGCTTCTCATCTCCTCCTTCCATATGACCATTATTTTGATTGGACCACCAATCATAGTGGATTCTTTGGGGCTTTCCTTCTTCCTCTTCAAGGTGTATGACACAAGACCATGGGTCAAGCATTATTATTGGTTGGCCAATCAGAGCAGTGCAACAGGTTTGTGCCCCCATAAAAGCAGTTGCTGAGAAAGCAATAAAAAAGATCCAACTGGTATCACCACTAGTAGACCAACACTCTCCCTGCTGGATGACTGTGGTGTCTCAATCAGCTAAAGTCCTGTTCTCTGTGTGGCTTTTTAATTACCTCGATCAATTGCCTTCACTGAAATAGTTGAAGAACTCTGGGTTGTTTAGCCGTAACTGCAACTGCTAGTCAACCTCTTTCTCCCAACTTAAGAATTGCTTATACAGGGAAATGTCTTTAAATCATGATTTTATTCATTCATAGTACCATGAATAGAAGTTGCTATTATTACACTTGTTAATGAGTTGTTGAAATTAATTAAGTTTCAAGCATAACCAGGAAAGAGAGGAGTCAAGCCTGATCTTCAACAGTTCTTCACCAATATTTCTGCAGATACTGAAACGTGTGGACACAGGATAGGTGAAGAGCAGGCTCAGTGGAGACAGACCAATGGACCAAAGTAAGAGTGGCATTCAGTGAAGCATGCAGCAACAGGGCCACAAGAGCATTGTCCGGAGAAGGATGGTTTTGTAGTCATTGAAAAAAAAAGTGTTGTCCTGAAAAGGACAGTTTATCCTTATTGTATATCATTGCAGTGGTGAGGATGGCTGGCTGATGATGATAGCTGGAGCCATGGGTAGTCTGTCTACTGCTGGAACAGTTAATACACTTTGTGTCCATGGAGGTTCCCTCTGTCAATTTTTGAGGCCTTTTTATTTCCTGAATCAGTACTACAACAATCACTGGTCCTGGAGTGTGAAGTTTCTTCCAGTTGTTTTTTAAAATTATGCGAGTGTGATAGGCTATGACAATGTAAATCTTTTTCTTTTACGTAAGTAAAGTTTTTAGACATTTGGCTTGGTCATTCATCACATTCAACCTCCATTATAAATGAAAAATGAAAACAAAAAATGTAAGAATCTCTTAAAAATCCAATATTTGTCCTAGATATTTGTTTCAAAGTAAATTAATAAATTTAAGTATTAACTGGATTTTGTGAAAGTAATGCTTGCTTTTTGCTTAAAACAGCAAAAATACTGTTTATTTATGCATGTTAGTCTGTGGTCTGGTATCAAGGTTATGTCAACAACAGTATTCTTACTGTCACCCTCAACTATTAAAAAGCACATAAAAATTAAATAAGTATGGAGGACCACAAATATTGCAATCTAGAAATTGGTATTGTTCATGCTTAAAATAAATTATCATTAATCTTACATAATTTAAGAATGGATTTTTTTATTTTTTAGGATTTTATAAAACTTCAAATGAATAACTTTATTTTTTATATTACATTAGAAGTATAAAAAGAAATAACAAGTTAAAAAAGTTTTGTGTTTAATTCATTGCTTATTTTAGTTTATTTATTTTCTTAGGTTTTAATGTTATGAAATAATTTAATGGGGTGTTATATATACAGGGTGCAATGGATAAATTGTCTAAATTATGCAAAAATGAAAATAACACTGACATCTCATTATAACAGGTATATTCACCAAAATTACATAAAGAGTAAATTTATTCAATAAAGTTGCCATTGACTTCAACCATAGCCCCCAGATGACTTCGGAATCTCCTGCAACTTTTCTGGACAGTCACCTTGTTTAAGTTGATGAATACTGCCATAATCCTTGGCTTCATCTTTGGTGTTACTAGGAATTTTGTTGGTCTTTCGCTCAACTGTGCCCCACACATAATAATGAAAGGGGTTCTAGTCTGGGAAGTTAGGTGGCCAGATGTAAATGGCGATGTGGTAGCAGAAATTGTCTGACAGCCATGACTGGATTCTCCTGCTTGTGTGGCATAGTGTAGAATCCTTTTGGCAGACATAGGGTCTTCCAGCAGTCACTTTCTTGAATCAGGGCAGCACTACCTCCTCAATGTATTTGATGTAGGCCTCTGTGTTGAGTCTGAGACCCTCACCAAAAAATTATCAGAATGATCACAGTGAGTTTTTTGAGCTGTCATACATTAGTAATCACCATTAGACTCATCCAACTCTTTCTGAATCCTCCACACTGTCCTCAGATTGACATCCAAACACTTTGAAATGTTTGTATTGGAGTTACTGGCATGAATGTCAAGCAGTACAACATGATATCACACATTGAGTGGTGATGTTAATAAAATAGTGCTCAATATAATATAACAGAACTATTAAGTACATATTAATAAATATATATTTATTTCCTCACTAGTGGCATAACTTGAATCTTCAGGTGTTGAGTAGAGATTGACCATTACATAATTTAAATTTGAATAAAAATATCTGCTTAAGACAATTCTGGCGCAGTTTATATATTATACAGGATAACTGGTATTAAAAACATTTGTATTCAAAATTTATATTTTATGTTTAAAATAAATGGGGATTAATGTTTTTTTAATTAGTATTAGAATAAACAGATCTAAAACTATTATATATATATATATATATATATATATATATATATATATATATATATATATATATATATATATGACCTTTTCACCATGTGTAATATTGATGGCATTGATTCCTTTCTCATGAAGTCACAATTACGCTGGGCTGGTCATGTGCTACGTATGCAAGACAACAGAATACCAAAAATGCTCATGTATAGTCAACTTGACAGTGGTCATCGAAGCGTGGGCCGAACATTGCTTAGATACAGGGACAAACTGAAAAGTAGCCTCTCAGCTGCAAATATGGACCATGCTACGTTCGAGGACATAGCAATTGATTGCAATGAGTGGAGGACTACTTGCTACAATGGCATCAAGAACAATGCAGCATCAAACATCACCAAGCTTCGTCACACTAGGGAAAGGACTAAAATATCTGCTGCTGTACCGGCCATACACTTCAGCAATCCACACTCTTGCACAATCTGTAGACTTCTTTGCAAATCACTAGCAGGACTGAAATGTCACTTGCGACTTACACACAGGGTTGAATAAGCACAGTTGTCGGAACCTCATACGTTGAAACCGACGGGAGAGTCCATCATATATATATATATCTTTGGTTACTTTTAATGTGATTCCTAAGCAAAATCAAATATTTATATAATACTATAATAAAATATTTTTTGACTGAATTTCTGGGCTGAGGAGTTATTATTATTTACACTATTTATATTTGGACTATTGTCCTCATCTTAGCCAAGGGAGATAAATCATATCAAATCAAATTTCTATATCCATTTGATAATTTAAAAATAGATTAAAACCTACGTTCTGTCCTGTAGTTTCTCAAGTAGAATGAGTTAAAGAAATATCAATGTATTTAATAACAACTATTCAACAATCATCTATTCTCAAATTTATACTTAATTTTTTAAAGATTTAATCTTTCCAAGGCAAATGTTGGTGCAACAACATTGCATAATGTGAGGTTTCTGCAGTTTTATTTGCAAGTAGGTTTTACAAAATGGAGTTACTAACTCCTTGGTTAAACAGTCGGAATTCAGTGTTGTCTTTCTTTTAGGCCGGTTGCAACTCAATGCTAAAGAACCTATTCTGCTCATTTTATTCATAGCTTAGAAAGAAGACAAAAAATAGTTGTGTTTTTCCCAAGAGCGTAACTATCTCAGACAGAATTTGAACCTAGCCCACTAGTTCTATTTTCATCACTATTAACCATGAGCCCCCTCTCCCACCACACACCTCCACAGATTGTTACTTCATCTTTCAATACAACTAAAATTTATTTGAAATTCTAAATAACATAATTGGACAATCTTGAAAATATTTCCAGTGGATAAGTGATACCTTTAAAATGCATAAGTTCTGATTTTCAAGAGTGAGTTATGCTTACAAAGAAAACATTATTGGAATAAACCTCTATAAATACATTATTGATTAATATATATCAAAAGTATATTTTTCTAATTTTAAAATGTTTTATGGTTTATTTGAGCTTTCATTCCAAGTGAAGCAACAATAGTATACTAAATTTAAAGCTAGAAATGTAAATTGTACTTAAATCTTTTAGTGACTATAGTACAGGGTGCAGCAAGACTATTTCCCATGTATACTTCCCACAGATGAAGACACCATTGTCACTAATGTCTTACGATTATGTGGGAGGTATTTGTTACATTCTTCCTAAAACCAGATCTTCTGATTCATGCTACACTAATTTCTACCATTGGCCAGATGTGAATGCTCCGAAACCAAAGACTGAACTAAAATTCCATTCAAAAGATGGTAATTTTCATTTTAGAATGGCTATGCGGACATTGCAACAATGATAGTTTGTTTTGTTTGTATGGAAAGCCGTTGATATACCATTAGCTCCTGTTATCAACATACTTAAACACTTTTCTTCATTTTCCCTCTCACGTGGTCATGTGTGATGTCATGAACCACAATTCAATATTTTGCTTCCTGCGTCTCATACACATGAATTTATCGTTGCATAGCAATCTTCCATGCAAATAAAACAAACTGTCATTGTTGCAATGTCCGCATAACCAATCTAAAACAAAAATTACCATTTTGTTATATAATTTATTATTTAATTTATTGTAATGTACTTGTAATCTCTGATGATGGCTTATGTAAGCAAAACTTGTCTATATTATTTAATGAAACAAGCATTAATGAAAAAATGCTGCCTAAATACACACAGTATATATATATATATATATATATATATATATATATATATATATATATATATATATAGGGTGTCCATAAAGTTTGTGTGCACTTTAAAAAATTAATAACTTTGTTTGTATTTGCGATAGAAATAATTTATAAAAAGGATTAGAAAGAAGTAAATCTATATATTTTAAGGTTTTATTGAAATTTTATTTAAGTTTCCACGTGTCCTCCATCATTAGCAATACAAAGGGTAATACATTTGCCAACTGATTTACAGTAATGCCTGAAATTACATTAGTTATTTTAGCTATACTTAAAACTAGGTACATTAAACTTTATAATATTTTTTACAGATTATTTATATATTTTAGCAAGGAAGAAGTGTAATTTCTTATTTAAATTTAAATTACAAGGCATATTGGTGTAAATTTAGTAACTAAAAACAAACGGTTTCGTCCCAGCTTATCAAGTTTTATTCTGGGAATTAAAAAGACAAACGACGTGTAAATTAATTTATAGGATGACCAATGAAAGTGGGGAATTTCAAGGAAAACTAGAGACTAATAATATTCAGACCCAGCAAGCAATCCCTCTATTTACAGAGAGAAGGCTTGCGGGATCTGATATATAGGGACTCCAGGACCTTGAGATGATATAAGATGTGTGACCAAGACAAAATAGAGAAATGGTCCACACTAAAGTCTGTAACACAGCTCCTGCTATTAATAACATGTTGAGCAATAGATGACCTGGATGTATTAACCAGTTGACTATTGATAGAGGCCGGATTCAAAATTCTGGGAGGTAAATACTGTTTTATTCTAGAATCCAAACATTGAGAAGTCCTCCCTATATAGTCAAGTCCACAACTCCATTCATATTTGTAGATAATGGAGTTAACATGATGGGAGGGAAGGACATCCTTGCAAATGGAAGAAAGTGTAGGTTGACTAACAAATATTACTCGATCATCAGCAGAAAAATAACAACTGCTGATTGCAAATGAAATTCGCCTAGCCAAAGACTCACCTTCTTAACCAATAAAGGGAAGATGCAAATAAACAGGAAATTTTTTAACTAGATACAGCTTATTCTTATGAAAATAACATCAAGAATAAGACCATCCAAAAGATCTAAAGGGAATCCATTTTTGTAAAGTATCATCTTAATAAAATCAATCTCCCTGTGAAGAAAGCCATTCGAACAAATCATAAGAGCCTATGGGTAAGGGTCTTAAGTAGATTAATCTTACGTTTTTGGGGACAAAGAGTCCCAACATGTATAGAGTCCCAAAAAAGTAGCTTTCCTAAAAACAGAAGTCAGAAACTTGTCAGAAGTCCTGTGGACAAGAACATCCAAAAAGGAAAGACAGTAATTAGACTCCTTTCCCACGGTAAACTTAAAGTGAAGAGTGAACAGAGTTTAATAAAGTAAGAAATAAGTTGGCTTCAGCCTCATTATTAAAAAGCCAAAAAGTATCATCCACATAACGATAATACATAAGAGGATGATCAATACGAGAAAATAAAGATGCCTCATGAAAGCCAACAAAAATATTAGATAGAGCAGGACCCAAAGGAGAACCCATCGCTACACCATCAATCTGCTGATAAATAATATTATCAAAACTAAATTCAACAGATAAGGTGACAAACTTCATAAGATCAACAAACACACTCTCAGGAAAATCCGGAGAAGACAAAGAGCTATGATATATATATATATATATATATATATATATATATATATATATATATATATATATATATATATATATATATACAAAAAGCTAAGTGTATAATGTTTGTGGATGTCATTAAATATAATGAAAAAAAAAAAACACTTACCAGTGTCATGGGAGTGACCAACAGATTTTATCAGTTTTTTTCTTTGAAAGCCAATGGTGCCCACCGAATGACATTAATGTCAACATAAGTTAGACCTTCTCCACCCAATTCACATTTACTTACATGGTCATGATGAATGATTGAATGGCAAAATTCAGCTTGAACATAGCGTAACTGAATTAAATGGAATTGCACAAAAATAATCATCTCAAAGTTAACATGTATAAAAATATTAAATATTTGTCTCTTAAGCTTCCAAACAAGAAGTAACAAATAATGATAGCAAATAGAAATAAAAAAAAGTGTTTATTCAAAATGAGTTGATGGAAAAATATTTAAAAAGGAAATGAAAATCTGAAATCATTTTGCAAATTTTTATTGAAATTCAAAGTACAAAAATTGCAGTGTAATTTATTGCATTCTGTTATCAATTTTAAATGTTTAAATATGTCTGTTCCCTTCATCATTTGTAAGGTCAATTTCTCCACCCACCAGATTTATTGAAACTTAGAATAGTTTTTGCTAATTTTTATTAAATCTGCAGAATTTTTTCCAGGAAAATAAATAAATAAAATAAATGGAAGAATAGAGTGCTTAGAGTTTGGATTTATTGTATTAATGGCATTTCAAGAAACAAACACAAGTTATAGTGCTTCCATTTCCTACTGGATACATTTCCTCATGATAATGTCTGTCCACTTGCTGAACAAGGAGAGCCACAAAACTAGCAGTGGCAGATAAGGTTATTCTCCAACACCCAGTTCTGTAATGGTATCTGTTTATAATCACTGATAGCTTCTGCGACACACTTTGATGATTCTCCGCATCGGACAACTTCTATTTAATGGCAAAAACCAGTCAAGATAACTGGAGACAGACTGTGCAACATATGATTTGAGTAGTCTGATGGTAAGAGACTGGTGGAGTCATTAATACACAAATCGTAAAACTATGACATGACCTCTGCTATTGCTTACAGGATTGGGTATTCCCAAATGCCTCCCCAACCATCTAAGTAATGACAAGGTTTGACATTGCCTAACCCTGGTGATCAAATGAGAACTCTTTACTTCAGTGTGATTTGACCATAAGCATTATATTTCTATTGTTGATTATCTGATTTTATGACATTTCAAACATTTTATGTATTTGAGGAAAAAAAAAAGGGAAATATTTATATGTACCTCCCCAAGAGATTTTGAATCCAGAGCATTGCATACTTTTTCATAAGCTGGAAAGAATCGAGACCACAGTGCCTATAGGAAAGATATTTAGTTTTTAGGTCAAGGAAACAAAATTTGGTCTTTTATGTGAGAAATTTTGAGGGTCAAAGAATGCAGAATTATACACCTTGGTTTAGCAGAAGAAACAAACAAGCAACTCAAAGATAAATAAACTTATATATTAACTTATCCTCTAAGGATGGAAAGTGGAAAGAGAATA
>OZ038476.1:37789432-38169432 GCA_964036315.1 Acanthosepion esculentum | reverse complement strand
TTGGAACACTATTTTGACACTAAAAACGCATGAAAAAAGTCATCTTGTTTGATCCACCTAACATCTGTATAAGGTATGACATTAATCAGTTTAATTAGTCAAGCTCATTCATCTCTCCAACACCGTTACACATGTTGCGGGTGGTATATTGGCCCACAAACAAATATTGAATGAGACAACAACGAACAAAATGAAGACTTGAGAAAAAAATGTACTGCAAAGTTTGTTTTTGTTAAAAAAATATGTTATATTCCATGCTAAGGGAATAAATAACACCAGGTGGATAATATAAGAAAGGTTTATTGTACACAACCAGTACAATATTATACGGTACAGTTGTATACACAGGTCAATCTAGTAGTGAGTGCCACTAATTGGAAGGTCAGACGTGCTTGCGTTGTCTCTCTCTCACTCTTCCTCAAGTCTCTCATAGACAGTTGGCTTTATAGGTACTTACTACCTATAGTGTAATCATTCATGGGGGTGACTGGTTATTCCATTACATCAAAATACATCAACAAAAATTATGTTACAGTGCACTAGGCAAAAAATAACTCTGCAAGCTCATGTAGAGCAGGAATGGATTGTGCAACGAAGCAGAATTTTTATAAGTTTCAGTCTTGAAAAAAAAACTATACAGTTGGTTACCATCATGCACATGAACATTCTAAGTGCAATTTCAACATTCAGGAATACAGATTTCAAATTGTCCAAAATTATTTTTCTGTACAGTGCAGGGAGAGTTTCACAATTTTTATCAAGAGCCATGTAGTGCTTGAGATGCTCACATTCATTTAAAAGGTAATCATAATTCAGGTCTTTGTGATAAATATTAGCCAGTTGTTCACAATTGATAACCATTGCTTCTGATGCACTAAAGAAAATTTAGTGCATCAGAAGCAATGGTTATCAATTCACTGAAGAAAGAAAGCAGATTTCCAATCTGTGAATAAGCCTCTGCACATTTTGTCAGTTCAAAGATAAGAGTGTCCAGAATGGCAAGGAAAGTTTCCACCTTGAACTTTTTGGTTTTACTGAGAAGTACCACCTTGAACTTTTCAGTTTTACTGAGAAGTACCTTTTCTGCTGATCCATCATATCTATTAAAATGCACACTTTGTTTTCATTCCCGTTTTTTTCCCATCACTATAATCTGGATCTGGACACTTACTTCTGGCTTTGAATTCATATTCACTAAATTTGTCTCTAGTTTCCTGAAGATAGATTTTCATAGATTCAAGAAGATTCGTGGCAACAAGGATGTTCACATCCTTTGATTGTAAGACCTTGGTTGTTTTGTTCATTCTTTCTAGCATGTCATTCCAAAGAATTGTGAGAAAGATTGTTTCCAGGTTTTCCATTTTTGGCACAATCCTTCTTCCTCTTTATTTTTATTCACTTACTGTTCATTGTTAGCTGATATAAAATCCAGTGCATGTTTTATTCTCTCAAAACCCCCATACAGAGCATGAACAGCATCAAAATGTCCTGAATATTGTCTGTCAGACAAACGCTAATGCCACAAAATCTTTTCCTAGAGATGATGTCAATACATTTCAGCGATGAGTAGAACATCATCAAAAAAAATGAATACAAATAGTGGACAAAGTCAAAGAATTTTACAGTCTGTAGACAACACTGCTGCTTTTACTCCCACCAAACTCAGGGTGTGTCCAGCACAGGGGTCATAACAAACTCATTGAGTTGATGAATCCCTGGATGTAATCCAGTATATCGGCCAGACATATCATATTTTCTCACAAATGAGAGAGCTGGAAAATATAAAACAGAATTTGACCACCATTATCCTGTTCATGGTGCCATAAAGTCTGGGGTAACACTCACAGATTGTTGGACCCTTGCTTCCAAAAAACAGCTCCCAAAACCTTGGTTCTTATCTGAGATAAGAATATATTTTCTAACCAATGAAGGGGCCAGGAAATTTGTATAGCAATTTTGGAGGGAAAAGTCCCTGATATTTCTGGGCCTCCTAATCTCCATAAATATGGAGAATCTTTGCCTATTTGGCAGTGAGAATTCGACAACCATCTGTGATAACATCAGGTCAGCAATAGAACACCAGTCATCTTCGGAGACAGCCTCAAGAAAGAATTACCTACCGGGCTGTAAAGACAGAACATTAGCTCACCACTAAAAACCAATTGAGATCTGCCTCCTTGCAACTAGATTTCTGTTGCCGGCCTATGAACTCACTCAACTACAAAATTTGTATCTTCTGACAGTTTCCTCCTATGCAAGAACTCTGAAGAAATTTGTGTGTGTTTTAACCCATCAACAATCTACTTGCTTAAAGAATTTTTTAGGCACTCAGAGAAATATTTTGACCATGCCTTTATTTTTTATGAACATTTTTTCTTCCTTTAAAGTTAAAGGAATTTTCTTCTCCCTTTCTTTCTCTTGTAATTGTATATCTTTTACCCTTTTTTGTGCATGTAAATAAACATTTCCTTCTTTTATTGTTACACACCGAGCAGGAGTTTGAGTCTTTATTCTTCTGCCGAAAAATAGAGAATTGTTTGCTCTAATCTTTCAAGCCATTGTTGCTTATTTCAATTTTGTCATATTTTTAACCTCAACCCTTTCATGTGGGAAAGCTGGGACAAATTCTCCACATAACATCATATAGATGTTTCTCTTAGTGAAAACCATGGCATTCAAACATTATTAGGTGGATTAGTTACAAATGAAGTTAAATGCGAAGTAAACAAGTATGTTTGACAAATTTTATGGACAGATGAATGATACCATTAAAAACAAGAAACACACAAACATGTTTATAAAAAGGAAAATCAATAAAAGAAAACAGTCATATTCCTATAGGTGAACTTGATTAGTTATAATATAGAAGTGTTTTCTGGAATACAAGTTAAGAATTATTGATTTTCAAGTTGTAGTTATAATTCCATCATTCTAATTCAATATTTAATCCCCTAAAATTGAATAAATTGTTATTTCTTATTAACTTGATTTATATATATATATATATATATATATATATATATATATATATATATATATATATATATATATATAAAGACATTTTTATGTTTACCATTGTTTTTTTTTTTTTATAGATACAAGTATTTAAGTAAATGCTTTGTTTATAATAAACAGTATTAAATAACATTTACCGGCCTGAATGTCCGAGAAATTTTCATAGAAAATATTTGTCCTCGACAGGATTCGAACCTGTATCCTCTATGGAACCGTCATATAGCCTGACGTGCCTTAACTGTTTCGGCCATTAAGGATCGTTCAGTTGGCAAGGTCGAATTTACTGCTTCTAAACTTCAATCTTCTATGAATCTCTCACGTACATTCATAACTGCTCATGGCGTATCAAATGTAAACAAACAACGTCGCACATTATGAAATGGACAAAGTCCAACAATTATTTAAATTATTAAAAATCTTCAATCTCATAGAAGATTGAAGTTTATAAGCAGTAAATTCGACCTTGCCAGCCGAACGATCCTTAATGGACAAAACGGTTAAGGCACGTCAGGCTATATGATGGTTCCGTATAGGATACAGGTTCGAATCCTGTCAAGGACGAATATCATTTCTCGGATATTCAGGCCGGTAAATGTTATTTAATACTGTTTATTACAAACAGAGCATTTACTTAAATACTTGTATCTATAAAATAAGAATGTTAAACATAAAAATGTCTTTAAATAATTGTTGGACTTTGTCCATTTCATAATATATATTTATATATATATATATATATATATATATATATATATATATATATCATATACTAATAATTACACATATACCTATGTTTACAGTACAACTCAGATTTTCATGGCTTTCCCATGTGTGTAATTATGAATATATACTTTATAGCTTTGTTTAACTACATTGAGTACTGTTTTGTCTACACCATTGATTAAATAAATAGTTACTCACCTGTATGCGTACGTAATCGTTCGCATATATGATTGGTCATATGTCTTTATTTAGATCATTTCTACATATATATTAATCATTTCAACTCAAGCAAGGCAATAAGGCCACTAAAACACAAGGAATTATTAAGTGTGAAAGAATAAAAAAAGAAAAACATTATTAAGGAGCAAGAACAATAAAAGAAGAGGAATCAAGAAGACAGCAGATAATGATTGACATTGCATTTAAATTTAGAATGTGATTCCCATAATTATTTTAATCTCTTATCCTGAATTGAAGAGTGGAAAAACACAAATTCTATTATGGTTCAATGTCATCAACATCATATTTGACACCAAGTTGTCGACGAACTTCATCCATAATTGTCATCATTGTGATTGATTCTGAGTGGGGAAACAGTGGACATTCCAATTGGCCTGAAATAAAAAAAATAAAGATTTTGAGAACAGAAATAATTATTTCTTTACAATAATCAATGAATATATCTGCATTTATGTTTAGAATGAATTTTCCTTATTTTGTCTTAAAAGCTCTTTGTATTTGAAACATACCTTGAAATTTATTTCATATTTATTCAATAATGACAAACATTATTGTAATTTTTAATTCTGATTTGTATCGTCTTCATCTTTGTGCTAACATTTGAATATTAAGTCTGAAATTCATAAACATTAATAACATTTCTAACATCCCTTTCTTTCAAATGTTATCACATGGTCACATTTGAACATGGAATTTCAATAAAGCTGAAAATACAATCAAATCAATGTTACTATTAAAACAATGTTAATTCCTTATTTGATCACTAAAATTAAGAAGAAGTCTACTTAGTTTGTAGACAGTGATTGAAGATTATACTTATGGAGTAGAAAAATTCTTCTTCGATAACATAATGAGTTATTTCCTCTAAGTTTAAACCCCACAAAAAAGGATAATAAATAATCTTTATCCCCTTCATATGAATACTAAGAAAAGCATTCAGTCTGATTCAAAGATAGTTAAGTATTATTTCCTCACTGGTGTCAGAGATTGTTGTTCAATTTGTAACATAGGAGAGCTTCAAAAAAAGATTTATTCTCTCTGGTGTATTTCCCCCATTGTGGGCATTATTATATCTGTGATATAATAACATCATAATTCACAGTCACAATGGAATGGCTGAAAGGAAAAGTAATGACAAACATGCTTTATTCTCAGAAATACTTTTATATCACTAAGACATGCACAAAACCATATATATACATATATACACATGTCCCATGCAGGGAATAATATATCACATATATCTACACAGCAAAGCAGAGTGTAAGGAGAAACAAAAAGGAAGGGTCTTACATATAATATGGAGATACTCCTGTATTTGGAGAAGTCACATTTAGGATTCCAAATTAAAATGGGCAAGATTCATCTATGTCCCAGGCAAGGACATATTCCATGAATGGAAACAGTGTTATGTTTTTCCAAATTTAGGATTGCTAACTGGAGTTTCATTCTGTATATGGGAAATATATATTTTCAAAGAAAAATGGCACTATGGGCTTGTAAGCTGCAGGGGAGGCAGATTTAACCTCAGCCTTAGCTCATTGGCTCAGGCTAAAAAAACAAAACTTTTCAGTTTGCTGCTGTAAAATGAACTGAATTTGGCTGTTACTTTCATCACTGTATGGAGTAACATCACAAAGCAGCTGTCATGTGACCCATATAACTTATTTCCACTAAAGGGAGATGAGTGCTTTCTTTATTCTTACAAATTCTTAGTGATTTTAACAACTGACTCTCTAGGTATGTAGAGATATAACCATAATATTATCTTCCCATTTCAATATTTTCCTCTTATGGTATTAGGCTTTGCTAAGACCAATAAATATCAATATTGTGTAGTAAATTAAAAGATTCAAAAAGGAGATTGATATAATTATTTTTTCAAAAGTTTTAGGCAGAAGCACAAGAAAATGTTTTAGAATTGTACTGTACTTATTGAATTGACAACATAAACCCCTACAAAGTGCTTATAGCAATCAGAATTGTGTCTAAAGTATGAGGTAATAAATCAGAACACTATCATTAGCACAAGTTTTATTCATATTCTCATTGAATTCTTGTGATTTCTCCATCATTATGTTCAACTCACCTGCGGGAAGATAGAGCAAGAGAAATAAAAGCAAACATGTTTGACAAGTATTACAAACATGATAATTGAATCATTAAACAAAGAATTCAGACAATGGAGGAATCAGTGAATCAATTCAATACACGATGCAGCACAATGCATGCATTATGGAAGGCAATGCATGCAACAGATTTCTGTTTTGTAGATGATTGTTCAGAATTGTATGGCAATTACAAGTAATATTCAAGTTTGTCCAAGTAAGAAAAAAAAAAATCAATGATTAAAAGTATTATCAAAAAAAAATCTTTTTGTAGTTGATATCTATTATATCAAATTTGGGTAATTAGGGAACTTTGGCAAACTGTTAACAATGTTGGCTATTCATCATAAAGATTGCCTGAGTCATTTTATAAATCTACAAGCAAAAATTTGGGCTTTGGCTTTTATGGAATATTTGCTATTCTTTGAGTAAAGTTAGATGTATTCCATTTCTATCCAAAGTTCCCTACTTTGTTTTAAGTATTTCCTTCTCTTTGGGACAACCAACTTATTCGGTCCTTCCTCAGAAATTAATTGAATTACTGTATTACTGTATTTGGCAGTTTGTTTACACTTTACAGCGTTCGTCGTTAGACGCGGACGTCACGTGATGTGAATGCAACTATGTTTGAAATTTTTAACGTAAATCTAACGATAGTATTTTAGATGTTGTTTAAAAAGGTTTTTTTTAACTATATCTAAAGAAATTTTTTAACTATTGAAATATTTATACAGATTTAAAATACCCAAGTCTTTGTTTAACCCTAGTTTATATGTGTCTAATTTTAAAATCCAGTATTTCTCCTTTTTTCTTCATGTGTATGTTGTGCTAAAACCTGAGTCTATCAATATACATTTACAGTTGTCTAATAATTTAATGTCTATATATATATATATATATATATATATATATATATATATATATATATATGATAAAATAAAATAAAAAGTAAGAAACATATCTCATAATTAAAATCCAAAAAGTAAAATATAGTGATAAAATAAAGAAAAAGTAAGAAACATATCTCAATCTAACATGTTTCACCTTTATTAAGGCTTCATCAGAGATTGAGAATAGAAATGAAAAAAGCAAAGAGATAGAGCACTGGTATATATATATATATATATATATATATATATATATATATATATATATATATATGGATAAAATAACTGAAAAAAAATTGGGTGTTTTTTTTTTTAAGTATTTATTTCTGTATTTTTATATATATTTAATATTTCAGACCACCTCGGTCCTTCCTCAGAAATCAAATGAGATACTGTGTTTGTGTGTTTGTTTACAGCGTTTGTCGTGAGGCATGGACGTCACGTGATGTGGAATGCGACTGTGTTTGAATTTTTGGCGGAAGACTGATGATAGTGTTTTAAATGTTGTTTAAAAAGGTTTTTTGACCATATCTAAAGAAATATTTTTAACTGTTGTAATATTTATATAGATTTAAAATATCCACGTGTTTGTTTAACCCTAGTTTATATGTGTCTAATTTTAGAATCCAGTATTTCTCTTTTCTTCTTCGTATGTATGTTGTACTAAAATTACTGTGTTTGTGTGTTTGTTTCGAGACTCGGACGTCACGTGATGTGGAATGCGACTGTGTTTGAATTTTTTAACGGACAACTGACGATAGTATTTTAGTTGTTGTTTAAAAAGGTTTTTTCACCATATCTAAAGAAATTTTATAACTATTGAAATATTTATACAGATTTAGAATACCCAAGTCTTTGTTTAACCCTAGTTTATATGTGTTTAATTTTAAAATCCAGTATTTCTCTTTTTTTCTTCGTATGTATGTTGTACTAAAATCTGAGTCTAGAATCTAATTTTACTCTCAAGTTTCCTGAAGAGTGGATGTAAATCTACAAAATTCAGAATAGAGGCAAGACAAATGAACATAATGCTATATCTTTTCATATCAAGCACTATGATTACAAAGATGGCTTGCCTTAAAAATGTTATCTTCAAAAATTATTCCAGTTGACCATTTTTTGGTGAATTACAATCTTTGTTATTTATATATATGATTTTATATATATATATATATATATATATATATATATATATATATATATATATATATATACAAGTAATAAAATACAATAATCAAAGCCAACTATTGAATCAAAGGAATGAATTAGTTTTAAAATGTCAACGTAGAAACAAATTTAAATTTCCATAGTATAGATTTTACTTTATTAGCTACTATATTTCTTTAACTCTTCAAATGTCGAATATAACTAATTCTAATTTCTATATGTCCATTTTTACACAATATGAATTATATCTTATAAATATCCCCTGTTCTAAGAACACTTTTTCCTTTTATCACTTACACCTCTTTATCTATAGATTTTTTTTTTTTTAAATATAACTTTGTAGTTTTATGTATTTTTGAAGTATAATTTTATATTTTTTTAAATATAACTTGGTTTTGATTTAATTTATCTTTTAAGGTAAAAATTTTTTTTCTAATATATAATTAATTTTATCTTATTATATTTTTATTTTTAAATATTTTTTATTCTTTAATATAACCTATTGTTTTTGCATTAATTTTAAAAAAATATAAATTTTCTAAATATAACTTATTTTTAAGTTATTTTTAATTTATTTAAATATGTCTTATTTTTATAATTTGTCTTTTGAAGAGTATTTTTAAGTAAGAATTTGTATTTTTAAATTTAAACTTATCTATTTAAATTTAAAAAAAAAACCTTTTCGTTCCTCTATCAGTTTCAAATTAACACTTCATTCTTCATATAACCCCAATTTAATGTCATCAGTTTAATATACAGGCTTAATTTTATAAAACCACTTCCCTTTAAGGATAATACCTTCCACCCTCCCCTGACCACTGTCTCGTGCCTTTTGTCTGACTGAAACACTGAAATGGATAAATTCTGTATTAGTTTTTTGACAGTTGACACAGTTAAAGTTCCAATTCTGACACAAACTCGGTCTATATACTGGAGTTGAATAAGACTGACAAAGTTTTTGTCGGTTGAAATAGTTCTGTGACCCTGGGTTTCACGCTTTTGAGATCATCAGACAAACTGGTTTATTTTTTAAAATTGGATCTGTTTATGATTGTTTGACTATGTTTGGTGGTGGGAGGGGGAATTTACTTCTGTGTTTATTTGGGGTGACACACTCATACGCATAGACACACATACACACAAGTGTACACATTTTGGTTCACACAAACACATCCATATAAACACTCTGAGGCTAGGAGCAGATACATATTCATGTGTTCGGGCATACATGCATACACAATTGTAATTCTATTTTGGTGTTGAGACCATAGCTTTTATATATGTAGCGATGTTCCTTTCAACAAGGAGCAGGTAGGAGTGTTCTTGATTCTTTTCAGATCTACCACCTTTGCCATCAATCCATACAACTGAATATGTTAGTTCTATCGGTGATATTGAGCGCTTTCCACTAAGTACTGTGCATATAAAATAAAATATATATAAAATATATATAGATATATAAATATATTTAAGTAACGAAAATCTTGGTAATCCATATAGATAATCCCAAGGAGGATGAAATCCTGAGAGCTCAGTGTTAAGTCAGAGCGAATAATTTAATTTAAAGAAAAACAGACCACTTTAAGGCTCCATTTGTAATAATTTATTTCACCAGAGAATTTTATTTTTCTCTGAATCTTCAGACTTCACTTTCAAAAGGTGAAATGAAAAATGAATTTAAAATTTACACTTTTGATGTGCAGTATTAAGCTTATATAAGTTGACATAGAGGGTGGTGAGGAATGGTATGAGAGACATGGTCAAGTTTAGAGAGGGAAGGGAGAGTTTTAAAATTTACTTTTATATTTCTTTTTATTATAATACTTAATATTGAGGAAGGAGTGGGTAAGGATCAGACATTGACCTATTTAATCGGTCAACTCAATGGAAATGATATGGGAAAAGGAAAAGGAGAAAGAATGGGAATAAGAAAAAGGGGGGAAGTAAAGAGATGTACGTAGGGTTTTTGGAGGAAGACGAGGGGTGGTATAGCTTTTGCAATTTAGATCTAAACAGATTTTAATGTTTGATAGTAATTTAAACGTTTAAAAACTCCACAAAGAAATTAAATTTAATGCTTGTTAGCAATTTAAATATTCAACTTCTCCACAAATAAATTAGGGATTTAATATAAGTCGAATACTATATTAATAAACAGCAATAATAAAAAAAAAAAATTTACTAATAGTAATATTTTAATATTGTGAATGACTGTTAAGGTAAAATCTTTATCAGTTAGAGTCTAATTCATGAATTTAATTTGTAGCTATTTTAGATGGGTAATATTTCTTAATTAAAGTTTAGGTTTCAAATCAAGATGGAGTAAGATTTGAAGGTAATAGTAAAAAGATTTACTGTTTTTTCATGCATATACCACATACATATTTACATAAAAACACATACACATACATTCATGTATACGTGCAATTACACATATAACCACATATACATATATTGATATACATCGGTATATATGCATATACAAATACTTACATATACATTTACATATCTTCACATGCATCCATATTTATACATATTTAAATTTTCTCTTAAATTTTACAGTTAACGTGAGGTGGTGAATTAAGTGTTTAAATTTTTAAAAAATTTTAATTTTAATATTTTTAACATCATGAATAATGGTTAAGGAGTAACATTTTTTAATTTAAATCTAAGTGATCAATTTAAATTGAGATTATCTCCAGCTGAGTAAAATTTCCAATCTTTCAAGTCTAATTAGAAATTATTTAAAGAGAAAGTAAGATTAAAAGGTAATAAAAAAAATTTCTGTCCTTCCATTAGAATTCTATATATATAAACATACACCCATGTATAGATATATATGCATACAACTATATCCTACACATATTTATACATATCACATATATAAATTTGTAAATACATGCACATATATATATATAAATATACAAATATGTATGCAACCCCATATACATGAATTGATATATATACACATATACCTATCTAAATTTACGTATACACATATACATATATACATATGATGGATGTATACTTGCTCAGATCGACAAACAGATTGAAGTTTTCATTGTATAATCATATATTTTCTGTTAAAATATTTACTATTCTAACAAGAAACTGGTCAATGTAAGATGTATACTGAATCTCAAAGAGATACAATAGACCTAATTGTTTCTATATTGCCCAGTAAAGAAGAAAAGGCAGGATTTTTTTTCACTATGATAAATTATCTATTTTAACAGCATGGGACTATATTCTTATCATGGTTACTTTGTACATTGGAGAGTGTAACTTGATGGTTAGATGAAAAAAAGAATTAAAATTATTATTGTAATTATTCTGTTTAGCTACTATAAAATACTGAATTTGACTGCCACTTTCATCACTGTATGTAGTGATGTCACTAACTGGTCTGTCACATGACTCATGCGTATTACAAAAGGGAAATAATCGCCTTCTGTATCTCTTCAAGCTGAGATCTCCATGGATAAAACTCATAATGTTGATGTTGGTTATTAAGAGAGGATATGATGGATGTATACTTGCTCAGATCAACAAACAGATTGGAGTTCTCGTTGTATAATCATATATTTTCTGCTAAAGGATTTACCATTCTAACAAGAAGCTGGTCAATCTAAAAAGTATACTGAATCTCTCAGATGCACAATAGACCTAATTGATTCAATATTGCCCAGTAGAAAAAATAAGTCATTTTTTTAATGATGATAAATTAGCCATTTCAATAATATGCTATTATTTTGCAATTATTATTATATTCAGTATTTAGGCCACTGCAGATTTTATGAGTATGAAAATAACTATTAATTAAGAAGTGTTTCAAGTTTGGAAATCTGTTTATAAAATAATGTCTGTGCATGACTTACCATTTTCAATACATGTTTTTACACATTCTGCCTCATATGAAAAACCAGCAGTGTTAATGAAATTGAATTTTGCATCTTTTGTAGGGAGTGGAAACTCCATTTCATCACCGTTTATTTTTACTTTTGTAGCTGCCCAGAATGGACAAGGAACCTGATTATAAAAAAATAAATAAATTCATAATTAAATCAAACAAAAAAATCTACCTGAAATGGAGTGCAAATAATATTTGGGCAGGTATAGTCAGGTTGTTTTCTATAAAAGAAGGCTGATCTTTCTCTGTCCATGACATTCTAAAAAATAGTAATTTCAGAATTCCCAAAAGCCTCAGTGTATGAATTCTGAATTGCAAAATTAATCCTTTTATAAATTAAAAGTTTTATTAGATAATTGAAATCTTAAAAATCTTTTATAAAACTTTAAAAAAATAATTCACCAATTTTTCTTATTTTAAAAAAGGTGAGATCTTAAAATTCTGATTTTAAATTCAGATTTTAAAAGTTGGATATTTTACAAAATTATAAAAAGTTATAAGTTCTGAACATAAAAATTTTTTAGAATTCAGTAACTATGTGGTGGCCACTGAAAGATTGAAGGGTTTGAAAAGTCATAACTTAAAAAGAATAAAAACTTGTAATTCCAATGGATAATTTATTGTTAAAACAGATATATTTCAGAAAGCTTTTGCAATCCTTGATCACTCTTGAGAAATAAATGAAACAGTGACTTAAACTACATTCTATACATTATAAATTCAAATTAACAAAAAAAAAATCAATCGGATTGAGTTTGTAAGACATGCATAAGCTGAAAGCATGAAAATTCTGTCTATATTTCTGAGATGAGGTATTATGTACATTATTTACATTATTCGGACTATTGTCCTCATCTTTGTCGCCATATTTATTACAACATTTCAGCCATTGTACGCTCCAGCCTTCTTCAGGGGGTTGGAATGTCGAACTGAACCCTTTACTTCGCTCACTGGGGTAGACTGTTCTAGTTCCATGTGCCAGTTATCAGTTATCTTATATGTTAATTTTGTTTTATATTATTCAGTCTTTTAGTGGCCACCCTGTATAAAACCTTCTATACTTAGAAATCACAAAATCATTAAATAACTATAAAACAAAGAACTCTGAAAAGGACTTCTAAGAAGTTATGAGCTTGATCCATTTCCCAAAATCTGACCAAATGATCAGATTTTTTAAAATGGCTTCTTGGATGGGCTGAGAACTTTTTTGCACTGTTTCATAAAAATGATCATTCTTAAAGTTTAGTATGGAATGATACTTAAGGTTAGGAAAAGGTCCCAGAAATAAGTTGATTCTCAGGTTATTTTTATTGTTTTATTTATTAGGTTATTATTATTTTTAATATTTAATAAGAAATGAAGGTCCAAAAAATTCAGAAATAACCTTATTATCAGGCCTGCAAAGAGGTAAATTTTTAAAAAAATCTTAAAATGTGGAATTTTAGAATTAAAATTTCTTTTATTAATTTAATGACTTTATAAAATATATTTCTATAAAATAAATAACATTTGATGATTTAGAAACTGAAATATTTTTATGGTTCAAAAATATGAAATTCATAAAATTCAATAATTTTTTTTTCTTTCAAAGAATACTGAAAAAATATGTTTTAGATAAATAAATGTTTAACCATTCATATTATATCAATGTAATAAATATCAGTTTACCTCAATCAAGCCTTTTGTTCCATATATAACAGCATTATTTTTAGCTTGAATCTCTGTATGGTACATCAGATTTGTCATTCTTCCTCCTTTATATTTTAAAATAATAGAAGCACACTTGTCAACACCTGGTCAAAAGAAGAGGATTAAACAAATATTATGATATTTGCCCCACTTATTAAAGTGCTACAATGGTAATGGTAATATTAGCTGTTTCCTTATAAGGAAACTGTAGTGTTATGCAAATGATTAATTAATTAGCATAGCAGAGACTATATAAGTGCCCAAGCAGTAAGGGGTGGAGCAGAATACGATATGCAAGATTAACAACTGCCCTACTGTTGGACTGAGAAAATACAAAGGATTTTATAACACTAACATTTAGCATTTATTGACCAAGCAGCCAATACTGCTGTCAGATAAAATTTATAAAATCTGTCTCTTAAAATAATTTTTCAGGAAAATATAGTAGATTATTCTATTTTTCAATTTTCTTATCTCCTGTACTAAATTTATTATAACTGATCCAAGACATATTTATGATATACAAAGTGAGAATTGTAATCACCACAATTGGCTTTTATAATTTGTATCATTACATCATGAGCCCTGTAACCTTCTACATATTCAAATGAAGAGGATATTAGAAAATTTAAAGAATATTGAACTGAAAAATTTGGTAAGATTAAGAAAGGCAATAAAGCCTTATGCATTTTCTGTTCCAAAACAATCATTTGTAGGACTTCTTCTGTAAAGAGGCATTTTGAAAATGTTCATAAGAATGTAAGCAATAAAATTGAGGAGGAACAAAGAGAATTAATTTCTTATGAACTAAGCAAGACAAAAAAACAGGCTGATACTTTTAGGAACTTTATTTCAGGTAGGCCTAGTTCCAACTTAGCTAGTTTTGAGGTTTCAAAAGTTATTGCCCAACATGGAAAGCCACTCAGTGATGGAGAGTATATTAACGAAGCTTGGCTAGCATGTGCACCTTTCCTTTTTGGCAATTTGTCAGAAAAGATGAAATTATTCAGTGCATTAAAGATTTTTCTGTAAGTAGGAAAACAGTTAAGGATTGGTTACTTAAGTTGGAAAGGAATACAGCTGAACAAGTGACAAAAGATTTGTATTCATTTAAATTTTTTTCTATTTGTGCTGATGAAAGTATGGACATTACATTATCAGCTAGGCTAAGCATATTTTCTCAATTTTGTAGGGGGTGATGAAATATATGAAGAGTTGATTACCCTTGTAAAACTACTTGAGCGTACTTCTGGGGCTGAAATATGTAAAGCAATTATGAACTTGACAAATTCACATTTCAAAAATATCTGCCACAACAGATGGTGCCCCCAGCATGACTGGTGAGAAGGCAGGATTTGTAAATCTGTTTGCAAAAGATGTTGGTCATTCACTGATAGGTTTTCATTGCATTATACATGAGAAGGCTTTGTGTGCAAAAGTTGGCCTAAAGGAACTTCAGGAAGTGATGCAAACAGTTACCAAGTTTGTTAATTACATTTTTGCTCAAGTTTAAATAAAAGACAATTTCAAATTTTACTGAATTCGGTAGAATCTATATATAAAGGACTGAAAATGTACAACAGTGTTTGTTGGCTTAGCCAAGGTTTGGTTCTGAAACAATCTGTTGAATGTTTAGATGAGATAAAGCTCTTTTTGAATGACCAGCAAGAAGAATTGTCTAACATCATGTGGGTTTGTAAACTGATTCTTTTTTGCAGAGTTTCATGAACATTTAAATGACTTGAATATTAAATTACCAGGCTCTGGTAAGACACTTGATGTTATGTTTTGTTACATACAGGTTTTTCAAATGAAACTAGATGTTTTTAAGGAGGATGTAGATAATGAGATATTTTGATACTTCCCAAACCGAAAGAGGTACATCAATTATTTCCCAAAAGATGACAAAACAGACTGCCTGTGTTTTCAAAAGATGTTTGTAAACATCACAAATTAACTGTTGAGCGGTTCTTTACAAGATTTGATAAATTCAGAGAACTGGAAGAGACAGTAAAATTCATTAAGTTTCCTGACAGTATCAAACTGGGTGAACTAAACTTGCAAATGTTTTCATGGATAGACATGGATGGTTTTGAAATGCAGTTGACTGAATTTCAGAGTAGCTCAATTTGGAAATATTGTAAAGGAGTGATTAGAGATGGGAATATCAGAGAAAAATGCAGAAAATGAAGCATTAAGGACTTGGAATACCATTCCTAAAACTTTGCCTGTTTAAAAAACCTTACAAAAGAATTACTATCCATGCTTTCATCTACACATGCTTGTGAATCTTTGTTCATAGTGATGAACTTTGTTAAGCCTTGTAACAGGAGTAGTCTGACAGATGAAACTAGTAGTGCATGCATATCTCTCAAGGTTATTAAATATAGTGATTTTACAAGTGTAGCTTAGATGTGGCACAAGGCCGAAAGTATGGGGCACCCAGTGAGGATCGAACTCACTACTCAGTCGTAATTGTTCTAGCGAGACAAGCTTGCTACCCATTACACCACGTTGAGGTGCCCAAAGGTTATTAAATATAAAACTCAACATAAGATCTCTGTCATCAGTGATATCGCAGCAGAAGTCCCACTGATAATATATAAAAAGTCTTAACAAGTTTTCTATCTCTAGTTTTATCTGATGTTTTCTTTTGAAAGTGGCAAAGGTTCAGGGCATTTTAAATGTAGTTTTGAAAGTAAGAAGGTACATACATACATACATACATACATATATATATATATATATATATATATATATATGTATATATAAATAAAAAGGAAAGAACAGTAAGATATAAAATCCGGTGTTCTTATAGATATTTTTATTTTTACACAATAGTGCTCTATGTAAATTTAAATTTACAGAGCATTAATATTATAAATTAATAGATTTAAAATATGGTTTTACCGCTACACAGTGATAACCATGTTTCAGAAATGGAAGCTAAAGCCCCTGAATTTAATTTTGTTATTAAACCAAAGACATTAGTTCCATTTCCTCATCAAGCGAATTTTGGAGTAACTTACTTTTTAAAATTTACGGTTGTTAACGGCACAGGAAAGATTCATAGTTTGAGGGTTTCCAAGGTTACCGATAAATCCATTCATCTAGACAAGGGGTGGTAGAGGGTTCAATTTTTAATTTTCGTTGTATCAGTTAATAGTTACATTTGAAAGCGGGGTTATGTTTAGGGATGGGTAGGGTTGTATCTTTTAACAAATTCTGACATCCGCTAAATTCATGTCATCTGGGTTTTTTTCTAACGGCAAAAATTCTTATGGTATTTTTTCTATTTGTATATTTAAAGATTTTGAGGGACTGTTTAGGTTAGAATATGTTTTATCTACCTTTCTAAAAAATTATTTTTAATATTTAATATACTATACTACTATTTAAAAACCAAGTAAATGTATTAGGATTACTTACAGTATTTAAAATTATTTATTCTTATCGAGTATAAGTAAATATTATTTTATTTTATTTTATTTTATGTAAACTTTATGACAATGACGGCAAAGGTGGTTAAATTATTTCACTAATTCAATAAACTTTTATTTATAAATTTAGTATTATAAATGTATATATATATATATATATATATATATATATATGTATATAATATCACTTGATAATTAGTAGGGATAGTTCCAAGGAGGATATAAATCCAAAGAGAGCTCAATGTAAGAACAGAGCAATATAATAATGAATACAGAATCCTTAAAAATCCATTTGGTCCGGTTATAATTTATTTTGTGGACCTCGAGGTCCACAAAATAAATTATAACTTTTTAAGGATTCTGTATTCATTATTATATATATATATATGATGGACTCTCCTGTTGGGTTTAATGTATGAGGTTCTGATGACCACAAACTAATTATCTGCATGCTTATGACAGGCATGACTTTTGAGACTGGCTCCAGAATTGCACAAATGCCATAAACAGTACAGGAGAATGTATTGTATCCAAGTGCAGCAGGAACACTTTTAGCTGTCTTATTTTGTTTTCATGTTTCACGTAGTCAACTGATGCTTACTTCTTGATGTTGCATTATTCCTGAATGGCAGCTAGAACGATACTTTGATTTCTTCATAGCTACCACTTCAGAGTTCTTGAATGGAATGTTGGTGCAAGAAAGGTTGCTCTTCAGTTTATTTTTATACCTTAGCCAAGGTCTACCAACATTTCTATGGCCACTGAATGCCTTGCATGCTGCAGAAAACCGTTTGAGTAAATCTTGAGCTTCCTCTAAAGAGTTAGCTACAAAGACTGTGTCATCTGCAAAAAGTAGATAGTGTATAATACTGGTACGTAGAAGTGTTTTGGACTTAAACCGCTGATGTTTAAACAGTCCCCCATTAGTTCAAAAATGAAATTTAACACCAGTTTTTGTATCCCAAAAAGCATACCTTAGCATCACTGAGAAAAACAGTGCAAACAAAACAGGCACCGTGACACAGCTTTGCTTAGTTCCATTAGTGACATCAAATGGATCAGAATGCTGACCATCAGATATAACACTAGTTTGCATACCGACATGAAATGAAATGATGACATTCAATATGTCAGAACTTTCCAGAGTGCAACCTGACGTAACGGGCAAAAATCACGTCGATAATGCCACGACTGGAGCAAAATCCACACTGAGATTCAGGGTAGATGACATTGACAATGTGTTTATAATTCATTTATAAGGGATTTAAAATCAACAAAAGGTTATTTTAAATAACTTTTTACTGTGTTTTAGTCATAAAAATGTATAACTGGGAAAAAAAATGATCATGGATTAATTGAAAAAATAACAGTGTTAACTTTTTGGGCTGATTCTAATAATAGTTAATAATGTCTTTAAATTGTGTAAGTATGTATGGCAGTTACATTTATACTTACAGGCTAATAAAAAGTATCACAAAAAAATTTTTTCCTAAAAACCTGTCATAATTTTTTTTAAAAAGATTTTCGCATAATTAAGAGATATCAAATATGTTCTAAAATTTTTTGTTGGCATGTGGAAAAATTTTCTGTCAGAGATTTGGCTGGTTTGGGCATACACTCTCAAAAAGGTTACCCACCCCTAGTCTAAGGTAATATAGCCTGACAGATCCCGTCTGTTTACAGGCTGAATATTTGAAGTCAGTTTTCTTTCTCCTTGATATGTTGCAACCCCAAGGCAAGACTGCCCAGTCAACCTTGGGGAGAAGAAATGGATTCATACTTTTCCCAAATGTATTTGTGCAAAAGTAAATGTAAAACATTCAGTCATAATTTGAACTTGTCTCAAGAATTCCTCTTTCCAAGTTGCTAACTTTTACACTTCCTGCACATCTGTAACTTGTATACAAACTATTTGTCCTGATTTCAGTTAAATCAGAAAAAGAAGATTTGAATGAAAATGCCCAAGCTTTATTCAACAAATTTCTGAAGAACAATTTCAATTAAACAAGCAGTAATAACAAAAGACTAATATTTAGAATTGAATAAGAACTTTAGGTATTTGGCATAAATAACTCTGCTATTCTAAGGTACAATCCAGACAGTAATGCTTATGTCCCAAGGCAATGCAACAACAACTAGAGGAAATAGATCCATTTACGACTATTGTTCTATTGTTATATAACAGCATTGTCTCAGCACACATGACTAGATATTAGCATAGATGGTTAAATTAAAATTATAATCTTTTTCTACGTACTGTGTCCCTTCAGGAGGTTGGCGATCATGGCTTCCCACAATTTCCTGTCCTTTGTAGCTCTTAATAAATGTTATCTTTTTGTTATCTCTCCTAAATCTTGTTCTGACATCTATTTATTCAAACTTGTGAGGAAGGTTACACAATATTTTCCTCTGACCCTCTTACCCTCAATATGTCCTGTGATTATCAAATTTTCCAAGCCCTCTTTCTTCATTATGTGCACTTTCTTATGTTAAGTATAAGTGACCTTTTTGTTTACATTTTCTCTAAAACTTTGACATTGGTCACATATTTGGGCCATAGTATTCTCAACATCTTTATGAAAAATAGAAAGAGTAGATAATAATTACCAGTTGTATGGAGATGTCCTGCTGCAATAATTCTTTCTGGCATTTCTTTGAAAACCAATACAGCAAATTGGAGAACATAGGCTCCAATATCAAGAAGACCACCCCCACCTAATTCAGGCTTGTGCAACCGAGGACTATGAATGATTGGTCGACCAAATTCAGCTTCAACATAGCGCACCTGGATGGAAACAAATTTTCTGAATTAAAACTTAGATAATCCTATAATCTATATAAAATTAGAAACTAAAACACAACTGATATTCAAATACTTATTTATTGTTACTGAATGATTTTAATTTTTAAAAAAATATCATTGTTAGGCAAATCCAAACATTTTTATTAATTCATTGATTTGTTTTCTATAGCTTAGAAAAGGGTTGACTCTTTGCATATTACTTAAACAAAGAAAATTACTTTTAGATTGCAAGATTTTGTTTTTGAGATAATAATGGTTTAGTGATACAAGTTTTACTAATTAACCCATAGCTTGGGGGATGTTATGGGGAAACACACCTAGTCTATAGATAATAGACTCTCCCACCTAATATAAGTAGGAGTCAGTGAGGGTCGACGGGGAGTCGAATACGAAAGTAGTCAGCTACCACAACTAGATTACTCTGCGTAATACTTATTATAACAAGTTCCTAACGTTTTTGTACGTTGAACCTATTTAGGACCGAATTTAGTCCAAATACAGTTTCCACTGTGGAAAGTAACTCTACAACAGAGGATAAGAGGTAGAACCTTTCCCAAGGATATTTGAACATAGGTGAATATAATGAACCCAACAGGAATTGGAACTCAGCTCTCTGATTAACAATTCCAAGCCATTATCCATTACACCACATCCAAGATTACAACACCTGGTATTTCCAAGCAGTCATCCATCTAGGTACTGACCAGGCTTAATTTTGATGATTGTATGGGAACCAGTGTTCTAACATGATGTGGCCATAAGGCCAAATATTTTGGTATCTCTGGCCAGATATTTGATTTAATCCAATTGTTCTTAAATTGGTAAATGAAAGTTTTGTTGAATAGCCATGATTCTAGATCATTCCCTATTAATGCATGTTCACTCAGTGTTCTTTTCTTGAACCTATGCTGTTTTTGATCTTCATCAATGACTTTCACTATGTCATCAGTTCCCAACCAGGTATTTATGCAGATGACATGACTATTTACACCTGTCTTAATAGTAATCCAAATAGATATGACAAAATAAAATTAACAGGTGCTCTTTAAAACAATCTCCAATCAGTAGTTAACTTTGGCGAAAAGTAGATTGTAAATTTTAATGCCTCCAAAATGAAACTGCTATCATTTAATCATCATAGAGAACCATTTTTGCTCTCCATTAACATGGCTGATGCTAACCTCCAGGAGAGTATCTCATTGTGCCACTTGGTTTCATGTTTTCTATTGACATGAAGCAGAGTGATTATATTGACTCAATAGTTAAGTATAGGTTGAACCCCTGTCCCCTCCACAAACATATGATAGGCTACTGGTAGCCTACCGTATTTCGTTCTTTCAACATACAGCAGGTATAGGCCTAACTTCACAATTTTGAATTAAAAATCTTGACTTGTACACTAGGTCAACTTGTATACCACAATTTATGATATTTGGTTAATATATATACATTTACACAAATACATCTATGTGAAAATAATAATTTTAGTATGATTATCAAAAGGATTTTCAAAGTATTTCAATATATTTTGAGATACTACATTTACTAATGTAGTTAGCAAGTGTCTGATTTAGTTTATAGAATTTGCTTGCAGATTGTTTTTATTAATCTTATTCTTAGAAACTTCAGTAGAGTGCCAATACTTTTTGACTAAATTTGTATCAAAGTGAAAAAAAATCAAAGCTATATTTTTCATGGTTCAGCTAGTATTCATCTTTAATAAGAATATAATAAAAAGTAGATACCTCACCAAGAGTCTTGGAATTCAATGCACTGCGTATTTCTCCATAGGCTGGAAAGAAGCGTGACCAAAGTCCCTGGAAATAAAAATTTTCTGTGCATATAAAGAAATTTTATTAAAAGTAAAATGGTGAGAAAATTCTATACTATACTCCATAAATAATTCCACTGATATGAGTGAGTTTCAAGTCCCTAGTGGATAAGTTTACAATTTTTTTTAATGTTTTCTGGCATTTTGGTTGCCCAAAATGCTCACTGTCTTGAACCAATACTGAACCAGTCTTAGAGTGAGCATCTCATTCAGAACTCTGTGTTTGACCTGAAGAATCTTCACCAAAAGCTTGATGAATTATTTCAAGTGTTTTAGTAGTAAATTTACTGACCCCTAATGCAATCTCCTTACAGATGAAGAAGAGACTTGAAGCAACAGAAAAGTGATTCTACAGATGGATACTGAGAATACCATGGACTAAACATGTAAGCAATGATGAAGTTTTAGACAAAATGGAAACAAAAAGGATAATTAACATCAGGAAAAGATAGTTGGAATTTTTAGGGAACATAATGAAGAAAGAAGACTTGGAAAATGAGTATAATCAGACAAGACAATGCTTTTTCACTTTTTGAAAAGCTATTATATATCTTACCAAAAATGTTTCAAAGACATCAAATTAATGAAATGGCTCCCAGTATTTCCAAATGCCAATAGAAAACTTGTGGTCCATCATTAAAAGAGATATATACAAGAATAGAAATCGATGCTCAAATGAAGAATATCTCTAGGAACCTATAAACTCTAAAGTGTTTAGAAGTCCAAAGGAAAAAAATGATGGAGTTATCTTCTCTTTTTTTTTTGACACATTATCTTCTTTCAAAATGGCTGTCTGTCTGAACATACAAAGAAAATAAGAGATATTATATAATTTCTGTTTTTGAAAGAAGAAAATACTGTAAACATGCACAGGAGACTAGTGAATATTTACAGAAAAGTTGTACAGTAAAGAAATGGGTCAGTATAATTAATGGTAATATTAGATAGAAAAAAGAAACTGATCTTAGTGACAGACTCTGAAGTGACAAACAAGTTGCATACAAAGATAAAGCTAAACTGGCTGATATTTTCATTACAGCTAGCAAAAGAATGACTATGTGAGTCATGGTAAGAGCTGCAGTTTAATGCAATCTCTTGACTACTCAAAGGTCTGTGCAAAATGTGTTCCCAGAATGAGAACAGACTCCATGAAAGTGCAGAGTGTGATTGCTTATCCAAGTGCTTCTGGAACTGCACAATACTGATGGCAACTTCCTAAGCAGGATAATTCATAGCAAGGGATATGTGGGTTCATCACTGTGAACCAGAGAGGAAAAGATGATCAGTGGAGTAGCACTATCCAGAAAGTCATTTAAGGCAGCAGTCTCTACAAGAAAAATAATAATTATAATGCAAAGTCTTACATCAGGTTAAATACCAAACAAGCAATTACAGTTCATTGTTGGACAAACTGTTACACTCTGCTTTAAATGAGATTCACTCTACATCAAAACCTGTCAACCAGATGCGAACACTAAGAAATAAAAAATAAAAAAGTCTCTATCTGTGTAGGGGCTCTAAGTATCACATCCAGATCATAAAACAAAAAAAAATTATAAAATACAATATAAAAGGAGCCAGTGACCTCAGTTAGCTAACCCAACACAAGCATCAACTCCTGGCCCTACTAACTCTATCCATCGTCCAGGCCACTTCCCTCTCTCACAGAGAGACATTCCATTTTGAACCTCTATATTGGCAATACAAAGAATTTCATCTTAGCAATTCTTGTCTTCTTTCCTTTTCCATTAACCAGTGGTACTTTGTTGTTGCATTTATTCTCTCATGAAATCATATGCGTCTTTAACAAACCTAACCTCATCCAACCTACATGATGAATTAAAATATTAATCTATTTTCTAACCTCAGGTAATTGCATTAATACTTCATATAGATACTTACCCCCAGAAAGAAAAGCTTCTTTTCCTTGGCAGTATTTATCACTTTTTGAAGCTGCATTAGGTTCATAGTGGCTGGTTTCTCACAAAGCACATGTTTGTTATTGTTAAGCATCATTAATGACAAACGACAATGCTCAGTGTTAATAACTCCAATGTACACAACATCTGAATACAATAAAATAGATGCACAAAACACAAGAAATTAAATTAAGATAACATTTGAGGAAATAATGGTCATATTAAACCTCAACAATGAGGTTTTAGAAAGAATGGAAACAAAGAGGAAACTTATACTTAACATCAGGAAGAAGCAGCTGAAATTTCTGGGATATATAATGAGGAAGGAGGGCTTGGAAAATCTGATGCTCACAGGATTAATAGAAGGAAAGAGGGACAGGGGAAAGCAATGCATGACATACTTAATGGGTTTAAGCAAATGATCTGGATTTAACCAACACCTTTATCCACTGTGCCATGTGTCCTTGATAAAGGCATTGGTTAGATCCAGTGACAGGACCCAAAGAGTGTGAGTTCAATACCCGGTTAAGGTAGTGGAGAACTTTCAGAGGGAAATTAACAGTAGATAACTGGTAACTGACATCCATTAAACATGGCACGTGGAACTAGAACAGTCTACCCCAGTGAGCGAAATAAAGGGTTCAGTTCGACATTCCAACCACCTGAAGAAGGCTGGAGCGTACAACGGCCAAAACATAATAAATATGGCAACAAAGATGAGGACAATAGTCTGAATAATGTAAATAATGTAAAAAAATCAATTACTTCTTTAGAAATTGCAACTGAAAAGATATAATTTTGAGGAATCTATGACAAAAAGGATTTTGCTTAGAGACACACTTCAGACCTTGCTTGATCAGCAAAGTTTCTTTATAGCTGAGTTGATTAAGGTATGTCAAATCTAATGATGGTTTCCTTCTGCCCAGTGGGGTCGCTGGTTCAGACTGATAAGATTTTTCAGACATTCAGACTGGTAGACACAAATAAATAAGTATACAGTTTAATAAAGAAACGGAGCATCTACTAAAATAAAAGTATCCACTAAAAATAACATTGAAACTGATAAAAATCTGTCAGATTAATAAATAAAAAATCCATCCCTTTCTTTAGAAATTGCTTTATAAACTAACCAACTTTAAATAAAATGAAACTTATTTTTATTAAATATCATTAACGAAGCACAATTTTTCAATAAACAAACCAACTTAAAGCAGAATTCATGAGTAAGCTGATAATTTATATAAAAAGATATAATTTACAAACTACTTAAAACATACATCAAACATCAATCTATGGCAATATTATTAGTCAAGTTTTAGCATTTGTATAAAATCATTACTGTCATGAATTTTCAAAATAAATCAGAAAACTTAATTGTATTTTTCTTTTTTGTTTCTTAAACATTAACTTCTAAAACTTTAATATAAGGTTTAAATATGGAATAAATCTTTAGGTTTCATTCCAGAAAAAAGTGCAAGTGAAAATTTTGTATTTGAAATGAAAACAGAAAAAAAGTTTCCGTTGCGATAGGTACATGCTGAAATTATGTCAACAGTCATCATAATGTTGCGGGCACTAATTCTAGATAGACTAAAAGCTGTGACAACAATATTTTGCACAAGTAAATGATGAGTGTAAGGAAATGAATCAGTTTCGACAAGGTGATATTTTATATTTTTGTTTTTATAAAACTGAGTAAAAAGAGAGAGAAAATCCAGAGTATGTATAGAAAAGAAAAAAAGACATTGCAAGTTAGGAATTATGTGAGTAATACATAAGCATTTGTGCATATGTGTGTGTGTGTGTGAATAAAGTTCGATCACTAAGGGGAAAGATAAAGGTCCCAATGGCGTTGTGACTAAAGCATGCTAGGAGGAAAAAAAGAGAAAAGAAAGACAGGAAGTGTCCCATTTTTATTTAATAGCTGCTTGACAGTGTTCTCCTATGACTTCTGACCCAAACTGGTGAAGCTATGTTGGGGTAACCCACAATTAGCTTCTAAAGCTTTAATATAAATTTTAAATGTGGAATAAATCTATAGGTTTCATTTAAAAAAATAAGTCCAAGAGAAAATAATATATTTAAAATGAAAACAAAAAATATGTAAAGCAGGATAATGTAACTAAAACAGAATGTTCATTTTATGAAAGTATTAGATAGAAAATATAGAATTAGGAATCTTTAAAACTTTAAGCCTTAACATCTTGTCTCTCCCACGTTTGATTTCTCCCACAAATTTTAACCACCTCTTAATTGCTGGTGTTCCCAGGTCGACCCTGACCCGGAGTGGTAGCACCTGTTAGTGTCCCAGTTGTGGGCAAATGGTTAACCCCCAAACTGGGGTCAAAACACTGTGAAAGTGTAAAAATAGGTTTTAATACCAGAAATAATTTGTAAAAAAAATTATTACCAGCAATACATTTTTGAAAAAAAAATCATATTACCAGCTATACATTTTTTCGAAAAAAATTACCAGTGAAGGAAAATTATTACCAGAAATAGATTTTTGAAAGAAAAAATATTACCAGAAATAGATTTTTTGAAAAAAATATTGAAAATTTTGGCGGCATTAAATAACCCATTGAGGTTGATATGCCATAAAACAAAACAAACCAAAACCTCACTAATTTTAACATCTTATTTAACACACACACACATTTTTTGTGTTAGCCTGCTTGTATTGTATGTAAAGCAAACAATAATTTCAAATAGAGTGGTGTCAAGTGATCAGGGAAAGGAATATGAAATAACTTTACATGGTTCAATTTGATCACCTATTGAGCACAATATACTCATAGTTTAAAGCCCCAATGATAGTAAGACAGGCTTCCCGAGGGAAAGGGATATGAATTTAAAACTCATTAATAGCTTTTTCTTCATTTTTTAACCATGCAGTTTACCAATGGCTATAAAATGGCAGTCTGTATAATTGCAAGGAAAAACAATGAAAATTAAAATGATAGAAAAACTAGTAAAAAATTAACCATGTTATTATTTACTTTTGCATTCTGTTATTTTACTTCTTTCTTTGCATATTTACTAATACAGTAATAGTGAATATCATATTCATATATACACTTAATAAGTTTATACTTAACAATAAAATAAAAAAAGTAGCAGCAGATATTAGTTTCAAACACATCAATTTATTGGGTTGGACAAAATATTTATTCTTTTTGTTAGATATCATTAGAAGTGTTTTGTTTTAAGATACTTCATTTTAAAAATTACTTTTCTTTACATTAATTTCCAAAATTGGTGGAATTTATATTTGCTTTATTTTAACATTGAAAATGGAAGAAAATGACACTTTTGGTATATTATGCCTTTTTATTTTAAGAAAGGTAAAAATGTGGCTCAGAGATGAAAAAATGCTCCGAATTTTACAATTTATTCATACTGTGAATGATGGGATATGTTAAATTGGCTTGCAAAATTTTGTGATGGAGATATTCTACAGTAGAAGAGACCACTTGAGGTTGATAGTAATCAAATCAGGACTATGTAAGAATAATCAATATTATAGGAAATAGCCAATTATATTCAAATCAAATACTGAAAATCAATGGTACTATTTTGCTTATATTAGTTGCTTTGATGTGTAGCTTCTGTATAAATTATAGACCAGGGGTTGGCAACCTTTTGCTAACTATGTGCCAACTTAAGGTTTTAAAATCATTCAGTGTGCCAACAGTATATGTATTTTTATACAAGTCAAGGTCAATAAACCTGTTCTACAATATATTTTACATAGTAATATATAGCATTGTTGCGGACCCGATAGCGTTGCAGCGCTGGCCTACGAAAATAAGGCCTTGTGCCAGACACTACACACTACTACCGAATCCACAAACAAAGTAAAAAAAAAATAATATATAACGGACGTGTTCTTTTTACTGTACAAACATACAAAGTAAAAAGAAGTAGACAGGCAAAACGAGGAAAGGTAAGGGAATAAACATAAAATTTTATTTGTTATTAACAAGTAAATTGTCTCAGGTGGAGACCTTCAGTAAGTTACTGGAAATGTTGTAATTGAAAAGAGGCAGTAGATTGTCTTCAGTGGAGACCTTCAGTAAGTTAGTGGAAATATGGTAGTTGATAAAAAGGTAGATAAAGTTCCGCGCCAAAATTTAAATTCAAGGTGGCTAAGGCGGGAAAAGTTTCTCAGGAAGAAAGTTTAGAAAGTCAGCTTATAATGAATAATAAACATACACGGCAAAGAAAAATACTCACTGCGAGAGTTTGTAATTGTGAGTGTAATGTAATCTTTTTTTAAGGTAACTGGTTCTGAAGGACAGAGTTCGAAACATATGAAAATTCTTGTTCTTCATGTTGAAGGTTTCGAAAGTTCCCTGTTATGGAAGTAGGCGGCTCAAAAAAGATGTTCGCTTCAGGACGAAAAATTCGTCATCGTAAAATGTAATGTGACGACAGTGTCGTACGTGTTAAGGTACAGCGACAAAGCCATGTTTGCCAGTAAAATATCCCTGTCGGTATATATGGTTGACCGACGAGAGATAAGTGAGCCTGCTGCCCGGTTCAAACGAACCAATGGCGACTGATTTTGAAAAGCCAATTTGTCCATGACGTCAGAACAAAAGCGCGCGAAAAAAAATATCAGCAGCAGCTTGTTACCTTCCTCACCTTCGGCCAAGAACAACGGTTTACTGCTATTACTAGCCGAAGGTGAAAGGAAGGGGGTGAAAACTCGCGTGTGCGTCAAATTGAAGGTGGAGATAGCGTGCTATCCCACAGCATATATACTTTAGTACATATTGAAAATTTAAATATCTTTTTTGCATTTTAGTAGTTATTGGTTCAGACTTTGTGATGTCATTTGTGGCTGTGTGCCATTAGAAAAGTGCTTGGTGTAGCATGCGTACCATAGGTTGCCAACCCCTGTTATAGACCATATTTAAATATTTTGTGTTTTAATTAAATTATAATGAGTGATGAAAAGTGGGTTCTTCACCATAATGTCGAATGAGAGAGAGAGGGGGTGTGTGGGTAAGCAAAATAACTCCCCACTGACAAAACCAAAAGCCAATTTTAATCTGAAGGTGATGCTGAGTATATGGTGACATTGGAAAAGAGTTTATTTTGAAGTTCCGTATGATTAATCTGAATAAGTACTCCCAATTGGGCCAACATAAGACGGTAATCAATGAAAAGTATCCAGAATTATTTAAAAGAAAAGTTTTAATATTCTATCAGGATTATATTAGAATACACATTTTCCTAATGAACAGACAAAATTTATTACAGCTTGATTGGAAAGTTTCCTCTTATCTTCTATATTCTTCAGATATTACATCTTTAGATGACCATTTATTCTACTCTCAAGAGAATTTTTATAATTGAAAAAAATTAACTCTCTAAAAGGCTGCAAAATGCACCAAGAGTAGTAATTTGTTGCAAAAGTTAAAATTGCAAAGTATGGAATTGCCAGAAAAACAGTAAATATGATGTTCCATAAAGTTGTAACAGAAAGGGATTACCAACTGTAACGACACTTGGTTGAAATGTCATAACATTTTCAAATTAAGTAAATTCACCACATACATGATTTGTTTTTTTTACAGCATATTAAACCTTTTGCATGTTATTTAAAGTTGAAATATATTTTAGGGATTGTAGTAATAATAATACAAGTTAATATTGCATTAACAATTTTGGGGTAATACCAATGCTTTTTTTCATAAATAGCCCCACTATTTAATCCATAGATGGGGGAGTTTGATTCCTGCCATTTCCCAATAGGTGAATATATCAAATCTGACTACAATTTGAACTCAGATCTCTGATTTTTCATTCCAAGCCACCACCTATTACACCACTCATAGGTCCCTCCCAGAGAGGAAATGGAATACATCCTCTCACTATGGTATCTTGTGGTTGAAGAGAAGATTTGAGTTCTTTTCTTTTATACTGCTTTATGCAACACCACCTTGTAGGTGCTGAGAAAAGTCCCCTTATAGACAAGGCAGAGTAATCCTACAAAGTTAATGTCAAAAATAAAATAAAATTGTCTTATTTTTACTCAATAAACTAAACAAACTTTTGATATTTAATGTCTTTATGAGGTTTTCATGAATAATATTAGTATATTAATAATATATTAGCATATGTAACTGGTAACATACATTAGTATAACATATTAGTATATATAGAATGTTATAGAATGTTAGCAAGAAATTCAGTAAAAGTAAATTTTGGATATAAATGAAGGAAAACTCTCAGCCTTTCATTAGTTTTACTTTATTGAAAATAGTCATGTTTGTAAGGAAGACATTATTATTGAAATGTGATTGATATCTCTCTTCTGAGTTGAAATGTTTTCTCAATGAAATAGGCACTTAGTGATAACAAGATAACAAGCAAAGTTTGCAAATCATTATCAGTAAATATATGATAGAGGGAGGTGGAGATTTATTAAAGAGTTATCATGACCCACTTCCAATGAATCCAGAGAGATTGAACTTCACATAAAATTATTCATCCATATGTTGTAACCTAAGGAAAGTTACTGAATAGAATAATCACATGAAGGTTGGTAATGAACGATAAAACTTAGGACACGAACAACACATATAAGATTCGCCAGCGGTGCATAGAAGAAATAGTCAACTGCTAGAAGTGAGTCAAGTGAATTCCACAATGAATCTTCAACTGCAGGATATCTACCACCCCTCCACGCAGTCAGATGGGGCACAAGGCCGAATTTAATGTGGGTATCTGAGCCCATAGGCTCGGCTAAAAATTCCCTGTAGACACCGTATAAAATGAGGTTGGGTAGCTGTTTCCCAAGATAAGACTCTGCCCTTCGACATAGCCTTGTCTGGGGATCCGACAGAGGCACAGAGTTTGACCAGCACAGCTGGAGACAAATCTCCAACTGAAGACCAACATACAGTATTTACTACTGTATTTATGTGAATAGGGACATACCCATTATCATCCATAGGTATGTTACAACACCATATATAGATCACACTTCAATTTAAAAACCTGTATTCATAAATGTTTCTGTATTTCAGTTGTGAATGTTCAGTAAGGTGTGACCATGGAAATAGAGTACAGTGCTATGATCAGTTTTCTGTTTTTGAAAGGTAACATGCTACTATCTTGGAGAAGATGATGGCAGTATATAGACCAGATACGCCATCTTGTAATGTTATTAAGTACTGATGTCAGTAATTCAAATTGCTAGTACAAGGGGTGCTGAATTGCTATGTGATATCCATCCTCTTATATGGCAGTGAATGAATGAAGAGAATGAAGGCAACAGAAATGTGGTTTGACAGAAGGATACTGAGAATTCCATGAGAAAGTCTTAAAGAAAATGGCAACAAAAAGAACACTTATAATCAGTATCAGAAACAGACGACTTGAATTTCTTGGACATAATGAGGAAGAAGGACTTGAAAAAATTAACACTCACAGGACTTATTGAGGGCAAGAGAGATAGGGGAAAGCAGCAAGCTTGATGAGCTTGTGTAAATAGATGGTGGAATGGATGGTGATTGGCAAAGGGAGAAACATTGCTATTGTCCATGAGGGATAGAAAGTTGTGGTGAGCCATGATTGCCATGTCCGGAAATAACATAGCACAGAGAAGAACAACATGAGGGGTATACATGAAAGGCAAAAAAATTTACACATTGATTAATCCTTTTTCCTATAACTTCCACCTACAGTTCTAAACTTCTTCTATTCGTAAAATAAGTGAATTCAATAGATTCAGGTTTATTTTAATACACTGGGGAACCTCAGTAAACTGAGGTAATATTCCTATAAGAAATAATATAAATCCAATTCATCCGTTCCACACACCCAAAAATATTAACAAAGGTACTTTCTATACATAATAACTATAGATTTACATGCAGAAAACAATAAGAAAGAAATCTACATGACAAATAGAATAGATGGACATTTAACTTTACATTTATTGAAGACTCTTGTTGGTGTATGGAAGACAGTGATTAGGGAGTGGGTGGAGAGTCATTATTGTTTGAAAGAGGAATTCCCCACCATAAAGACTATATCTAATCTCTTCTATAGAAGTGAATTTATGATATGCTGCTGTTTTCTCAGATAATTTTTTACTCATAATTACAAATGATATATGATATTGTGATTTGTATTTATACATTGATAAATCATTTTGAAACTGAAAACAACTTTTCAATAGACTTATAGGATTTAATGAATTATCCAATATTCTGCCTTTTCTGCTTTGTCAGTTGCAGCTTCAATGATTAATCAAAATGCAATCCTTTTGAAATGCTTCAGTTATGCAGCTATGTGGATAACACTGTTTTGAAGGGTAGACTCAAAATGAAAAGGAAAGAACTCTTTGGTAAGTAAAGAAAAGCAAGATGAAAGGACTCTCTAACTGTAAGAAGACAGAATATGCATAATTGTCAGCAGAAGAGACAGCACTGTATGAACTAAATATTTGGTATGTCAAAATCAAGCAGGTACAAAAATATAACTAACGTGGAACTATTTAACTACAGTGGAAGCTCGTTTATTGGCCATAATCTGTTCCATAGAGTCAACTGGAAGCCAAAATGCATGAAAGCCGAGGTAATATTCCTATAAGAAATAATGTAAATCCAATTCATCCATTCCACACACCCAAAAATATTAACAAAGGTACTTTCTATACATAATAACTATAGATTTACATGCAGAAAACAATAAGAAAGAAATATACATGACAAATAGAATAGATGGACATTTAACTTTACATTTATTGAAGACTCTTGTTGGTGTATGGAAGACAGTGATTAAGGGGTGTACATTTAAGCAGTAAAACATTTATTTATATATTCAAAGACAGATAAAAATTTGTGAATTTAATAATAAAGTTTTTTTTTCAGTTACTGTATATACTTATGTATAAACTGACTTCATGTATAGTGCAACCCCTGAATTTATTTACATGTATTTTAACCCCTCAAGAAAAAAATTACCTGTGAATAGTGTAGCCGATCACCAAAAGTGCATGATTTTTAACCTCTTCAAAAGATTACCTGTGTATAGTACAACCTGCTATATTTTTGCATAAAATACTGATCATAAAAACTTGCACTATACTTGACTATATACAGTAACTAAAAATTAAAACTTACCTACAGTTGGTTCTTTGGCTAGATCTTCATAACAACCAAAAGCTTTTGGGATTTTATATTCGTTGGCAAATTTCCATGCTCTGTCTAAATCTCTGGCAGCTACTGCAGTAATCTAAGTAAAAATGTACAAAAGTATAATGAAGTTGAGATATACCAATTAAATGATTACATTTTATTTCACTTCTGACTATGTCAGTTACTTTCAGCCAGCGAATTGGGTACAGACCCCAGATCCCTTGTCTGAAATATGGTCCTTACATTCTTGCCTGTGGTCTGAGAGACTGTCTAACTCCCTTCTGGAGTGATTATATATACATCTGTCCAAGCATTTTTCCATTTTTCATATGTTAGGCTCAGTTAGGCTCATATGCATTCATTTGTAGAGTCACCATTGATAATGATTTATGAATTTCTAGTGAATTCTAAGATGTCTATTTCATGCAAGGTCAGTTTTTCTGCTACTGATATACACAATTATGTAATAAGTGTGGCTAATCTGTCACACACAACAATGTGTTATTCTTTGCCTTTTCAACTTTCATCAGCACATGTAATAATTATCCGTAACTTCATAACAGATGCTATATTATTTGCCAAATAAATTCTTTGTTAGTGCTATAAAAAATGTCTCATTTACTCATGGAATTTGTATCTCTGCTTACAATATCTAGAAATATGGAAAGCTTAAGTAAGTCTCAACACATACTAAGGTTGATTTCTTTCATTTTCTATTTTTTAAAACACTTTCGTTATGCACAATGTAATCTTTTCCATAGTGTTATTCTGTTGTCATTGAGCGAACAGAATGATTATTACACATGGCTTCATGAAAAATGAAAGCAAGGAATTATCTAATCATGTCTTGCATTGATTTTATAGTTTCAATAATAATACTTGAAAATACATTCTATAAGATTTAGTATGTTATCATTACAAGTATCAGTGAAAAATATGCACACTTTGAAATTTAATTTTTTTCCCACAAAGGTATTTAAAGTTGAATCTATTGGACTTGATGTTAAATCTATCAGTTCCTATAGCTGGTGGCATAATTTTTTAAATGACCGATATCTTTCTGGAAAAAAATAATTTAAATGTTAGTATTGTCTTTGAATACACCTTAGTGGCCATATTTTATTGTAATTTTTATATACATTTAAGTAAATAACATTTGTCTTCTTTTTTCATACTGAAAATCAAATATGAATAATTAATATTGAAAAATTTCTTCAATCTTAAGTGAATAATGTAAATACAAAAGAAAATCCCAACACTGAAATAAATAAATGAATACAATGAAACAGACAGGAAACTTTACTGTGGAGTGGTAGATAATACTAAGACTATTCATATTGAAATAATAACACAAACACACACATGCTGATGTTTCCCCAAATCTTTCAAAATCTGCACACACTAAAGCAACTAGCTAGTTAATCAAAGATCCAGCGAACTAACAATTAAATTACAAACTGAAGAAAAATCATGCAATTGTTGGGTTTACCAAATGTATCAGTCTCAGTAGTATCAAAGCCATTAAAAGCAGATATTTACCCAAATATTTAAAATAAAATATATAAAAAAATAAAATAAAATGAAGATGGCTAGGGAGAATGTGGAAGAGTGCAAATGAAAGTTTTATTTCCTAGATAAAAGAACTTATTAACAAAATGTAGAAATGTGTTGTATGCCTTCTCCCCAACCCTGAAAAACAAAGCTAGTGGATGTTACAAAATCTGCCTTTACTCACAAGTTCAGTACATCATGTTTCAAGAGGCTGTGTTTTACCCACACATCAGGAAACAATCTTCACTGCATCTACGTCGAAACTGTTCTCTTTCCAGACTGTGATTCGCTGATGCCCGTTAACAGTCATATGATCAGTGAAAAGCAGTGCATATTAACCCAACAACATTACTATCTATTGCCATTTCTCATACTCAAGAGTAACTGCCATGTGAATGATGTGTTATAAAGCAACTACAAATTAAAGAATCAGTAATAATATGCAAAATAATATGCAAAATTTAATAATTAAAACAGCTATATATATATATATTACCTCAAATCTTATTATAGTGGATACTTTTTATTTGAAATGAATGCCCCATTTTTATTTATCAAACAGTGTGTAAAATGTCTATCAGCCTGCATTTTCTAGAAATCTAAGTAAAGAAAATATGTCCTCCGACAGTTATCAAACCTGCATCCTCTTTTGCATTATACACTGTCTAATAAATAGGTATTCGATGTATTACACACTGTCTAATAAATAGGTATTCGATGTATTACACACTGTTTAATAAATAGGTATTAGATGTATTACACACTGTTTAATAAATAAATAAATAAAAATATGGCAACATTTTCAAATAAAAATATCTAATATAATAACGTTTGAAGTAATGAAAATTCTGGATTAAAATAAATCCATTTATTCTTTAGAAATATATATATATAAATATATATGTGTATATATATATATATATATATATATATATATATATATGTGTGTGTGTGTGTGTCTGTGTTAGTTTATTATTAGTAGTAAAAATTTTAGGTCCGTTATTTTACATTGAATTACACTGCTAGCTAGCACTTACTATACAATAATATATATATATATATATATATATATATATATATATATATATATATATATTATTACAATTATTTTTTTAAAAATATGTATTCATCGGGACACAGAAATTACCATATTTTCAAACCAAAACCTAAATCTTCTGCATTGCTTGAAAATGAAATTAAACTTTAAATTGTAATTTTAATTTAAGAGTTACATTTTGGTTTTGAAACATGGTAATTTCTGTGTTATATTAAAAAAAAAATAATTGTAATATTATGGTCTACTGCATATTGAGCACTGTTTTTAAAAATAAATGTAAAAGTACTTTGGATTATAAATCTAACTGTTCTTTCTTTTTATATATATATATATATATATATATATATATATATATATATATATATATGTATATATATATTTGTGTATTTAGGCAGCAATCCTTCTTTCATGTACATTTCATTGAATACGATAGACAAGGTGCTTTTATTTAGTTTTTTATACAATTTCTCATGTGATCTAATAATTTTTTTTTTGAGATGATAAATTATATAAAAACTGTCTGAATGCTCTTTTTATCCAAGCTCTTTCGGCTATACATTTAGCCATTTTCAAGGATTAAATATTTTAACTGTTAAAGGTGTAGAGTGAGTCACTCTACACCTTTCTGACCATAGCTCAATTAGATCTCATTTAAATATTCATGGAGACCTACCGGACACTATTCATAACATACTTTTTGACAACACTAATATCATAGCATCATCTACATGCAAAATATATCTCTTTCTAGTTCACTGTACATGTCAGATAAGTGTGAGTGCTAAGAAAGCAAAACCAAAAATAAAAAAGTTGTCTTCAGCACAGAGGCTCTGCACATCACACCCACAAAACAAATCCTCTCAGAAAACATTAAAGACAACATAAAAAGCCAATCACGAACATTGCTGCCAAAGAAAAAACATGGAAAAAGATGAGTTTAGAAGCCACCAAATTTGCTTTTAAGAGGGCCACTCAAAAAGACTGAAAAAAATTTGCAGCGAATGGCAGGCTTCAACTAATCCACTATCAGCTTCTTTCAACCCCACCACCATGACCTTGGTTAACCAACCCGATACACACGTTAATTCCATGCCCTACCAACACTATCTTCCACTTAGTCGCTTCCTTGCTGACAAAGAGACATTCCGCTTAAATCCTCACTATTGGCAATACAAAGAATTTTATATTAACAATTCCTGTCTTCTCATTGGCTGTACTTGTTTCGTTTGTTCTCTCGTGTGAATATATATGTGGCCTGACGATTGTATCTAGCATGAAACAGACTGTCGCCTCTAAGTGTTGACTTCTATGTTCACTTTTGTATTTACACACGCTCTATCTCTGATATTGAGCACTTTATCCCATAAATATAGCACATCTTAAGACTATATTTCTTCATATATATATATATATATATATATATATATATATATATATATATTATATATATATATATATATATATATATATATATATATATTCAAATGAAGGATAGAACAGATGGAGTAAAATTCCACTGCTCGTATCATTTACTTTTTAAAAAGTGCTCAATACAAAGTAGAGCAATATATTATTATTACTTACAATTGCCTGAAGTACATTCGAAATATTGAAACATGAAAGCTTTTGTGTAGCGATTTCAACATGTTTGTATTATAATCTTGATGGAATATTCCATACCTACCTGTCACCCCTCCGGGATAATGCACTTTTCACGCATAATCACCTCTTAACTATTCAGTATCTTAGTTTCAGGAAACTAAGCTTTTTATTGGCTGAGACCTTAAAACTGTAGCAAGTTTGAGCAAAAATACCTTTTCCTGCGTACCGCTTTTGGAGCCGGTTTTGAGACCACAAACTCAATAAGTAGGAGCGTTTCGATTCGATTTGAACAGTCAGAACTTCAACACTGGAGAGATGCTAAACAAATCCACGCTAGTCAAAATTTTGACCTAACTACACCTTTTGCGCGCTAATTCTTTTGACCCAACAAACAGTACTTCGCTCTCTCAGGAACATTACTTACAACATACTAAAGAAAGTGAATTAACCCACTACTAAAACAGTATTTGTAAATCTCAATCCAACAGCTAAAGGTACACAACTCTTACTAACTTTGAACAGTAACTTTAACAAACGCACACATACACACTAGTGACTGAACTCCCACAAAAGACATTTTGTAATACGTTAAAACATCTTGTTTAATTTCATACACAAATCTTAACCACAAACCTACACGCATTGAAACTCAGCATAATCCTTCTACATATTTTATTACAACTGGTCACACTTGATCAGCAATATCTATCTTGATTGTGTATGTTCAATTGATATAAAAGAATGTTATTTGTTAAACCTTTAATCCCGTTGTCCTCATTTTTGATTTCTCCTAAATGATTTTACCTTCAATGTTCTTATTTTTATATTTGTTGTGGATGAATGTCTTGTGAACACCTACATTTCTAAGCCTTCTGATAACCTAACCTTCTGATACGCAAAATACATTCGCCAATCTGCAACAATCTCTTATAATAAAAATTACATATATATATATATATATATATATATATATATATATATATATATATATATATATATATATATATATATATATAGTGACACGCATAAGTATTAGATACGTGTTATTTTCTGTTATAACGCTAGTTTATGTTCGCCATTTTGCCTGATATTTGGTAAGTAATAACTCGTAAAGTTGTTTTAGTTGTATGTGGAAGGAAAATTAAGAACTCATGGTTGAATCCATTTTTTTTATCAAAGTTCAAAATTACACTATGCAAAAGTATTGGATACATCAATTTAATATTTTGTTGCGTAGCCTCTGATTTGTTTCACTGCTTCCAGTCGCTTTCTATAGTTGGCCACAAGTTTTTCACACTGATCCACCGTTACTTTACCCCATTCTTCCTTGCACAATTCCTCTAATTGCTTGATATTTTGTGGATTCCGCTTATGAACTTTAACCTTCAAAGTATTTCACAAATTCTCAATTGGATTCAAGTCAGGAGACTGACTTGGTCAATTGAGAGTACTAATACCATTATTTTCAAACCATTCCTTTGTAAGTTTTGCGGTATGTTTGGGATCATTGTCGTGTTGAAGCACGAAATTCCGACCATGTCCTAAAGAAGTTGCAGATTTCTGAAGGTTCTTCTCTAGAATCTCCCTGTACATGCTACCATTCATTCTACCATGGATAACTTGTAACTCACCAGTGCCCTTGGATGAAAAGCATCCCCATATCATAATGGAACCACCCCCAAACTTAACTGTGGGGATGGTATTGTGCTTGTTGAAGGCAGTGCCATTTATTCGCCAAACACTTGTCGCTGTGTTCCTTCCTAATAGTTCAACTTTCGTTTCATCCGACCAGATTACCTTTTCCCAAAACTGCATACCTTTCTTTTCATAAGTTTCGACAAACTTTAATCGGTCTTTGACATGTTTGGTTTTCAGTAAAGGCACTTTTCTTGGTGATCTTGAATGAAAGCCTGTACGATATAGAGCTCTGCTAATGGTATCCTTACTTACATTAATTCTAGCACCCTCAAGATCAGTTTTAATTTCAGAACGAGTAATGAAGGGTTTTTTGCACATTTCTGCTGATCCACCTTGAAGTACTCTCATTTATTTTTCTCGGTCTTCCATTTCTTGGAATGTTTGCTGTACCGTCGCCATACTTCTTATACTTTCTGATGATAATTCCTACTGTACTTAGTGCTAGATTCATTTCTTTGCTAATTTGTCGGTAACCTTGTCCTCCTTTGTGATGTTCAATGATTCTATCTCGCATATCTCTGGATAATTCTTTAGTTTTTGCCATTTTTAATCCTTGAATTGCAGAATGTACATCAAAGAGTCAGATGATTAGTAGCACTATCTTGTAAACAATTGTGTGTTTCTCTGATTGGTCAGAGATAACATTCCAATACTATCGAAAATTTGAATATTTAAAGTCTTTTAAAATACAAAGTTTCGATTGGAAATTTGAAAAAGTGTCATGTATCCAATACTTTTGCATAGGGTAATTTTGAACTTTGATAAAAAAAATGGATTCAACCATGAATTTTTAATTTTCCTTCCACATACAACTAAAACAACTTTACGAGATATTACTTACCAAATATCAGGCAAAATGGCGAACATAAACTAGCGTTATAACAGAAAATAACATGTATCCAATACTTATGCGTGTGACTGTATATATATATATATATATATATATATATATATATATATATATATATATAGTAAACTCCAGAGTAAATATGGACGTAGTAGAAAACAAAACAGGAAATATAAAAAGAATTTTATTCAGATCACTATGTGACTTTGTAACAGATTGTCATCAGTTAAACCTCAAATGCCAATTCGTTTGCATAAAACTACACCAGGCCACTCCTTTTAACCAATGGTGGAAATAAAGTGGCTAGAGATCAAAAGACATACCAAAAACTTAAACTGGATATCAGCCTGTCTAGGCTCATAGGCTTGTACGTCTTGTTTTGTTTCCCTGTAAAGTAAACTGTGAACAATAACATTTACTCAAAACTATGTGAATTTCTTTAGATCAGACACATTCCCAATCCTACAAACTTTTCAAATGAATCTGTTTAACATGAAAAGATCAATGCGTAAAAATATCAACTTGCAGACATACACCTTTATATAAAAAATATTGAAAACAATTAAATTAAAACTTTAAATTTATTACAGATGTTTGGAAGTTTATTTACTATATTAATTATATATGGTTAATTATTAGCGTCGCTATATACACCTGTACAATATAAGCAATTCATAGAATTAATTTTGATTATGAAGCAACAAAAAAGTGACTTACTTGATGGTCTTCGTGGTTTAATAATCTCAGTGCTGTGCAAAAATCTTGAGAAACAAACCCGGCGCCACAAATACCCCACTTCATATTTACGTTATCGAATTCTTAACTTATTTAAAGTAGAATGTGATTTACTACTCTATTGATCTGAATACTATTTTCCAAGACACGAATGTGAGATGTTAGGAACAAATGCATAAATTAACGAAATGCTTGCTGTCTGTTCACATTAAAGTTATATCAAGTCTGACGTATGGGCAACTGATGTTCACACTTATCCTTATGCCTTATCCTTATTTTTTTACATGGTAAGATAAAATAAATATCATTGGTTATCTATTCTCCTGTGTGATCTCACGTTCTGAATTAAATCAGTTAATCTGTAAATTGTTTCTGTTAGTGAATGTTGAAGAGGGTCGAGATAACGGGTATATTTGCCGACTGTTAAGAATCCCTCAATTGAAACGTGATTAAATCAACAAAAATAACTTAAAAGTTCAGATATATTACAGGTTCACATTCTAGTCTCTTTTCTAATCCTCATCCCAACTATTTTTCCCTTGCTTTCAAATCCGGCTCCCAAAGCCTTGTTCCTTATCAGAGATAAGGATATATTTTCTGACGAACGAGAGAGCTGGAAATTATAAAAAGGACTTTGAACATCATTATCCTGTCCTTGGTGCTTGGAAATCTGGGGGAGACGCAGCTTGTCGGATCTTTGCCGGCTACCAAACCTTGTTCTTAACAGAGATAAGAATATATTTTCTAACGAATGGAAGGGCTAGAAAATTTGTATAGCAATTTTGGAGGGAAAAATCCCTGATATTTCTGAGCCTCTTGATCTCCATATATAGGGAAAATCTTCGCTTATTTGACAGTGAGTAATCGACAACCGTCTGTGATACCAACAGGTCGGCGGCAGAAGAGCATTCATCTTCAAGAAAGTATTACCTATTATGGACTGTCAAGAAAGAATGTCAACCCACTACTAAAAACCAACCGAGATCTGCCTTCTTGCACCTAGAAGATATCTGTCGCCGGCCTACGAACTCACTCAACTACCAAATTTGTATCTTCTGACAGCTTCCTTCTATATAAGAACTCTGAACAAATCTGTGAGTGTTTTAACCTTTAACAACAATCTACTACTTGCTGAAAGAACTTTTTAGGCGCTCAGAGAAATATTTTGGGCAAGCCTTTTCTTTTTTATGAACTTTTTTTTCTTCCTTTAACGGAATTTTCTTCTCCCTTTTTTCTCTCATAATTGTGTATATCCTTATACCCTCTTTTTTGTGCATGTAAATAAACATTTTCTTACTTTATTTTTACACACCGAGCAGGAGTTTGAGTCTATTCTTCCGCCTGAAAGAGCCGCCTAAAAATCGAGAATTGTCCGCTCTAATCTTTCAAGCCGTTATTGCTTCTTTTCAATTTTGTCGCATTTTTAACCTGAATCCTTTTGTTGAGAACCGTGTGGATTAAGTGTTGAATTGGGAACACGTGCTGTTTATTCTTGCTAGAAGGTCCAACTACAAGAACATGGCGGACTCAAGTTGAGTCCAACCGAAGATGTAAAGAAAACAAACAAGACCTATATATATATATATATATATGCATTAAACAACAAATTTACAAGTGACAAAGAAATGAACATTTGTGTTTGTGTGTGAACGTAAAGAGTTTGTATATTGGTGAATGTTCGAACGTCGTACGTGTATGTGTGTTTAATGGCGTTTTCCCACAAGTGGGAGAAAGTGCGGATCTCTACGAGAGATCACATTTTTAAATGTGTCCGCTGAAATGCAAAGGGAAAAAGAGAATGAGGCAATAAATTGCCCAGTATTTATAGTGTAGGGAGTGTGTTCCCTAGTGACAATTAGGAAATTAAGGAGGAGCTAACTCCGACACTGTCATGTGCGAAAGCCGGGACAAATTTCCCATAGATAATGACAATCTTCCATGTAAGAGTTTCATCTAAAATGAACCAGTTTAATTAGAGAATAAAACATAAATCGATGATTATCCAAACGAATGTCTTAAACATTTTTGCGTTCCCCCTTTCCTATGAATTGGGAAACATTTTTAATTGAAATAGTTTATATTAGGACCAACTGAAATTTTATTAACGTTATGATAGCTTAGTATTAAATATTGGTCCATAGATTTAACTAAAAATAAGACAACGATTAAAATGTTGATCAATGTTTTATAATGTAGTGATATCACAATCACGGGAAATAAAAAATACCTAATTCCCATGATTCAATAAAAAAGGAAACCGCCCTACTGGCGGGAAATTTAGAGACTTTCTCTTTTTCATAGGCTTCTTACAAAGAAAGCACATGGATTTGAGCTGCTCCAGGAATAAAGATCACAGATAAGTTTTACACAAATATAACTTTCTCATGTTTAATATTACCTTTTAGTGATAGACTTATCACTTGCAAATAATTTATTCATTCACCAAGACAAACACAAAAAATCAGAAACATTTACTAACAGTCATATATGTGAACTTTCATTTGTCTACCGAACTAGTACAACCAAATCCTTCTGATAGTAAATCCTTCTATATAAGTATAAATGTCTCATTTTGTTGTTATGAAGTATATATGTTATATTTTACTAACCAAAAACAGGAGTCAAACAAAGCACATTATAACAATAAAAAAGATAACAAATAGGATCTAAATTGCTGTTATATTGCAGATCCTATTTCTTACTCAGTTTTCCGTATGGTAATATAACTTTCAGGTTTATATATTATGAAAATTGATGAATGTAAAACTTTTGCAAGAGGTTGTTGTCAGTCAACTCAAAAATGTCAACTCGTTTAGATAAATCTATATAGTCTTCCCAAAAGACTAAAGATAAGCTGCTAGAGATTAAAATACTCACCGATAATTGAAACTACATAGCAGTTTCTAAGTCAATGTGCTTGCATTTCATTTTCTTCTGGAAACTGTGAGTAATTATATTTACTAGTCATATCATTTTTATTATATCAGGTACATTTATTTCTATGAACATTTGTGTTACATCCTAGGTTGTTGGTATGAACAAGAACGAATGAAAATAAAACACAAATGTATTTTTAATACATAAATAACTGTTATTCATTCACTGTCTGAGAACTGCATGGATTGAAACAATGAATTTCACGTGCGTGTCAGCTTGTCGCCACTTCAATTCAGAAGTGCCGCGCTCTTTTTCAAAGACAAGGGAAGTAACTCAATTGAGTTATCGTCCTTTATAGAGAAAAGAAATTTAGCTTTAACAATTTCAATAATAAAACTTTACTATGAAACAAAAATGAACTTTACATTCAAATTTGTTTTTGCTGTAAAATACGTAAATAAAATAGACAGTTTTAAATTTTTCTACAGTTACTAGCAGTTTATTTACTATATTCATTGTGATTTTAATTACCAATGTTATACTTCGAAATGATTATCGTTGAATAGCGTCCATTGTTTTAACAGCTGCCGATGTCCCCCATTTTCTAATTAGAAAGCAGATCAGATGCATCGAAACGAGACTTAAGAGGATATGTTAATATATATAACGACGGTTATATATCAGCCATATTTACTCCCTGGTATTCAAACCGTAAATGAAGAAATTTGCTCCTCTAGAACTATTCAGATCCTGACAACCAAAATTTGGCGGGAAAACATAAAACATTTTTTTAACCAATTGGAATATGCCATTACTAACCCAATTTCTGATTTTCTCACAACCACTAGTACTACTACGCTGCCTTGAAATACAGATACACATCAGAGTAAAGTCACTGACCATCCGAAAAGGCAACAGACTGGCATTCACTGACAGCGGGGTGCAGCGATAGACTTCCTTTCATGCTCAGCAGCATAAAAGTCAAATGCCGCTTCACACTCCATCCTATTGTTGGGATTGCTATGAATTAGTGTGTAATCAGAAGGGTTTTAGGTTTGTGATAATAAACGTGAAAAGCATGTTCTTCATATTAATCACAACAATTTTAGCGTAGACATACAAATGGAATAAATCTCAAAGGCAAGAAACAAAGGTAGTCGTGAATTCAATTAGAAACAAACATTGAATATTTATGTACAAATAAATTACAATACAATTTTGGAAAAAGTTGTGTTTCAGTTGAAATACTTGAATGTCTGAAGAAAAGTTGAATTAAGTATTTTATGAACTCAAGGTTCATGAATGTTCCTTTGTTTAGGAAAAGTGTTCACATAAAAATTTAGGGAAAATTTATCGAGAGATAAATTTTAAAGTAATGTAGTTGCGAGATTTTTTTGCTGAATTTTGTATGTTTTTGTTTTGGCAGAGTTATTCACCTTGGACCGTATTTTTTATATATTAATGCTTAAGTGATAGTTTCTGTTTTTTGTAGTGTAGATAACACTTTTTTAGAAACGTACAAAGATTTCAGAGAGAGAGAGAGAGAGAGAGAGAGAGAGAGAGAGAGAGAGAGAGAGAAAGATGTTGAAGGTTGAGTCAGGTGTTGACGCGCGAAAAATCCTTTAAGTCAAGATGTAGACACGCGTGGATCTCTGTAGAAATCTCTCTGAGAGTGAATTGCCGACTAGTGAATTGGACTGAGATTTGTCCTTTTATTTACTCTGCGAAGATCAGATCGGCTCCCAGTGCATTGGCGCCAAAATTTATCCTGGGGCGTCTCGACCAATAATAAGCCGAGTTTCGCAATGTGTGGTGTTGATTGGTCGAAACTAGCTCTTATGGAAAATTCCACCTTTAAACGGGTTGAGTGGAAAAATACGGACGATTCTACACTATGTTTCCACATAACATTTTTTTTCAGCCAGCGCTTCTTTATAGCCTTTAACATCAAGCAGGAAGTAACTTCCCTAATATTGTACGTAGTAAATAAATGCTTATTGTTAATTATAGCTCCTGCTTGGTCTCGTTGATTCACAGATTCCGGTCGTATTTCTGTTTAATGTCTCAATTTCACTCTTCTTCAGTAACCAATTCCAAACGTTACCTGCTGTTATATTAAAAAGAGCCATCTATACACAGTAGATATAAAAAACCTAGACTCACAAATATCATAATTTTCTTTACTAATGTACAATCAATACAAGGCTCAAGAGCCACTCAATATAGAGGGTTACTGTGTAGACTTATATTAGCTTTGGAAAGAACAAATGTTAGGAATATAGAGATGAAGCAAACTTTAGAAGAAATCAGAAACCCAATCCTAAGCAGGAAACAAGGGATAAATGTCTACTCCTCTTCAAAAGGCCGGGGAGGAGTCTGAACCGGACGATAGTCGAACCTATGAGAATCATCTATTTTATGTCTAACTCTTTCTTATAGTTAAACTTGTAATACTCTGACTTTTAACACAAAAAGAAAAAGTTTAATCTTTATTCAAAAGCAAGTCTTTTTTCAGTACTTTGTGAAGATACTAGAACAATATTACAAAGTATGTTTATGTACATACTTGGATGGGTGGAAATGTTTAAATACCTGTCTTCCCAGATGCAGAATATTCCAGGAAACAAAAGTGGACATTACTACTTCATGACAGCAAATGAATGGTTTTAAGAATAGTAGAAAGTTCATTCACGTCAAATGGACCCAGCGGTACTGTGGCGACTACAAAGAAATCCGGCTGCCGGCTACTCACAAATCCGCCAGTTACAGACAGCAGCCTCTAAATGACTATCTTCCTCCTCTTCTCCCAGAATGTATGTACATGAACAAACCGTCTCTTTCTTATCAACATACATACATAATTACAGAGTCCTTTTAATTGTCTTAAGATTACTAAACAATATTTTTCAAGAACTATTTTTTGTTTGATTGTTCATGATTATCCGCTTTTATTTTCCGCATATACAATTTTTGTTTATTCCTTTTTATCACTCCGCTGCCACTTTTTTTTTATCAATGTCGATTTTTGTGCAAATCTGTGCAATAAGCGGATCACAGGGCTTATCCAGCTTCATACATATTTTCAGAAAACCTCAACTTCTAATTGGTCAATAAACACACAAGTGGGCGTTGCAATCCACCCATGCACAAGTCTTTTTTCCAGCGCGTGACCAAGACAAAATTTCCCGCTTCTTTCTCACAAGCCGATCATGTGACAACGTTGATTATGAATACCAGACACAAGTTCGTTCTCTCTCTTCTCTTCTCTTTTCTTTCTTTCTTTCTTTCTCTTACTAAAATGTAGCTGTATAAGAAATCGCGTTTCGACCACGATTGGGGCGGACGGTATGAAAACATTTTCACACACGCACGCACGCACGCACGCGTACGTACAAAACTTAATTACAGACATGACACAACATTACAAGCATCAATATATCCTCAGCTCTACAGAATTCTTTCAACTCTTTCACAGTGAGACAAAAGAAAAGTCAGCCAGACACATTGCTGTCATGCTAAAGAAATTTAACTTGAATATTCCAGTTTTTTCTAATTCTTTACCAGCAAGAAATTACTTAAAACAGGTCATCTGAAGTTACAGAATTTACCAAAGATATTTTCAGCTTTTCAGGACATAATTCAAGAAACATTCTCACTCAGTTCTAGTTCACAAAATTTGCTCTTTAGTGAACATTTTCTTTTAGCGGCAAGATTTATTGTAATTATTTTCAGAAGGACAAAATTAAATTTTATTTAGTATCAAACAGAAACTTCTTGAAATATCAAAGTTCATTTTACCAAAAACATTCACACAGTGAACATTTTCAGCGGCAAGTTCATTCAACTTTTTATGAGCTCAGATAAAAATATTTTATTAGTATAAACTTTAATTCCAATCAAAGGGAAGTAACCCCTATGATTGTACATCATTAAATATTATTGTTACAAAACCATTTTGTGTTCCTTCTTGTTTTTTTTCTTGTTGCTTTTGCGTTTGCTTACACATTCGTAAAGTAAAGAATGTACAGGTTGATTTAGGCCGTCAATACCGCTACACCTTCTTGGTGTTCTTGAAAATACGGAATCTGTCAGGGGATACAAATTTAATAGACAGTTTATCGTTACTTTAAATATTCATTTTAGGCCCTGTTGGATTACCGTCCTCCCGATGATAATCACAAATGTCGCGATTTTTGAAAGGCTCTCCTTATTTTCCCTTCAATATTTGGAGTGCCAACAAATGTTTCTTTTCCTTCGATAGACATATAGGATACAAATCCTATATCATTCCAACAAATAACTGAAAAACACAAGTAGATTTGCACACCTGCAAAATCGGATCAAAACGATTAAAAACAGATTTCGCAATAAGGTGTGAAATTAATTTTCTGACCAATGAAAGGAGGCGATTTGCTAAACTGAGAAAAAAATAACGATCCAGTGTGAAAAAAAAAGTCAGCTATAAATAGAGAGACTCAAGTCAATCACGAGTCAGAAGGACGCAGAGATCAAAGAGGACAGAGGACTGACAGTCAGGTCCGTCACTGACTCAACCCGACACTAAGAGCAGAAAGTGGGGCAGGAAAGGAAAACAACAACAACAACAACAACTGACTCCAAAACAATTCAACCCGATAAGACTTATCTTTTATTTCTCATTCACACTCTCTTTTTCAACTTAAATTGGCCGCCCCTTTTTCCTTTCTACCTACTCGGCGGCTACAACAAAAACAAAAGAAACAGACATTACTCTACTACCCTGTTGAAAGACAGCGAACACATAGACATTTTTTGTTCAAATCACATTTGCTTAAACGTACTAAAAAGCATTAATCTTTTTTATATAAAAATATACAAATTTGTTTATTCTGCATGAATGTCATTAAATATACAATATTCTATTTTTCTACAAACATTCCTTATCGTGTTGTCTTTTCTTGAAATTTGCGTTGTATTTTGTGGACAGTGTATCCCGCATTAAATTCTCCTTTTAATCCGGGTATGCTGTACCTCACAGACACGAGATATGTAAGTACTTTAGAGACACAGACTGAAGACTGTATTGAACTGTTCATAACTTCAACTTCATCTCTTCCTTTATTCTTCTGTAACATGTCTTGTTAAAACATTTATCAATTGTTGTTTGTTTGAATTCCATGTTTTGTGACCTTTTTTTACCTGGACTCACGGTCCGCCAAATATTGTCTGCGGGAGAAATGTACCAGGAGGTATAAAATGATAATGCTTTCCATTCCCGCAACAAAAGTCGTGACGCCTGATGTGATATTGTCTGTAAAAGTATTTACATAAATTTTTATTTGATCCTCCACTACCAACAAGCACTGTGCATTGACAAAACCTAAATTAAAAGATGTCAAGACTAAAGCAATTAATTTCATCTATTTAATTTTGTAAGACCAAGACATACGACCAGGCTTGGTGGTCAAAAATTTGTCACTTGTCGGAGTTAGCTCCTCCTTAATTTCCTAATTGTTCACTAGGGGTCGTTCTTCCTACACTATGAATACTGGGCGACTTCTTGACTCATTCTCTTTTTCACTTTTCATTTCAGCTGACACATTTAAACATGTGATCTCTCATAGAGATCTGTGTTTTGCCCACTTGTGGGAAAACGCCATAAAATACACATACACGTACGCACGAACATTCACCAAAGAACAAACTCTTTATGTTCACACACAAACACAAATGTTGATGTCTGTGTCACTTGTAAATTTGTTGTTTAATACATATATTTGTTGACATATATATATATATCGGTCTTGTTTGTTTCCTTTACATCTTTGGTTGGATTCAATTTGAGTTCACCATTTTCTTGTGGTTGGACCTTCTAGCAGGAATAAACAGCACATGTCCCTAATTCAACAACACTCAAACCCACACGGTCCTCTACACAATAACACCATCCACATTTATATGTGCAAATTCTTCATTCATTGCTTAGCCGCTCAAGACCCATTGTGCTTCGGAGATTTTTTTTTTTTTTTATTAATTTTAGTTTGCTGAAAAAGCACTCACAAGACACCACAGAGATGGCCACAGCCAAAAGTATGTGCAATGCTATTTGTAAATTGGGGAACACATCATCGCCGTAAGATATTTTGAAGTTGAAAAGCTTGATTGGATTTTTTGGTTTAACGAAGGCACTGTCTTTTCTTTTTCGTATTAACATTCATCAGTCTGTAATTTCGCGACCGAGTTCTATTCCATCAAAATCGCCCTCGTATGCTGCAGCAGCTACTTTGCATTCTTCCACTGTGTCTGAGTCAATGATGAAATGACTCCTCAGTGTCCACGAAATGCCAGATGTTGAATCGCCAACAACTTGATACAATCCATAAAACGCATGAGCAGATCCTTCCACAATTGCTTCTATTTCTTCATATGCTTCCGTATTATTCTGTCAATTGTAGAGCCCTCTGCTATGTGTCTCTCAAAGTCTTTGCATGCAAGAAATGACGCACAGTGATGATTGCTCTGCTCATGTTCTGGTATTCTTTCGTTGCATTTTTACCATTTTCAAAACCCACAAGATTTTTCGAATACCGTGTTCTGGTTGACTGGGGCCGTTGAAAACAATGAACAGCAAAAACAATACACTGCATTATTTTTAATAGAGTACAACAAGCAATTACGCGGAATCGTAGACGCATCCTGTAGCTTTTGTTGAAACCAGTAATTCGTGAAACTGCAGTTGACACCCACGTTTTGTACTTATTTCACTTCTTATTGCTTCTTCGACACGTTGGCACTCAATAACTTCCCGATGTTGTGTAACTTTGAAAGGGTCGTCTTTGTTCTGAAAAGCTTTAGCACTCATCTTCACCATTTGTATCTGTAGATCATCAGAAATTTGTGGTTTATCGCAATTTACATGCAAACTTAAGCAACCTAGATCTTTCTTGGTTAATGCTGCATATTTATTTTCATCATTTGGTGCGTTTTCATCAGATTGGCAACGAAACGAAGATGAAGGCTGATCGAAAGTGTGGCGGACTTCACTTCATTAATTTAACTTAGATTAAGAAAGCAAACTAAGGTGAAAAAACGATAAGCCAAAGACATCATTACACATAAAATATTTATTTAACAAGATGTACAAACAAGGATGTGAAAGAAGGCATGAATTGTGTAAAACAAGAGTTGTCTCACTATAATTATTATTTGTATTCCAAAGTTCACTGAAAGAAGGAAAGTTTGTGATAGTTTCTGATAATAACTTTTCAACAGTTTTGCTGTGTAAGGAAAAGATTATGTGAGTGTAAGGAATATTCAGCATGTGAGTAGTGGTGTGAGTGAGAAGATTGGCGCATGGTTTCAACTGTCGTGGATTCGTTTGGCAGATGAAATATCACTGACTATCTAAGAATATTTCTTGCTTACGTAGGTGATCATCGGCTCCGAACCGCTGCGCGGGAAGAATTGTCCTTCACGTGCAGACAATCTGATTGGTTGGCATTGACCAATAAGTGAGCGAGTTTTGGGGAGACTCAAGAAAGCTTCTGGGATCCGTTTCTCCCAAAAGTGCACAAAATCGACTACATGAAAATAGAGCGATTACAAAATTGTTGCATGCTGCGATTTGTAAATTGTCTATTACAAAGTAGTGTTGATTTATTATCCAATGAATGTTTGTCATTGTATGATTTGTATTTGTGTAAGTATATATGTATGTGTGTGATGTAGATCGTCACAAAAGCATCCAATAATGATTATTGAATAATCTATCCTCAGAATCTATGCCGCAGAATCTATCCTAACTTAACAGCCGAATACATACGTTGCAATAAAGCATTTTTCGTATATTCTCATCGGGAGTGCATGGTTATCCATAATAAACTTCAAAGACATTCATTGAGTTTCTTGGCGTAGATACCTCCATTTTTTCGCGGAAGAAAACAGCATAGCATGATGAAAAAAGTTTTGTCATCAAAATGTTTATGTTATTATTAAGAGGAAAGACCAAAGTATTTTTCACTATTTTTTGAATTTTTTTACTCCTTTGTAGCACATTGTAAATTTTGGTTAAAAATCTTTTTTACGTCAGCAGCGGACTAATGATAAAAGTTAGGTTTTTGCGTTTTTTCTGGTGAAAAACACATTAATTTAGAAATTCTTGCAAAATTCAAATAATTGTTGGATTTTAATGAAATTTTCAGGACATATTCAAAAGTGAATGAAATTATTTTAAAAATTTTTTATAAAAAATCTTGGTAAAAAATATTTTTTTTACACATGTTACCACCCACTTAATATGAAATTTCGAGAAATTAAATTTTTAGGACGGGCACCTTAGAGAAAGTAAATCATCAATTTTTTTTTCTATGAAACAATTACCTGTTTCATCGAAAATCTGCTTTGAATTGTAAAATAAAACTATAACATTATTTAATTAGAAAAGCTTTTAATTCCTTTTGTAAATAAGTTATATTAAGGATACTATTGTCTTAAAAAATGAAATTTTTTCGATGAATAATGAATTTTTACAAGAATTTTTTCATTTTTTTAAAAATTTTAATTATAATAATTTATAATAGTTCAAAAATAGTTTTAAATTCTTCATTGCTTTCAATACGGCAGTTTGATGATATCGTTAAGTGAAAAGTACATTTACGAATCAAAATTTGAAAAGCTCATAGTTGTTTGTACCTAAAAAATTTTTTTAAAATTAAATAATTTTTTAGTGAAAAAAACGTTCCTAATTTCTACCTATGGGAATCTATACATTAAATAATCTTTAAAAAGGTCACATGATTTAAGTGTCATTAATATTCAGTTCTATTTCATGATTAACATCTTTGCAAATCATCCCTTCAAAATATCAAACAAAAAGTTTTACTTTTCTTAATTGCTATTTCACTAAATATTTTTATTTTATGCATTTCTTTTAGTTTGGGTCACATTTCAATTAATTAATTTTGTTTAAGGTAGTAAAGAACCTAGAGATGAAATGCAAATTTCATAAAGCTTCTTGAAAATAAAATATTAAATAATTGCTAAAAATATGTTAATTTGTAAAAAATTACTAGGTAGTTAAAAAGTAAAAAATATGTTCACTTAGATTTCATAAATTTATGTCATTTCTGGTCATCCATAAGAGCTGTCATCAACTTGAGAGCTTCTCGATACATCAATAATGGTCAAAGAAAGAGGGAACCCATCGTTAAGAAATACTTGTATATTGGTTTTCTATGATATAAGTAATATTTATTTCAAATCAGATTAGTAACGCTTACTTGTGTTTTTATTGACCAATTAGAACTCGACGTCAGAGATTGGAACCAAACGCCCACTAACATATTTTGTTGATATAAGTACGAAGAAGCAAATTACTCCTCCAACAATTTAAGACTGCTACTGCTACTATTATTACTACCACTGGAAACAGAAACGTCGAACAAGCTACAATAATCAAAAAGTTGTTTTTGGGCTTGTCTGTCGTTGAGTGCAGTCGAGCTGGGTGGAGAAATATCGGAGACTTGAAGTGGCATCAGGGATTGGAACAAAACCCCCACTAACATGTACTGTTAATATAAGTACTGATGCTTCTGCTACCATGAAGATTACTACTACTGTTACTACCGCTGAGGAGGAACGCAACTATAAACTTTAAGCCGCACACAGAAATATTTATCTCTCCATTGCAAGAGTCGTATATCGTTCTGTGACGATTTCACAAGCTAATTACCACTCACTCTCTCTGTGTCTAGAATCCAGTGTATGAGTTTTTACGTCAATTATTTTCTTTTCTGTAACCCGTTTCTTTTCTATACTATTCTTTTCTGCTATATAAAAGACATTAACAATTCAACCATTGAATAGTTGTTTGTCCGGCTTTCTGCGGATATATATATATATATATAATTTTGGTGCATTCTGAATTTCTTAGCACAGACTCTCCAGCTGTGTCTACATCTTCAGTCGACTGTGAATGGATGAACATCACTTCTGCTTTCTGGATCAAACCAAACACAATGTGGGAAGGAGGCAGGATTAAACCAGTGGACTGGTCGAATGATCTATGGATGCTCAGGGGACCTACGGTCACTCCTTTAAGTTTGGTTAAGACTGAGTAGACACCTCAACTCAGAGAGTAAGATGTCGGAGGTTGAGGGGATGGGGCAAAAGTGTTAGAAGTGAGTTAGGTGAGATTTTTACACTTTTTTTATTTTTTTATAAAAATATTTGAAGTGGAACATTTCGCTTGTAATTCACTCCCAGTCCCAGCAATAAACTTGCCAATCACCGAGCGATTTTGACTCGACCCCCATCTATGCACTTTGTCAAGAAATTAAAAGACAAGATGAAGAGATTATAGTGTATGTTCAAATTCAGTAGTACCTGTTATAGTCACATTTGCTATAATTAATGTCTATTTTACTAAAAGCAAAAACCAAACCAAAATGATCACGTGCTCATTTGCCAAAATAAGTATGTGCAAATTGTTTGTTGTTCAACCATGACTCCTGCGAATGAAAAATGACATTATTCATTCAAAAGAAAGAGAGTAAATTAAGTTGGAAAAAGGGAACTGGACAAAACAACTGACTCCATAATTTCAATATTGGACGATAAAGAAAAATGTTAGACAACAACAATATGGTAATGATGACTTTGGAGGGTGACGTATTTCAGATTATTTCCAAATTCTTCGTTGACTGACTTTTATATTCAATTGATTTTATTGTTGAGTTTCTGTCATTGAAAATCAGTCAGTATAAAAAAACACATTTTTTCATTGGAATTTTTAAGAAATAAAGAAAAAAGTTACAAATATAAAATAAAACATCATTAAGAAAACTATGGCATTAGAGGTGCACATATTTTTTTTGCTTCTTTTCTTTTTTTTTATCTTACTCTGATTAATGTGTAGAAGAATCTTGATTAGGTTTTTAAATTGGATAGAATATCTAATTAAATTAAGTTCCGAAACAAAAAATCTGCAAAATTAAATTCTAATATCCATCATTTTTAAAATATGTAATGCTAACTCGTACAATGACTAATCAACAGCAGTGCATCGATACAAACTGACTTCGTCAGACTTGATTCTGTGATAAGTAACGAACAAAATGAAAAAGTGGGAGGCGGGTGTTGTATGACCAACTCAGAATGAAAACTGAAGTGAAACTACTAAATAAGACACTAAAGGAAAGCAAGAAAGGACTATTTACTACTGTAATAAGACAGAATGCGGGATTTTCAGGAAAAAGTGACCGACCAAATGTGACGTATTATTGGAAATGTAAAAATCAAGCAGGTGTAGAGATGTTATAAAAATTATTTTAAATAAAACGTTAATATTAAAATTGTATGAGAAAAAATAATTATAATGTTGAAATGTGTAAAAATTAATATAAAATTATTTTTAATAAAACAGATAATATTGAATTAGGGGAAAAATAATTAAGAAAATTAGGATGTTAATAATATTAATACAGTTTGTTTGAAAAACAAAACAAAAAAAACAGCCAAAATGAAGCCAGACTGTCGGAATTAGCTCCTCCTCAGTTCCTTAATCCCTCAACTGGGGTCTCTCCTCTGGCTATAAATACTGGCTGACCCTTCTCTCTCTCTCTTTTTCAACTTAGGCCACTACCTCGCGCGGAGGTGAGGTAAAATCTGTCTTTTTCACTTAGGCCAATATGTGACCTTTCTCAGATACAGCGTTTCCCAAATTCTGGGAACACGCTAAGAACAATACACGTACGTACGAACACTCACAACACACACACATGATTTCTCCATACAAACACTATGTAACTGTTCATGTCTTTGTGTAACTTGTTATTAATATATATTTGTTTACCCATATATATCTGTCTTAATTGTTTTCTTTGTCATCTTTGGGCTTAATTAAAGTCCGACATTCTCATGTAGCTGGACCGGCCAGCAGGAAATTTTAACCTTCTGATATCTCTTCACATCTTCACCCGCACTTTTTTATGGAAACAATTTACAAAATGAGGTTCGACATTGATGTTGTTGTCAAACACCAGCCAAATTTAAATTGCGAACAGACGCATTTTGATTGGATAGTGATTCTTGACTTTTTTCTATTACCAGTGCAGATAAAAAGTACATTATTAGACCCATAGACAGACATATTGAAAAGCACTTGAAAAAAAAAAGACTTGATGTTGTCAAATTTAAATTACAAACGATCACGGTTTGATTAGATAATAATTTTTTATCAATGTGGATAAAATACCCACCCTAAGAATTTGGGTTTGATCCAGCTAGAGTCATTTGTTTGCTCTATAAAGGAGAAATTCTCACTGCAAAGTCAGAAAGGATTGATCATTTCAACGTGTAAAATCTGTTGTCGTTGCTGTTGCTGCTGCAAAAGGATTCAAGTTTCCAGTTGAGAAATGTTGTAACATGGGATGATAAAAAAACCGCTGTTGCAAAAGCAAAATGATTCGACCATCTCAGAGAGAAAGATTACTACTGTGGCAGACTTCACCATATTAATTTAACTTTGATAAGAAACAGGACTCACGCAAGAAGAATAACCACAAGACATTGTTACACATAAAATATATGTATATTAACTAGATGTACAATATCAAACAACGATGTGAAAGAAAACATGCATTTAAGTATGAAAGGTTGAATTATTCAAGAGTTATCTCTCTTTGCTGCAATTTAAGAGTTCGTGAGAGATTTATTTGGTTTAAAGTTCACTGGATAAATGTTCATGAGAGTTTGTGTGTGATTGTAAAGAGTTTGTATTTTGGTGAAGGTGTACAAATTATCATCAGCATGTGGGTGTGTGTGTAAGTAAGAAGGTTGGGGCATGGTTCCAACTATCATGGATTCCTTTAGCAGTTGAGGTCTCACTAACTGAGATGAGAAAAATCTTGGCTTAAATAAGCAACTATAGGCTCCGATTCGTTGCGCGGGAAAAATTATTCTTCACGTGCAAACAATTTGATTGGTTGGCATTAGGGAGCTTTGGGGAGACTTAAGGAAGCTTCTGTGAGCCACTTCTCCCAAAAGTGCACAAATTTGACTACTTAAAAATAAAGTGATTCCAAAATTGTTGCATTACTGCGATTTGTAAATTGCCTGTAGAAAATGTATTAGTGATTTATTAGCCAATGATCGTTTGGCATTGTACATGTGATTTTGTGTTTGTATTTATATGTTTGTGTGTAACAGGTTCGCATACTACTACTGTTGCATCTGCAGAAGAAGAAAAAGATAGTAGAAGATGAAGAAGAATCCCCCAAAACCTATCCGAATTCTCTTTACTAAGAACTTTTTCCCTGAATCTGAGAGGGTTTATCTCATATTTGAGAATGCCTGTTTTGAAATTCTGAATATTTTGTCAGAAGCACCCAGAGAACCAGCTTCGCCTGGTGTAGGTTTACCTTTTCTCACCCCACTTTGAACTTAGACATTTTGAATTGTGCACTTTTCGAAGTAAGTAAATTTCTATTGTTGCTAAGAGATTGATTTATATGAACTGCTGTTTTAAAAGAAAAGAACAGGACACAGGCAAAGAAAGGATTGACAGCTTTAGGCATGTAAAGCTCACCATTGCTGCTGCTGAATGGATTGACTGTCTCTGGCTGTGAAAGCTGTGACCTGGGATGGTAAAAGACTACAATTACTGCTGCATCTCAGAAGAAAAAGAAGAGAAAAGGGGAATCTTCTAAATTTGATATGCAAATGTCTTTTCTGAACCCACAAGTTTTATTTCATATAAGAACATCTTTTCTAAACCTGTGAGAATTTATGTCATATTTGAGAATGCCTGTTCCAAAGATCTATTTGCCAAAACGACCCAGAAAATCAGCTTTGCCTGAGATAGGTCAGCCCTTTCTCACCCACTTCAATCTTTGATATTTTAAATTGAGAAATTTTAGAAGTAAGTAAATTTCTTTTGTTGCTAAGAAATTGATTTATATGAACTGTTGCTCGAAAAGAAAGTTGTTAAAATTCCTATGTCATTAAAAAAATTGTTTCTCATGGACTGTTTTTCTAAGAGAAAACAGATTTGAATTACAAAGGATTTTTAATCTGCCTTGATAGTTTGAGGTGCACGAAGGAAATTTTGTGCAAGGCCTATATGGTAATTTGTAAAATTTGTATATTATAAAAATATTTTGTCAGTTTAATGAATATCGTTTCTTTTCATTAACACCTTTTAAATTACTTGTAAATGAAAGGAAAGAGATTTGAAATCACCCCATCTTCATTAAATGTTACTCCTCTCTCTCTATCCTACTGTTTTTCCTTCTTTTTTAACTATCCAAAGTGTGTAGTAACAGATGACAAAAAGTGTGACAGAAACCTGAAGACACATAAAAATGCCGAAAGGTATCTTTCAGAAACTAAGTAAAATAAAAGAGAGAAACATGTTAAAAACAAAGAAAAAATGCTGAACTGTTATGTAATATCTAATCTTCTATATAGCAGTGAATGCGAGACAATCTCCCCAGAAAGTAAGAAGAGACATGATGCGATAGAAATGTGGTTCTACTTAGAAATACTGAGAATACCATGGACATAACATGTGAGCAATGAGATCTTCAAGAAAAAAGAAACTACAAACAAACTGATGCTAAAAATGAGAAAGCGCTGGAATTTATGGAAAAAAAACGTAATGATGAAAGAAGATCTGGAGAATTTAACACATGAAAGCAATAAAAGCAGGGAGATATAGTGAGTAACCTATTTATCAAATTTGAGTGAACGGAAGACAAATAGTAATTATAAAGAAGCAAAAGTTACTTAGAAAGAACAAAAAATAAAAATGTTGTGGAAAACCATGTCTATTTATGTCCTGAAAGACATGACGTATAAAAGAAGATGGTACACAATTTTTGCATGAATAAGCATTTTATTTACTCTCGCTGTTTGTAGCGAATGTTCTTACAACAGATTTATTAAACTAATGGTTGATTGGCATATTTGCATGTTCTTAAGAAATGTTATTTCTATAATTGTGATAGAAAGGCTGATTGAATTGGGTTTTGTCTTTTAGTTTATCCAGAAAGTTGATACACACAAAATGTTATTGATGGAATATTCCATACCGACCTGTCACCCCTCCGGGATAATGCACTTTTCACGCATAATCACCTCTTAACCATTCAGTATCTTAGTTTCAGCAAACTAAGCTTTTCATTGGCTGAGACCTTAAAACTATAGCAAGTGTGAGCAAAAATACCTTTTCCCGCGTACCTCTTTTGGAGCCGGTTCTGAGACCACAAACTCAATAAATAGAGGCATTTTGATTCGATTTGAACAGTCAGAACTTCAACCCTGGAGAGATGCTAAACAAATCCACGCTAGTTAAAATGTTGACCTAACTACACCTTTTGCGCGCTAATTCTTTTGACCCAACAAACAGTACTTCGCTCTCTCAGGAACATTACTTACAACATACTAAAGAAAGTGAATTAACCCACTACTAAAACAGTATTTGTAAATCTCAATCCAACATCAAGACAACAGCTAAAGGTACACAATTCTTACAAACTTTGAACAGTAACTTTAACAAACACACATACACACTAGTGACTGAACTCCCACAAAAGACATTTTGTAATACGTTAAAACATCTTGTTTAATTTCATACACAAATCTTAACAACAAACCTACACACATTGAAACTCAGCATAATCCTTCTACATATTTTATTACAACTGGTCGTACTTGATCAGCAATATCTATTTTGATTGTGTATGTTCCATTGATATAAATGAATGTTATTTGTTAAATCTTTAATCACGTTGTCCTCATTTTTTATTTCTCCTAAATGATTTTACCTTCAATGTTCTTATTTTTATATTTGTTGTGGATGAATGTCTTGTGAACACCTACATTTCTAAGCCTTCTGATAACCTAACCTTCTGATACGCAAAATACATTCGCCAATCTGCAACATTATCATTATTTCATGTTGTTGCAGACACCACACAATTATACACAATGTGGGTTCACTTCTAATAAGGGGTACAACAAGATAAGCATGAAATTAAAGTAACATGAAATATCAAATATATCTCTAATAATTAGAGTTATTTATTCAAATGGTACATACATGACTTTTCCCCGTCGTTGTTGGACAGAAATCAGCTCGGTACATTTTTACTGCTCCATATATATATATATATATATATTCTAAATTGTCCACCAAAGTGAAAACAAGGCTGGGCTGTTATTAGCTCGTCTATTGACCAATCAGAGGACTCTTTATAAGCTGGTTACAACAATGCTGTGAAAGAGACCTCTGGATTGGCCATTGTCTTTATTTTCTCAAAAGGATCCATTATAATGTGTGTTTTATGCAAAAATTATTCATCTTTTCATTTCTTTTATTTCTCCACATTCTTTTACACGTTATTACAAAAGCATTTTTTCTAAACAATTCAACACTCATTTAATACTCGACCCCTACTGATTACTGAGTATTTAACAAAGTTAACTTTAAATTTTAAATATCACTGAAGTTTGTGAGTACAAATAAAGTAACTAATGATATTTTTAGTTTGCTTCATAATTCTTTCTTTAGAATTAGATTATTTTGTGGTGAATTTATGCAGAAACTAAAATAAATTATAATTTGTTGATAATTTTTTGAATTCACTTAGGATTTCTCAACAGAAATATTTTCAACATTTTACCTAAATGCAGGATTTGAAAAACAAATACTATTCTATGGATTTCGTTAATCGGAAAAAAAAAAAAAATAGACAAATACTATTCTGCTCCAATGTCATCAGCATCAAATTTGACACCAAGCTGTCGACGAACTTCATCCATAATTGCCATTATTGCGATTGATTCTGAGTGGGGAAGCAGTGGACATTCCAAATCACCTACAATGAAAAAATAAACAGGAGCTTTGTATTTATACTTGATATATTTCAGAATTTACTTTCTTCTAAGACTCTTTGTAGCAGAGTCTTCAAACTCATTGCTTTGCGATTATCTTGATTAAAGGAATTTAAGACGTATAAGTAGTTTTTAGCATCCTACTACCACTTTTCTATCAATGTCAATTTTTGTGCAAATCTGTGCAAAAAGTGGGTCACAGAGTCTTGATATTTTTCTCACTTCTCATTGGTCAGTTAATATTGAAATCATGTTCTCGCCTACGTCCATACAACCCCTACATGTTATTCAAAAACATTTTTCTGCCAAAAATCAGAAATGCTCTCCGGAGACGATCACGTGATTACATCCGCACTTATATATATGCAATCATAGAACTACATGTAAATCCAATTTTTAGTGCTTACAAGTGTACAGAACTGTAATTCATGATGATTTAGTCAATTTTCATGTATGGCATCATTACCAACTTTCATTCAGTAGTAGTGAGTTTGATGCTCACTGGGTGCCCCATATTTTTGGTCTTATGCCACATCTAAGCTACGCTTAGAAAATCACCATTTATATCCAAAATTCATATTTATCATTCAATTAAAATAAACTAATATACTTAAATTATGCTAAGCTTTCAAGAATTAGGCATACCTAGCTGCTATTTGATACCCAGAAATATTGACATATGATGGCTGCCTCTTTCTTTTCGTGTATAACTATCACAAGATATCATTGTAAGATTTAGTTGTGCTTTAAACAAATATGGATCTCAAAACCGGATAAATTTTTAAAACCCCTGGCAACAAATTTGGTAGACGTGAGACACATATGTTTTGTTGTCATTAGGTTTATTTTTGTGAAAGTTTGTGTGTGTTTTCAGCGCACAAGCTTATTTGCACACTTTTCCACAAATACGACATGAATTATTAGAATTTAATGCCATTTCGCAGTTGGTTGATATTCTGGTACAATTGTCAGAGTTACCTCCTCCTTAATTCCCAAATTGTGACTAGGGGTCACTCCCCCTAAATACTTGGCAACCTCTTGCCTCGTTCTCTTTCCTTCAGGCCTTGTGCCGCATCCCACCTCGCGTGGAGGTGAGGTAAATCCGTTTTCATTTTTTCATTTCAGCGCCTATAATGTAAGCTCTCTTAGGAGATAGCATTTCCCACTTGTGGGAAGATGCCATGAATATTATACACACATACACGTACGTACGAACATTCACCAAAATACGAATATTCACCAAAGAACAAACACAAATATTCACACACACATACAAATATTATTGTCTATGTTCATTGTAAAATTGATTTGTTTAATACATATATTTGTTTATATTATATATATATATATATATATATATATATATATATATATATATATATATATATATATATATATATATATATATCAGTCTTGTTTGTCTTCTTTATCTTTAGCTGGACTTAATTCAAGTCCACCATTTTCTTGTAGTTGGACCTTTTAATATTCTACCAGGAGTTACACACATGTTTCTAATACAACACAGAAACCCACATGGTCCACAACACAATGTCTCAAGTTTCCTGCTTTACTCAAGCAAAGACTACAACAAACATCACAGGCTAGGTCTGTCACCTATATAGTCTAGAAGTTTCACATCATGACTTTTTCAGACTCTTCTTTTCAGCTTTTCGTGTGCTGCAGGTCTGTCCTCTTGACAACTCTGATCATATGCTGGTGTCTATAGATATCTCTTTCCACTCCCTCACCAGTCATGAACCTTCCACTAACAGAATTTCTTTGTGTAATCAATGCACTGATTGGGATATGTTTCATGACTTCCTTTGTCCTCTGGAAAGATATTTTTAATCATCCTATTCAGAATTGTGCTACCGAGATCTCCTCTTGGCTGATAGCTAGCATTGAAGCTTTTGTTCCAGCTCGAAAATACCAAGTGAAATCATGATAATCTCCCTAATTTGAAGTATTGACATTTACTTCAGATAGATAGAGTGCTTTGCCTGGAAGTTCTCTTCCAACTCTCGACTCATCTGGAGTACCTCTGCCAGAATGGAGGCTACACTCAATGACAACATACACATAACACCATCACTGGTTTCTGGCATCATCTCAAAATTAGTCCACCATCAGGATGGCTGAGGCTGAACTCCAGGAGAGTAACACTCTATGCCTCCTTGGCCTCACGTTTTCCACTGACATGAAGTGGAATGACTATATTGAGTAAATTGCTACGTCTGCTACAAGGAAAGTTGGTTCACTGTGTCATGCCAAAAACTTTTTCTTGTCAGTGTCCATCTTCCACATTTATAAATCTACCAATCATCCTTGTATTGAATAGTTGCCATATCTGATCTGGTACTCCTACTGTGCATCTCAAGATTCTTGAAAAAATTCAAAGAAGGTTCTGCAATACAATCGGTCCTGACCAAGCATCTCGTATCCAGTCACTTTCTCATCGACATGATATGGCTTCCCTCTGCCTGTTCTATAAATTTTTTTATGGTAACTGCTCAAACAAACTTTATTTTCTGGTTCCCCAACTACGAGAATTTAAGTGTACTACTAGACTGGCAAGCTAGATGCAACTGCTATTTCCATTCTAGCAGTTTTTTTTCTTGAACTTCCCATCTGCAAAACTCCCTTCTGATTTCTTGCTTCCCTGATAACTACAATCTTCAAAATTTTAAATGCAATGTCAATTACCATCTTCTTGAAGCTTGTTCCTTTTTTGCCTTTTCCACAATTCTCCCCATTTCCAATCTTCTCCTTCACTTTTATTCCCTGTACACCTCTGCATTCTAATGGCATTGTCGCCTTGCTTGAGGGAGAAATGATTAAAAAAAATAATATCCAAGAACTCTCAAAAGCAACCTATTTCCATTATACCTTCTTCCACCAGGTGGTATGATCATTTGCATGGAACTCCCAGTGATGTGTACTGATGTTTACAAGGTTCAGCGATTTATTCAGCCCATTCTTGTGATGCTTTTTTGGTTTCTGGGCTGGTTAGCAAGCTCTCTATACAAAATCTGCCTAAGAATCTTCCTGTTGCTCATGTGAGCAGCATGACCATTCCAATGCATGCATATATACATAAATACATACATACTATTGCCATAAAAGGAACAACACTCAACAGATGAAAACAAAACAATATAGTATATAAAAATCAAAACAACTCCATATTATTCCTGTGATGGAAAGCAACCATAGTTGTCTCTTGAACTACTTGACTATAAAAGAAATGTTCAAACCTCATTTATGTAAAGTAAACAAATTGCAATGAATGAAGCTTCTCTACAAATGTTTGTATGTTTTTCTTTACAATTTGAATTCGCAAGATTTCTGGTGGCACTATCCACAAGTTCTGTCCAAAATATTATTTCTGTAATTTCAATCAAATTTTACAATATTCTAAAATGTCAAAGGATACTGATTGATAATCATATGAATTTAGAATCCTTTAACTTAATATAACTTCTTTTTACAGAATAATTTGACTGAATTAATTACTCAAATTAGCCCCTCAAAGATGGAGGTATCAAAGGAGTATTTAAGGCACATAATGCTTTATGAGTTTAAAAATGGGAACTCTGCAGCTGAACTCAGCTTATGGAGAAGAATGCCTGAATGAAAGAACTTGCAGAAGATGGTTTGCCAAATTCATAAGTGGAAATTTCAGCCTTGAAGATGAAGACCAAATAGGATATCCAACTGAGTTTGATGATATCATAATTTGAAGAAAATCCTGCAGTTGAAGTTGAAGAATTGGCAATGAAGCTTCATTTAAATCATGCAACTATCCATCATCATCTTCAACAACTTGGAAAAGTTCCTAAACTTGGAAAATGGGTGCCTCATAAATTGTCTGAAGTCAACCGCAAATCCCAAGCTGGCATTTGCTCTTCTCTTCATTCTCGTGAACTCATCTCACCCTTTTTGGATAGACTTGTGACTGGTGATGAAAAATGGATTGTTATCAAAATGTTAAATGTCATAGACAGTGGTTTGGTAATGGAGAAAAGGCTCAAACACAACTGAGAAGGGAACTTCATGCACAGAAGGTTCTTCTCACAATTTGGCAATATTGTTAAGGAATAATTCACATTGAGGTGCTACCAACCAATGCAACAATCAATGCTTTAGTCTACTGTCAGCAGTTAGAGCGTTTGAATGTGGCTTTGAAGAAAAAAAGATCTGTGTTAGTGAATTGAAAACAACAGTACAACGCACAACCCCACACTGCAAAAATCACATCCCAGAAGATTGAAGAACTTGGTTGAGAAAGAATTCCTCATTCACCTTATTTTCCTGACCTTGTTTCTTCAGACCACCATTTGTTCTGTAGTTTCCAGAATCATTTGAATGGATTAACTCTCAAAAGCCATGAGTAGGTTGAAACTGACATTTCAGAGTTCTTCTCTTTGAAACCAAAAGAGTTCTTTATTAGTGGGATTATAAAGCTTTTATAAGCAGATGGAAGGAAGTCATACATAATCATGGAAACTATATTGATGAATAAATTTCAATAAAATCTGATCACTTGTTCTTTATTATTCAAAATCTGGACAGAACTTATGGGATGACCTGATAAATAAATAGCAAAATGTTAAATTAAATTTATAAAGGTTTTCTTACTTGTTCCTTATTTAATCAAGTTTCATGTAAATGCCATCCTGAAATGCAAACAACCAGAAAGCAGTATTTATATATTAACTAGGCTTACAGAAACATAATGTTGCAACACCAGTTCCTGTACAATCACTGAAGTTAAACAATTCTGTGCCTAGTCAGTACCTAGATGGGTGACAGCTTGAGAATACCAGGTACTGAAAGATTGGATGTTTGGGTGGTGTAATGGATAATGGCTTGGAATTGTTAATTGGAGAGACAAGTTCCAATTTCTGTTGGGTTCATTATATTCACTTACATGCAAATACTCTTGGGAAAAGTAGGAATCCACCTCCCCACAAGTATGGGTTAATTAGTAAGACTTGTATCACTAAATCATTATTATCTCAAAAAAAATCATATAATCTAAAAATATTTTCTGGCTTTAAATAACCTGGAAAGGGTTGATAAGCCATAAAAAATGAATGAAGCAATCAACCTTTTTTATCAGTTAATATATTAAATGATAAAAACAGGAAAGATTAAAATGAATTTACCTTTCTGAATACATTGTCTTACAATTTCTGCTTCATATGAAAGACCAGCACTGTTCATGTGGTTGAATTTTAAATTCCCTGGTGGTAGTGGGAACTCAAATTCTTCATTATTTATTGTTACTTTTGTAGCAGACCAAAATGGTGAATGGATCTGTGTATATATAAAGAAAGATGAAAATGATCAGTAAGTCAAAAGATATTTCTGAACACAGACACATAGATAAATATCTCAAATATCTTAAAATTTGCTATAGTTATTAATAAAAGTGTATTTGAACATGTAAACATGTGGACATTGAAATGAACACTGCATGGTGACTGTCAGTTTCATGTATTAAGTGATCATCAAACCACATACTACTCTTCCTTGTGTGGGCTCTCTATATAAACATGTTAGAGGTATATGGGAAGTGAGAAAAGGGAAATGCTGGGTTTTCCCTTTTTTGTTGTTTAGAACTGTTTTTAGGTTATTTATTACCCTAACTTAGAGTTTCTCTGTTTCATTTTTTTAAATATTTTATTTTTATCTAATTGTTTATTCTATTTATTTATTTTTGTTTATTTACTTATTGTATACTTTTTTAGCAGTAAAATTTGAAATAAAGTTTGTAAGTTTTTAGGCTAAGAGTTATTGTTTAGTTTTTGGAGCCATGATGCGATTGTAGATGTTGAAGTAGGAATTTGGTTTTGTACTTTCATTTAGAAATAAGCTCTGATCTTTTAAAAAAAAATAAAAACTCAAAACTAGGATTATATACAGTGTTGGTTTCAATGTTCAGACACTATATATATATATATATATATATATATATATATATATATATATATATATATAGGATTAATACAAATATAAAATTTGTCATTTAGCTGGTTGATGTTATATTCAGCACCTTAACTCCAGTTTTATAGATGAACCTTTTTGTAATTTCTAAATACATAGCAGAAGCACCAAAACATAATATTCTGAATTAATTTGGAATGGACCAAAAACTTTTCTGCCTTTCATTTATTAGGATGATATTCAGTTAATTTTGATCATGTTTTGTCTTCATTATTAACTAATTTTCTAATAACTTTGTTGAATTTTTGTGTTATGTTTTTGTGATAATCCAATTTCTCTTAAATTTTTGTGTCATAGAGTAAGTAATAAGACAGATTTTACAGTTTTTAGATTTATTGCTGTAGGCTGATACTGTTTTCCTTATTTCCCATGATATTTTTTGTGTGATTTGGTTTTTTGTTTTATATTTCCAAGATATGTTTAGAAAGCATTGTGCTGTTCACATATTTACTATTTGTAAAGTATGTTTTGTGTGTGTAGTGTCTTTGTTTCCAGGGTCCTGCTGTTATCCTTATATATATTTTTTCTTTGTTATCTGTTGATTTTACAATGGCTTGGTATATTACATTGTTCTGCATGCAATATATATATATATATATAAATATATATATATATATATATATATATATATATATTGCATTCTTGTTTTGATCTTCAAGAATTTAAATGCACTATCAATTGTTATCTTCTTCTTTATTCCTGCTCTTTTATTGTTCTCTCACCTTAACATTTTTCTTTTTTCCCATATTCTTTCACACTCAGTAACCCTCTTAGTGGTTTTATTGCCTTGTTTGGGGTGAAATGATTAAAAAAAAAATTTAAAAAATATCTGTTTTTTTTAAAGAGATTCTTTGTAGGGCCAAGAAATTTTCAAAACCACCTCTTATATATATATATATATATATATATATATATATATATATTACCAATTTGTGACTGGTAGGAATAATTCCAAGGAGGTTATTAATCCAGAGAGGCTCAATGTAAACTACAGAATATTATAAAAATAATAAATCAAAAAGAAAACCTTAAAGATTCATTTCAGTTATAATTCATTTTCTGAATATCTCTATATATTCATCTCTTCAGATTGAAAGCTTTTAATAAATGGAGACATTTTCCCCAGACTGGTATACTAAATTAACAGTGGGAAGAGAAGCAACAGAGAAGAGAAGAAAGAAGGCAAGGAAAAAGGAAAGAGACAGACTATAAAGTTCTTTTTAATATGTGAAACAGAGAGGGAGAGAGGGTAAAGAAAGGAATGGGAAGAAGGAAGAAATGAAGGGATAGTAGTAAGCTTAAACAGACTGACCCAGCCAAGAATTTTTTTCCTTAAAGTGTGGAACTTTGTATATCAGGTGATACAGAAAATTGACCGATATGGCCTATCATTTTAGGCAAGACAAATCAACACAATTTCAAATTAGTGAGTCTCATAAAGGAGCCCTTAATAAAAAAAATAATAGATATAATAATGATAACAATATCAAACATGAATGAAGAGATTTTAAATAAAGAATAATAAAAGAAAATGCAAATTCTTGCAATTACTAATATATCAATCCTAACTTACATAGACTGTTACAGTGGATCACGTCAGGGTCACCACCATAACAGCGTAGGTAAGTTAAGATTGATGTAGTAGTAATTCTGACTTGATATTATTTGAGTGTTGTTAAAGTAATTACTTCATTGCTATATGTATTTGCAGTGTAAGAGGAATCCTTTTCTCGTTTTTAAATTGAAAACGAAATTAATACGTACAACAATAACATAAACAACAAAAACTTGAGACATAAATTGCAAGAATTTGTATTTTCTTTTTGTGATGTGAATTAAAGAATATTGGTATGGTGTGTGTAAAAATATTCTTAGTGTCTCTTTTATTTAAAAGTCAGTGTTTACTTGGTTTGGTTCTGAGAATTTCGTTTGTAAGGATGGCATTTGATATTGTTTGTTTTCGATCTTCTGGAGTGCTGACAAATATGTGTTTCTACTGATTACTTGTCTACTAGTCTACTGTCTATTGCTAAACGGTACCCTAGTCTACACTACTCTACTCTACTGACTCTCTTGTGGTGAAACGGTCATTTTTATAATGATAATAGTAGAATGATGAAATATCTTTCTTTTCTATCATCATTGATGACAAAGTTATTTTTAAAATGATGAAATATCCTTATCATTCGAGACTATAACATACCCTTGGGAAAGATATGAATCCACCTCTTCTCCCCCAGCTATGGGTAAATGGTAGGACAGACTGGGTACTATAACCTTCCATGTGAACTGGTTTAGGAGATGGAAAAACTCTGGACTCAAAACTGTATGTAACCCTAGCAAAGCATATGCTATGCAATTAAGGAAAAGATAATTCACATTGACTCATTGATGATGACTACGACTGACTTCAAAGAGTATTTGAGCAAAAGCAAATGCAACAGCCTTGGTTGGATTTTGCAGACAGCATGCCAATCACAATTTCTCATTGATAACCACTACACTACACACACACATCAGAGTGTTTGTACACTTGTTAAGAAATTATAAGTGAAACTTTTCTAAGTAAAACCAAATTACTAGTATTTAAACTTATCAGAGTCTAGACAGGATGAGTTAATAAATAAGCAGATAAGTTTGTTGTGTCCATAAAGAAGTACATAAATAAAAAGTAAATTATACTGTCACTGTGTCATGTCCATAAAAACAAATAAATAAAAATTAATTAACATGTCAAAAATAATTATAATAAAATAATTATAACAATTGTAATTGTCATTAATTCACTCTTTCTAAATCAATGCAAATTGACCCCACTTTTCTTCTCAACACTCACAAACAAATGACATTCTTACTATTGGAGAAGCAGCCAACATAGACAGGCCATCAACATGTGTGTCAATGAAAATTTCAGCTCCTTTCCCTTTTTCCGACAATAATAGTAACATTATTCTCATAGTGTTCAATATAATTAGAGGTAAGAAAATGCCATATACTTTTGTATTTTTTCAGCTAAATTATCTGGACTCTCATTACATACATCTATAAAAAACATATGAGAAAGCTGTATACATTCTACTTTTTCTTTATCTTATCATTCTGTCAGATTCCAATCCATATTTGATCTACTTTTGACCCCCAACTCACAATTTTACTGTCTCATGTCTACAACACCACATAACAACCAGATAATAAATAATACTCATTTTGTTGTTTCCACATCTTGCTGGTTATCATTTTTTATGAGTATTTTTGTATATACAGTGTAACCCGGATATAAGAGAGTTGTGGGAAACGGATAATAGGTCTCTTATATCCGGGTTTCTCTTATATCCGGGTTTGGTCTATTTTGTTTAGGTAAGTATGGTTCTAATTTGGAACTAGATAAAATCTCTCTTATATCCGGGTTTCTCTTATATCCGGGTCTCTTATATCCAGGTTACACTGTATAAATGTTAGGGTTTTATAATTATCTACTCAGAGTTATAACCCCCGTACAAGTTCAATAAATGCAGATATTAGGGTCAGGTTAATCATTCACAAACACCACTTGATACAATTACAACCCAATTTGATATTAACATAAATGTTAATATCGTGAATTTTAAAGCCTTCACTAAATTTGTTATTTTTCTAGTTCATACTTGAGAATGAAATGTCGTATTTTAGTCTAACTAGTACAAAGCATTTTTGATAAAGTTCAATTTTTAAAAATAACACATTGGATTTTTATTTATGTAAATCACAAGTAAGTTATCTGACAAAATAAAATACATTTAATTTAAGAATGTCTGGCACTTTAGCACTCACCAATGATACAATATTCAAAATTATACATTTCCAAGTTACTGATGCAAAAAATTTTTTTAAACATAAAAACCACATGATTTACATAATTTAAAATTTATTTTAAATAAAAAACTTTAAACCATTGCCAATTTTTAAAAATGTCATCCAAATTTAAACTTCTAAAGAATCTCAAGTTTCAAAAGTTACTTGACTTGAAAATAGAAAATTAGAAAATTCAAGAATAAGTTTTCAAAATTCATGTATTCTGAAATTAATACAAATTAATAAAAATGTGGAAAATAAAATTACTGAACTTTATAAATAATGCAATGTTTTGAAATTACAAATTTGAGATTGAGTCAAAATAAACATAAAACTCACCTCAACTTGACCTTTGGTTCCATAAAAAATGGCATTATTTTTTGCCATGAATTCAGTATGGTACATTAGATTAGCCATTTGTCCTCCTTTATATTTCAAAATAATTGATGCACATCGATCAACACCTAATCTCAAGAACAAAGAAAAATAGAACAAGAATAGAAATTGTCATGTTGTACTTGATCAACTCTGTCATTATTATAAATCTGCAGACTTTTAGCTTAAACAAAAGGAAGCATTAAGAAATAAATGGAATCTAACTTCCACGTTATTCCAGCTTTATGAAGTTATGGAATTGGAAATGCAGTGAAATAGTTTTACAAAGTAGAATAAATGTATAATATATAAACTTATAAATTGAATGAGCAGCCATACATCTTGTCTGTAAACTTCACTAGAAAAATTGTTATTATCCTTTACATTATTTATACACAGATTATTGTCCTCAACTTTGTTGTTATTATCACAATGTTTCAGCCATTGTACCCTCAGGCCTTCATCAGATGCTTGTCAACCTGGAACTGAAGCCTATATTTAATCTACAGGAGCATATTGCTTTTGTTCTATTGTGTATGGTTATATTTCGTCTAGTTCTTAGTTAGCTTAAATTCATTAGTGGATTAAAGTGTTGGGTTGTGAATTTGGTGATTGTGAGTTCAATCCTTGAGCTGCACAGTATGTAGGACTCAGTGGAAAGGAGTGATCAATAACTGAGCAGTACTAAATAAGAACTAGATGAGATATTCTCTGTGAAGGGTGATTTTATATCTCTTGTAATACAATCATTTACCAACTTTGCATGATGATGAAAAATAGTATAAATATATGAACAATATATTAAATTTACTTCCATAAATCTCTTCAGAATTAAATCTGGGTGTTATTGAAAATGTATTTTTATGCATAATGCCAGAATCCCTGTAATAAAATTAAAACAACATGGAATTTCCTTGAAAAAATGAGAAGTAAGCAAAGTATACTAACCGGTTTCATGAAGGTGACCCACAGCACAAATCTTTTCTGGTTTTTCTTTGAAAGCCAAAATTGCTAACTGGATGGTATATACTCCAAGGTCAAGAAGACCTCCTCCACCCAATTCACGCTTTTCTACTCGTTCCCTTCCTAGGATTGGTTGGCAACAGTTTGCTTCAAAATAACGAACCTGAATAGAATTAAATTTCCAGCATGAAGATTTACTCAATAAAAACCTACACTTATTAGAAATATGAACTTAGTCTCTCCTGACCCCAGGGTCAAAAACTGCATAAATTTAATTTATTCATTTTCATTAAATATTAAAGCAAGAATTAAACAAAAAATATTAAATACATTTAAAGTGGTTTTTCAGATTTATTGAATAATTATATTTACAAATGAAAGGAAATTAATGAATCTTGTGGTTGATTTAAGAAATTCAAGTTGGAATAGAGACTAGCCTAGAAAACCAAGGAAAGACTAAGACTTTTAAAATATCAAAAGCTACAGGTATGTCATTATCATTTACACTGCTACAGACACTGAATAAAATATAACATGGTATACCATCATCTATATATACAGTTACAGCCGTTTGGTTTGTGTTCATTGTCTAACAGAGAATAAGTTGTAATTTTAGAGCAATTGGTAGTTGTTGAGATGTTTTTAACTGATTTTATCAATTTTGAAATAAGGACAAAGGTTCATAGATTATGAGGAATTACTGGAAAAAAACACTTGTCACGAAAAACACTTGTAAGAGATTGTCAGAAAATAGTAATATTAGAAAGAACATAAGTCACAGAAGTAGAGTGAATTTTAAGACTATTTCTGCTGAATTAGTATAATTTTTACAAGATAATATTCAATGAGGATATGCATGTAATTATCAGTACAGAAAGTCTTCATTTTGCACAAATACACTTGGAAAGAGATAAATCCCACTCTTTTTCTTCCGTCAGTTAGGTGTTAATAGCAGGGAAGACTAGGTTCTCTAGATTTAATTTTTAACTAGTCTAGGAGAAGGACAAAATTCAAAACCAGTTTGGCATGAAGCTAGTATCTCCACTCTGTAAAAACCTACTTGCTATGGAAACCACAGCAACACCTAGTGTGATGAGGCTGTTACACCCTATATTCCATCGGGGTGTCAACAGAGTTACCAACAATATTCAATGAAATAAATAATAATACAATAAATATGTATTAATATAAAATAATGTTTTTACAGTATAATATTTCATGAAATAAAATACAGTTAAACCATATATTTTTTTGGTATTCGATAGTCCATTGCCTCTTTAAATTCAGACAAAATTATAAATAATATTTGGGAGTACTGTACATTATAAAGGTAAAGTATTGGTCACTTTTCATAAAGATGTGGTCAATTCTGGCAACATGTGGTCAATTCGGGCAACATTTATTGAACGTGGGATTACTCCACTTGTTTATCAGGGAACTTCTGTTAACAACTGCAAGATGGTATTGCCAAAGCAGTATATAAGAAAATTGTACAAAATTGTTCTCTTCTCTTGATCAACAAGCAAATCTCATGTCACATTGAACATAATACCAAAATAGTCAACTATATACTTACTTGACTACACAAAGACATATCTACCAAACCAATAGATAAAGAACTCTTATCAAATGTAAGTATCTCACAAACTTTTATAGAGACTTATATACATACAAAAAAGAATATCTCTACCTTCATTCATCCCATTTTGTATTCTTTCCATTTAGTTTACTAAGGCAATAAAATATTTGTTGTTGATTGTGCATAGTTATTTGTAAATTTATTCTCTCTCTTTCTTGTTTGAGGAAACTCCAGTATGTCTAAGATAAGATGAACCAAACATTCCTCAACAAAAGAATTTTATATGAGAAATATTTCATTACTTCAGGTTTTTAACAGTCCAGGTTCTTTCTTTTGTATAATACTAGTGCATTTTCTCTCCTTTTACTCAGTTATTTAAAAACAATAAAATTTCTTTTTTTTTAAATTGTCCATTTCCTTACACCCTTTATTTACATGTGTGTAAAATATTGCTACTACTGCCTTTAGTCAAACCAAGGAGTGCCTGCAACAAATCCAAGAGTTCATGATAGTGATGGTTTTCAAATAAGGTATGGCTGAATAAACATTGGATTTAAATCCAATGATTTTTCTCTAAGCTTTCCACAGGAGCTTACTTCAAATCCTGTCTCTAGGGTTGCTTTTAAGTTAGATACTTAAATTTCTTGGATAAAGCATTTGCAATAATAACTTCTTCATTACTATTTCTTTTATCCTATTTTCCATTGTTTTTATACGGCAACTCACAGAATGAGTCTGGAAATAAAGAAATTTAAACTTTCATTTCTTATTCTTAGAAGCCTGCCTGTCTGCGACAGTTGCCTTACTGATTATGGCTGTGAAAATTCAGCAGTTATAATAATTCAAGTCTAATCATATAGGATGTGAAGTTTATTTTATCCAAATATCTGATTTGTTTCCATCATCATCTTCTTATTGTTATTCCATTATTTTTACCAGCATCTTCATTTTTGTTGTTTTTATTGTATTAACAAATCTTGTGTACTTTCTAGGTTTTCTCATGCATGTGTTACATCTAGTTAGTTGCAGTGAATTTCAAAAAATATCATTTATTTTCTGGTTTTGCTCCAGCCTTTTCATGTGTCTCCAGTAAGTGTTAAAAGGGTTAACATACTGACAAATATACATGATAAATGATTGATATGAAATATAGAGGCATACACTTGATTTTTTTTATTATTACATAACCTCTGTTGGTCTGGCAAAATGGATCACCTGACATTGTTCAGAATCTAAGAATGCCATAAAATCAGTAGTGTCCCTCTTGTAATATACATTGTGAAAGAAATTTTTAAAGGTGAATACTCTGAAGATAATTAAAAACATATTTTTATCCTTTAATTTCTAATAACTGAATAGCCATATTTTTTCATTATTTTCTCTGTATATTTAATATTGCATTATTTACTGATAATTGGAAAACTAAATTGTTCTTATTTGAAAAAACAGGAGTCGAGTTGTTAATGTTTTCATTTTTCTTAGTTAGTTAAAAGAACAACTTTACATTTGTACTAATCTTGCATTAGAAAAAGATAACTGTCATTTGTTTTATTGATCGATAGCATGTCCTTTATACATACCTCCCCAATAGATTTGGAATCCAAAGCATTACGCACTTTTTCATAAGTTGGAAAGAAGCGGGACCACAAAGCCTACAAGAAAAGAAAAACTTGTAAACTTTTTGGATGAAGAGAAAGTGTGTAGGTGGAAGCTGATAATTTGTTTGCTAATGTTCAATTTATTTTTCAGTGTAGATTTTACACATATTAGCAGAGAAATAGAATGATCTTCATAGAATTCTCAGTTAAATTGAATCTTTATCTGTTTGTATAACAGTATAAATTAGGTATCAAGCTGAAAGCTCCCTTGCTAAAAACATCAAAACTGTGCGTTTTTTCATTCTTTTTTCCTATACCATTTTTCCTGGTTATTGGAAAATCTATGGAATTTAAAAAGTTGACTGTTGGTGTATTGTAGGTGGGGTGTGAGTTCATATGTTAACAATTAATGAAAAAACATGCAAAAACTTGGATGTCAACCACAGACTGCTTATTCTCGTTTTTTATATAAACTGTAGTGAAACAAAGTTCTCAATGTCTCTTAGGTATGTTCATTTTCTTTTTTGGTGCAGAAGTTAGGGATAAGCATCACTATAATGGTTGAGCTCAAGTCAACCTTGCACAGAGTTGGAATGACCAAAGAAAAACTTGTCTTGCTTTGTCAGTAGAGTGCCAGCATGTTTATAATGGTCAAGCTCAAGTCAGCCTTGTGCTTCATAGGAGGAGGCTTTGGGAGACACATGTGAATGCCATAGGTTGAAAAGTGGAAAAAGAGTTCAGCCATCAGTGGGTTGGGGAAATGAGTGTGTTACTACATCTTGGAGCAAGAGGGAGAAAGGAAAATGCCTGTCTTTTTATAGACTTATCCAGCTCTAATTAATGCCATTTGACAAAGCCAAGTGGAGTATTAAATTTTCTGGTTCCTTTATTGCTAGCATCATGGGAAAATATATTTTTAATGATTTGTTTTATTATTCATTATTATTATTTTATTTATTTATTTTATTTCATTTTTCCATAAATCAAAACTTTCAAAAATGTGTTGCGTTTGCATTTGTAGTATAGGTAATGGTTAACAAGGAGAAGCATAAACATATAAGAAAGTTTATTAATTTGTAAGTGCTCACAAAATCATAGTTTGGCAATTTATGGAAATTTGTGTTTGCTAGTGCTACTACAATTACCTCTATTAATGCTGCTACTACTATAAATAGGCTCAGTGTGCCACTGAGAGTTTTATTACTAAGTTAAATGAATTCTTTTGTCTTGAAACTTGTAAGTTTCTTGGAGTGTAAAGCTTCTAAACAGGACAAATCATGCAGACCATTACAGGTGTTATGCTTGTGTCTATTGGCATAATAGAAATTTAGAAAAACAAAATTAACTTTAAAAAAATGTGGGTATTTTTGTGAAATTCTCTTCAGATATTTAAATTAAATGTAATCTGTGGGTTATCCCCACATAACTTCTTGTCAAAACTGGCAAGCTATTAGAGGCATTGCTAAGTGCCTAAAAAATGAGAAACTTCTTGACCTTCAATTTTTATTTCATTTTTCCCCCTACCATCCCTGGGACATGTCCTCAAACTATATTAACTGTTAAAATTTTTCAAATTAACAAGTGCTTTTACATTCTTATTAATTTGAAAAAATTATCAGTTAATAAAATAAATAAAGGAAATTTAATTATTTATTTAATAAAATAAATAAATAATAACTGAAATAAAATTTATAAAATTAAATATATACTTTTAATATATATTTTATAAATATAAAGAAATAAAGATCAAAGTTGACTGCTTTGCAGACAACTTTGAGCTTCTGTCTATATTTCTGAGATGAAGTATTATATACACTATTTACATTGCTCGGACTATCATCCTCATCTTTGTTGCCATATTTATCACAATGTTTCGGCCGTTGTACACTCTGGCCTTCTTTAGGTGGATGGAACGTCAAACTGAACACTTTATTTCGCTCGCTTCGGAGGATTGTTCTAGTTCCACGTGCCATGTCTAATGGATTATCCACTGTGCCGTGTGTCCCTGAGGACACATGGCATGGTGGATAAAGGTGCTAGATCTAGTGACAGGACCCAAAGAGTGTGAGTTCAATACCTGGTTAAGGAGAACTTGGAGAGTGGAATTAATAGGAGATAACTGATAACTGACATCCATTAGACATGGCACATGGAACTAGAACAGTCTACCCCAGTGGGCAAAATAAAGGGTTCAGTTCGACATTCCAACCACCTGAAGAAGGCCAGAGCATACACCGGCCGAAACATGATAAATATGTCAACAAAGATTAGGATGATAGTCCGAGCAATGTAAATAGTGAACTTTGAGCTTCCAAAATCTTCTCTCCCCTTAATAATGTATTATTTTTCTCATATCCTCCCATACTCAGTAACCCCTTGCATCATAGTAGCTTTAATGCCTTGCTTGGGGTGAAATTAAAAAAAATAAATAAAGGAAATTTATGGTAAGAAAAATAAAGTGCATATATTGAAAGAAAATAGTGAATGCTTATAATTAAAAATATAATTAATGAAATATATTATTTAGGTGTTAAGAAAAATTTAGAATTTAATTAATTTTCTATTAAGCTGTTTAACCAGTATCTATTTTCATATAATTTTCTTCAAGTATTGTCTTGCTAGAAAGGGTGATATGTTATAAAACCTACTTTTTAATTAATCAAACTGAATTGTGATATCACAGCTGATTCAATAATTCTTGTAGATGATCTATGATAAATAAATTTTTCATATATCAAACAATGATACATACCTCCATAAAGAAACATTTCTTGTCTTGAGCAACCTTTATGACTTTTTCCAGTTCTTTGAGGTTCAAAGTGGCTGGTTTCTCACAGAGCACATGCTTACCATTGTTAAGCATCATGATTGATAAACGGTAATGTTCAGGGTTAATGACTCCAATATAAACAACATCTAGATGCAAAGTAAAAGAGTAAACTGATGAAGTCCATATACAATTTTTAGAAACAACATTAATATTAAAATATTTCTTATCATGTATCTTTGTAAATGACTGATTGTACTTGCTATTTTACAAATACCACACGCACACACACACACATATATATATGCACATTTCATTGAATACGACAGACAAGGTGCTTTGATATATTTTTTTATACAATTTCTCATGTGATCTTATCATTTTTTTCTTTTCAGATGATAAATTATAGGAAAACTGTCCAATTGTTCTTTTTATCCAAGCGCTTTCAGCTACACATTTAGCCATTTTCAAGGTTGAAATATATTAACTGTTAACAAAAAATAGATTGTTGTATGTATGAATTTATATAATGTTTTCATTTTCAAAACATAGTCAAAATATTGTGTCCATGTTCATTATTGATATTATTGAGTCTTGTTTTTTTGTTTTTATTAATAAGGCTTCCATTATTTTTAGCCTTTTTTAGCATGTAGATGATGCTATTATATTTGTGTTATCAACAAGTATGTTACGTATAGGGTCCGGTAGGTCCCCATAAGTATTTGAATGAGACCTAATTGAATTATGGTCAAAAAGGTGTAGTGTGAGTCTTTGTGTCAAACATGTTGAAGTATGGCCTATATAATTATTTACGAATTTTGATTGATCAGGAATACAATTCCTTAGTGGACATTTAAATTCTTAAATAATATTTGCCCTATTTAATTTTGTTCTAAGTGGTGAATTATTATTTTTAACTATATAACATATAAACAAAAGCACTCTAATAAAAAGAACAATTGAAGTTTTCATATAATTTATTATCCAAAAAGAAAAAAATTATGAGATCACATAAGAAATTGTATAAAAAACTAAATCAATGCACCTTGTTTGTTATATTCAATGAAATGTGCATGAAAGAAGGATTGCTGCCTAAATACACAAATTTGATTTCAAATCTACCATTTGACCGTGCATTGAATTTCACTGTCATATCTGGTTTAGTTCTCCTGCATATATCTTGACCTTCTTGCCAAAATCCAGAGAATGGTCTATAATGTTATCAATCCTGACCTGGCATCTCAATTTTCATGGCAGTTGCTCTAATGAACTCTCCTTCTTGGTAACTGAACCATGAGAATTTAAGCTTACTACTAGAATGGCAACAAGGTCTCATCATTTTACTCTTGACATAGATGTAATCATCAATTCTATTCTAATAGTTTCTTTACTTGCACTTTTCACCTTTGGAACTCTCTTCTAATTTCTTGCTCCCTTAAATGCAACACCAATCGTCATCTTCTATCTTCCTGAAACATGTTCTTTTATTGTCCTTTTTCCTCACTAATGTCTCCTCATTCTCTTTTACCACCAGTATTTACCAAAACATTAAAAACAAAAAAAAAACGGCTATGGGCAAGTAAAAATATAAATGCAGGTTTAATTTTCATAGAAAGAAAACAAGTTTACAAAGTGTAGAAATGTGTTATATGACTTCTCTCCAACCATGAAAAGGAAAACTAGCAAATATTACAAAAAGCCTGTCCTTATTCACAAATCCAGCACGTTGCGAGCAGTGGAGCTTTACTCATGTGTCTGTGAAGCAGCTTCTCTTCACAACATCTACCCCAAGGACTTTCTTGTGGGTTTCTTTGACTGGTTGTTAAGGGTCACATGACCAGCCAATCATTGTGCATACTAATTTAAGGAAGAGGAAGGAAAGTTAATCCAGCAGCATTATTCAATATTCCTTCCACATACTCCAAAGTGAGTGAGAGTTATAAGATGGCAGTGCACATCATGGTACCACTGGATGGGTTTGTGTTTCATAGGTGAATATCACAAGGTTTGCATTGCACACAAATACCTATCATTTACATGAAGGAAGAACATGCTCTCCTTATTGAACACTGCAGTGGGCTAGTTGATCTCCCATGTGACACTCATTTGAAGATTTGAAAAATTATGTTGTGCTGTAAGTGGAAGTCTGGTTAAAGATACGCATGGCTGGGGTAAATGGTTACCAACAGTCCATGTTGACAGCCTTGGAGTGACATTTGCTAATATATATGGTGTGGGTTCATCAGTCTTTTTCAGCATCTGTACTATGTGTCTGCCTGTAACTTGGTCTACAAGTGTAGGAATATTACCAATATCAAAACATCTTCAACATTTCACATCCAACATGTTCAACAATTCTCTAAAAATGACCATCCATCCTCACAAACACCCATAAGCAGACCACCCTCAAAAAGCTCTAAGTGAACAAAAGAATCATGTGTGCATCTCTGTAGCTTGGATTGGAATTTCTCAACTTTATTGCAGTATGTGTAATTATATAAAGATTAGATAATACATTGGCATAAATATTACTAAAGACTTTTCTAATATCCACTAGCATGCAAATGCTGCACACAGATCAAAATTAACATCATGCTTCTGAGTATTGTAGTTTTATTTTCTATTAGTGTAGAAAAAAAATAGACCCAAACTAAAAAATATCATTTGTATTGTAGTTATTTAATAGTGTGTGACTAACAGTGATGGAATTAGTGAATCCATATAAAACTGGTTATAATGTTCACTTTTAAAATAATTTTAAAAAAAGACTTTAGAAAAATATTCACTGTCTGTCATGAGCTCTTAAGATGGAAATAGGAAATAACCAGTTTCTCAGCCAATTTTGATTGAACAGCTTTACAATTGAAAACTGCGAAGTCTCTAATGGACTTTAAAACAAAACAAGGAGATTTTTATGCATCACAATTTCATATGTTAATTAGTTGATTATTTGCATAAAATCCCGTGATGTAGTGAAAATGTGACACTTCACATTAAAAGAGAAGAAATTACACAGATATGCAAATAATTAGAGAATTTTATGAAGAGCAACTTGCTTTACTTTGAAAGAAGAAAAAAATAAAGTAAAAGACATACCAACAGTTGGTTCTCTGGCCAAATCTTCAGGGCAACCAAAAGCTTTCGATACTTTAAATTCATCAGCAAAATTTTGGGCTTTCTTAATGTCAATGTCAGCAACTGCTGCAATCTTCATAAAAAAAATATAGCATAAGTATACATTTCTATTGAAAAAAAGGTTATTGTAGCAATAGTTTCAACTTCTCGACAGTAAAAACTGATAAGAAAATTGAGATTAAAACAATTACTTTTTTTGTTATTGACATCAATACATGGTTTTAAGTTTTACTCTGGAGAGAACTATAAAATTTAAAGGTTGCATGTTGGTTGTATTTTATGTTGTGTGTGTGTGTGTGTGTGTGTGTGTGTGTGTGTGTACGCACACACATGTAAACAAGAAAAAGCATACAAAAAACCATGTTTCTATCACAGACCATTTATTCTTTTTTTTTAATATAAACTGTTGAAAACAACGTTCTCAATGTTTCTGGTATATTTCCATTTTCCTTTTGGTCCAGAAATTTGAGTAAGTAAGGATAGACATCATTATAATGGTTGAGCTCAAGTCAACATTGCACTGAGCACTCATTAACTCAGTCTTCTCTGTGAAGCACCATTGTATGTTAGTAACAGGACCTTTTGTCAAAATATCTGTTAATAGAAGAGTTGATTCATGTATTTTTCCAAATAAACAGTAACACCTTTTTCAGTCTGTTTTCTGTGCATGTACCTGCCATTCTGTATCTCCATATATACAAAAGAACCTTTGAAATTTATTATTTCCATGGAACAGTTGCAGGGGACAAAATGACACTATAGGATAGATAAAGTTTTCCACTATCAAACTCTATTTTCACTAACAATGAACATTTTATGGATTGACAGCTGCACAGGCCACCTGGAACATGGCCTATCATACACTACTAAAATATATTACCCACTACCTAACACTGCTCATATCCACTGTTTGATCACCATAAATATTAAACATTGATCAATATCAGTGGATATAATGTTTCTGCATGAAACAATTCAATGACATGACTCTGCTTTGTATACACTTACACATCAAATATCATTTTGACAGATTGCTCAACTATTCTCTGTAACAAAGCTATATATATATATATATATATATATATATATATATATAGTACAGGTAATAGATACATTGGTACATAATCCAGGTGGATCCTAGTAATATTAATTATTAAAACTGATCCACAGAGATGTATTTTTTTACAGCAAAAAAACAAAGATTACCTCAACATGGGAATAATCTATTTCAAGCTGTTCTGTACACAGCTATCATCAGCCCCTAAGTGTCTGTCTCAAAGCATTGTTTTAAATTTATTTTCAATGTCAGTCCTCCTCTGGTAGATGCCTTGTTAATGAGAAGGAGCTTGTGTTAGCGACTGGTGGAGGGTGTAAGGTATCTTATCCTGGGGAAGTGGTCTGGGGTTGGAGTTTATTTATGGCGAGAGCCTTTTATTGTTTATAGCTAAATTTTGGTTACTACTATGTGGTAATTCCTATACAAGCATGAAGTGTGTTTTTTCCTGGGATTTACAGTAAATAGTTTTTATACTACAAGGGTCCAATATTATTAAGAGATGGGGGATTTAAAGTTAAACCAGTTAAGATTAAGGTAAATTAGTTGAATGATAGATTTATAAATTGTAGGTAATACAAGAGCACCCAATCAAATAAATCATGCTGTCCAACACACTTATATATGTGTACATATCTTCCCACATACATATATGTACATTTACATATACATACATATATGCCACTATACAAGCACATACTCCCCCACATATATATACACATATATTTGTATGTAATTTTGAATCTGTTCCTATGTCTACATTTCGTGATTAGTTCTCTCTGTTGATTTAATAGTTTGCATTGGTATTTATATTTTATTATCCTGATTTTTCTTCTAAACATAGCTTGTACCTATCCCTAAAATTCTTGGGGGTGTTCGCAAAACCCCCAAAAGAATTTTCCAATTTATTTGAGGATTCAGACCTTTGTCTTCAATTCCCCAAATTTTTTCAAAGGGACTGTTTGGTATTTTCATTTTGGATTGGTGAATGAATGTCTGTGTGTATTGATTCTCTTTTTAAATTCTCCTGCAGAAATGTTGATGTAAATATTATGGTTTGTCATATTTTCTTTAGGGGTAATGGTTGCCTGGTATACTACCCTAGTGGATCTGCATTTACCCTCTACTGGGCAATTTTTCTTAATTCTACAATTACAGAGGGTTTCCATGTTAGATTTCGTTTTTTCACATGGAATTTATTTAATTCCCATAACAATTACATTTTAAGTAAATTTCATGGGAAAAGAACTAAATCTAACACTTTTTCTACAAAATTTAAAATAAATTAGTTATCTCTAATACTAGAATCTTTACCCTCACATCTAACACATCGGAGATATAATTAGGAAGAAAAATCAATCCAACACTAATGCCAGTAATATAAAAGCAGTTATATCATTGAGACATCTCAAAATCTAAAATCCCATATCTATGAACTTAAAAGGGATTTACATTTGGACAACCATTTAAATTTGCTTGTAATACACAGGAACAAAACTGGTCATAACTTTGTTTTACAAATGCCACCCTCATTTAAAAAACTGTTTATGTTGAAAGTACTTTGAGGGATTACTAATAAATATATTACCAACTTTTAACACAGATCAAAAACATTATATTACATCAGTCAGTCAGTCATGTGCCATACGTGACACATGCTTAGGCAATCATATATCTTTCGGTACATGACTGACGAGGCAGATTTTTTCCCACAGTAGGTTGCTATTTCTTTCTTCAGTAGACCAGTTGCCATCCAAGGCTATAGAACCTGGTCTGTCCTGTTACTTACCCATAGCTGGGGGGAGAAGAAAAGGATTCATACCTTTCCCAAGGGTATTAGCACGTAAGTGAATGTAATGGATTCGACTAGAATTCGAACCTGGCTCTCCTATTCTTCAACCCGAGCTGCTATCCATTACTCCACCATGCCTCCTCCTTAGTACACATCACCAACCTTTATGGAATCTATTCTTAAAGAATCTAAGATATATTTATTTAAGACAAATGGTGTGTACATAAAAACATTCCCAAATCAACATGTGAAAAGCCAACAAACACAATGTCAACTAGATTTGCACACACACACACACATACACCCTTACAAATATATATTATCATCTGAATACCACATAGACAAACTAGAATTATTATACACTTACATATATAAAGCAATAGTTACACTTTTTCAGTTAGGCTTGGAATCTGTTAATTTCTTGGAACTTTGAAATGACACATCATCTCTCCTTGAATTCGAAATGACATAAATTATACTAATGTTTGTTTATCAAGTTGAATGCACAATTAAGCTTTAATAAAAGTGAAATATGCTAGATTGATAAATGTTTCCTATTTTTTCTTTATCTTATCATTCTGTCAGATTCTGATCCATATTTGATCCCAGTTCATTTTTGTCTGAGTAAATTCTTTTCTCTTTTAATTAAAGTAGCATTTTTTAAATAAAAATTATGATCAGATTCATTACAGTAATTGAGTGTGTTTTGTAAAAGTTGGTGTTCATATAATCTTTTATTTAAATTTCTTGAGGTTTCTCCTGGGTATTTATTCTATCACTTGTAATAATTGCCACAAGGAATACATAACCTTTTACTTTTTGACATCAAACAACTGTACTCCTGCAGTATCCTGAGCAGGGATTGAAATCTCTTAAGCAAGAGCCAACACTTTTATCCAACAAACTATTATCCTATACAATACTATAGAGGTGGGATTTTCAGACTTTAATCTTATATTCCATGGAGAGGTTTTCATGTAGTGCTTATTTCTGTGCTGGATTCACTTATAGGATTAGTTGGTGGGTCTAATTCCAATGTGGATGATATTTAGTATTTTTTAATATTATTTTAACTTTTTCTTCATAGAAGTTGATATGTTCCTTTTTCCTCTTTTAGATGTGATTTACAATTCATGACTTCATAGCCTATGGAGAGAAAGCATCGTTGTATTTCCTGGCACAATTGCACAGGATGTTGTATACATGTTTCTTGGTTACAATTTTTTATAGTGTGTTACTTCTATTTTGAACCGAATGCAATTTTCTCTCCTCTCTCTGTTCTTTCCCTCTTCTGTTTCTCTCTCTGAATTTGCATCCACATTTTGGTTTTATGTTAAAATGAGATAAAAAAAATGGCTACATATAGTTAGCCTTGTCAGATAAAAGTAGATCCTGAAAAAAGCAAATAGTTTTAATTACTGTATGTTGAAATTGCTCATTGTTATTTTCATGTTTTTCAAAGCCAATCAAAAATGATAGCTAACTGAACAAAAACAACATCGCTGTATGCAAAAATATAATAATGTTTATGTAAATTTCAATAAGGATTCAATTAATATCTGCTTGTAGGTTTGTCTTCATTCTTTTATATGTGTCAGCCTCATCATTTTACAGGGTATCCAAAAATGTGCGGATACTTTATGGACATTCTTCAAAGACAAAGTTTATGCGAAGAAACCACAAACTTTATACAGTTATAACAATAAATCAATGAAAAGTAATAAAAGAACAAAGATTGCCAATGTTCAAGACTTGGGCTTCAAAAATGACGTGTATCTATGCAAACATAAGTAATGATGACATACGTGTATCATAATTATTTTCATAAGATTTTTTGAATGACTTATGAGTTATTTGATGTTTATATTGATGTCTTTGAAGTGAATAAGTAACTGAAAGAAAAGTAATGAACTTTTGTAAAGAATGAGAAAAACAGAAAAGGTGCATAAATGGAAAGGCACCAGACGGTTAGCAAAGTTTGATTTGTTTGAAGCCAAAAGAAATACAAATATTTAAAATAACAATAATTATTAAGATTAGCTTACCTTTTCTTTCTTTTGCATAAGTAAAGATAATTGCAATATCAGTGTCACCATTGCTAAAAGATTGTATTTTTTAAGAATGTATGTAATGCATTATTATTGGTAGACAAAGTTTAGGAAAAAAAAAAAAAAGCTAGAGTTGTATTTGAAAGATTTTTACTGAATAAAAATTCAATCTGATACTTTAAAAATCAGTATATATTGTTCTAAATGCAAAAGAACTCAAAATATAAAAATATTGACTTTCACTGATACATACAACTTGACATTAAACATGCATCTGACTGGCAAATATCCAATGAAAATTGAAATATCAATTAAGCAAGTACCAGTGCTAATTGCATTAAGCATTTTGATTGGTCAAGCACATTGAACATTTGAAGTTCGTATTATTGTTATAAATAGCACATTCAAATGAACTAAAGTATACATGCTTATTTAAATGTATTTACACACACACATACACACACATACATACACACAGTGTGCGATGGATAAATTATCTAAATTATGCATCAATGAAAATGACACTGACATCTCATTTTAACAGAGATGTTTACCAAAATTACACAAAAATATCTTGAAATACTAAAGAGTAAATTTATTCAATAAAATCGCTATTGGCTTCAGCCACAGCCTTCAGATGACTTTGGAATCTTCTGCAGCTCTTCTGGATAGTCTCCTTGTTTAAGTTGGTGAATGCTGCCATAATCCTTGCCTTTAGTTTATCTTTGGTGTTACAAGGAGTTTTGTTGGTCTCTCACTCAACTGTGTCCAACACATAATAATCAAGGGGGTTGCTGTCTGCCGAGGTAGGTGGCCAGATGTAAGGGGTGATGTGGTCGCAGAAATTGTCTGACAGGCATGACTGGGTTCTTCTGCTTGTGTGGCATGGTGCAGAGTCCTGTTGCCAGATACAGGGTCTTCCAGCAGCCACCCTCTTGACCCAGGGCAGGATTATCATCAAGGAACTTGTTGTATGCCTCTGTGTTGCATCTGAGGACCTGTGAGAAGATGAGTGGAGACATAATGTCACCATCACTTGTGATCACTCCAAACACTTTCGTAATCACCATTAGACTCATCAAATTTTTTCCAAATGCCAAGCAGTACAGCATGCTGTTTCCAAATTACTGGCAGAGTGAATTGTATCATGATTCTCTTTTTCTCACATATGGTGCCCAACTGACCCTACTATACTGTGCAATTGACAAAATCAAAAACAAACAACATGCATGCATGAAATTAAAAATATAAAATGGTGAAAATTTACCCATCGCACGGTAATAAATAATAAAATTTATTGCAGTTGAGTTTGATTGTTAATCATTAAGTCCTTATTGTAAATTCATTATTTTAAGTTTGTTTCTTATTTAACAGATAATAAATTCTGGGAAAAACTTCTAAAAATTCTTAATAAGGTTAAGTAAACCAATTGTTTATCTTTAAATATTGACATGTGACTGGATTTTTCAAAGATGTGACTAAAAAAAATGTATCATCGTCATCATCAGTCAAAATACTTAGTGTGGTTGTAGGGTTACTACACAACTCAGCAACTGACCAGTTCCCTTCACATATCTTGGTTGAGATACAAAGAGTTATTCATGCATAGTATGTCTTGAGCAAGGGGACCTGGTAGAGCCCATTCATTTCCAGGTCAAGCTACAGCTGATGTCCTCCAATTTGAAGGTTCACATTGGTCATGTACATGGTGCCATTGATTCTATCAGGAAAAAACACTCCATCTTGGCCATTGACTTCAGTCAGGGAAGCCCCCAGCCCAGCAATGGCATGTCATCTCTGCATTAACTGCATACATAGCTATGGAGTCCAATCTATCCTATTGTGTTAGATAGCCATTGACTCTACAAGACAAATTTTGTTTTTAATCCTGCTGAGTATCTAGCCAACTTCCTCATCACCAGAAAATCTTGGTGATGGAATTTGTCTAATCATTGAAGGCCTCTACATGCAGCAGGTAGTAATGGGTTACATGGTATCAATCACCCTTGTAGAGTAACTTGACTTAAGAAACTGTATGAAATGCAGAAATAATAGCATTCATTTGGTGTCCAAGGCTGAATTATAAGATGCTTCAGACATTCAAGTGCCTTAAGCAAAAAATGCAATTATTTGTATTCATATTCATATACAAACCAGAAAAAGCACAAGTAAGCAAGGGCCTAACAATTTGCCAATTTTTTAAATTGAATCTTAGTATAGGAAAAATAAAAGTTTTTTTTTTAAAGTTTAACATGGTAGAAGCAAACTGGGTTTTTTTACAGTATGTAAATTAAAGCATGTTTTATTTTTTTAAGTTGGTGGAAACAAACTGTTTTTTTTCAGTATGTAAAGTAAAAGATGTTTTATTCTTTTAAGTTTCAACTGGTGGAAGCAAATTGAGTGCAAAATTTGCTTGAAACTGCATTTTTTGGAAACAGATGAATCCATATCACCTTGGCAAAAATTGTCTCTGGCATGCCACAACAGTTGAATGGGTTGGTAAACATATCAGTTAAACATTGTTCATTAGTCTTTTTTTTAATGTCCCATTTCTAGTTAATCATGGTACACTACAAATTAATTTTTTTATCTATAAATTGCCATGACTTTTTGGAATGATAGTGGATTGGTTTAGCCATTGCCTTTTCCATGGTTTTAAATTCAGAATTGTCCTTCTCCTGGACTGGTTGTCACCCAAAACCGTCTACTCTACATTTTAACCCATAGCTGGTTGGAAAAATGATGGATTCATGTCTTTCCCAATGATATTTATGTGAAAGTGAATACAACAGACTAGACAAGGATTTGAACTTGTCTTCCTAATTTCACTTCCCAGGCTGATAACTATTATGCAACTCAAGAATAATCAGCATATTCAGTTTTTTAAATCCATCTCCTAGAAGTACTGATCAGGCAGTAATAATTATCAAAAGTTATTACATTCATTATCAACCTTGACAGGCACCAGCATACATATATAAATATAAAGTCTGTTTGAGAAGATAATTTGTTTTTGTGTCAAACAAATTAAAGATGAAAAACTATAGAAAAAAATAAGAATTATAACAATTCTAACTTCAGATTTGGTCATATGAAAATGTTTAAAGGGAGAGAACTTTTAATTCACTCAGTAAGAATTCTTCAGCACTTAAAATGATCAGTTACAAGTAGTTGTTATCCATTACGTCTATCAACCTGTGAACTCGAGCAAAACTTAATAAAGAAAATGTGCTCTCCAACAGGGTTTGAGCCTATGTCCCCTTTTGTAGGAGAAACTACCGTTTGATCCGGTGTGCTTTAGACCACTCAGCCACAGAGAGTGTCACAGCCTAGTAAGGTTCTATTTGCCCTTTTAAGAATTGCACACTTTCTTGTTCAGCACTTCTTAAGAAGCCACATCTGCTCAGTTTCAGAGAGCACATTTTCTCAGGTTCAATGGCTAATAGACATAATACACAGTTTAAAATAAAAAATGGGGCATCTATTTCAAACAAGTAGATGTTATATTTTCTTTATTTCTTTAAATTAAAAGTAACTTTAATCATTAAATAAGGTCATTTTAATTCACTTCTTTATTTAAGGGATGACTTTATTTTAACACTCATAACTAACATACAATGTCTTAAATTTGTAAATTAGTATTTAATACATATGAAAATCTGAGATATAACTAAACTCTACAAGGCTGAATGTTGACTAAAATTCAATTACCATTAAAAGAAGATAATTCAGTCTGTTTATCTAAAAGTCTGTTTTATTGTAGAATTCATAGCTATATATAAAATTTACTGTTCAGAAGATAATTATAACCTATGCTTGTGTTTATATCGCTCCCTTCCATCTACATATATATAATTCCATCAATAAAAACATTACTTTAGTCCAATGAAGTCCTACTAAAGGGTGAAACATATTGCACAAAATTTGTCCACTTTGTCATTCATTTTCCTAATATTGTTCTGATATACACAAATTTATATATCATATTCTCCCATAGATATACAGGTTCCTTTTTTTGGTCTTTATGAATTAACAATAGTTGGAATCATCGAATCAATATGAATGATCCTTTCCTTAGTTGCATAGTATATGCTTCACCAGGGCTACATAGAGTTTTGAATTCTTTTGAATTGTTTTCCTTCTCCTAGACCAGTTGTCACCCAAGGCTATAGAACCTACCAAGTCTGTCCTGATATTTACCCATAGATGGGGGGTGAGAGATGGATTCCTACCTTTCCCAATGGTATTAACATGTAAGTGAATGTAATGAACTCAACTGGAATTTGAACTCAGCTCTCCAATTCTGCAATCTAAGCCACAACATTTAACATCATAGTCTTAAAAAAGGTATAATTTTTTAAAAAGTCAGTACATATTTGAATATGTCAAGTAATTCATTTTAAGAAAAGGACATTTTTGTGTGGAAATATTCCTGCTGGTTACCTTCAGATAAGAAGCTTAAAAAATCAAATCAAACTGATTTCTGTAGTACCTGTGTGCCTGTGATCAGATTAGTTAGCAGAACTAATAAAAGAATTTCTTCAGCCATTTTTTAGCAGAACCAAGATTTCTTCAACATTTTTTCAAAACTTCATTAAAGATTAAGAAAAGCATAACATAATAAAGGTTAATGAAATTATTTTTAAAAAATTACACATTAAAAAAGAAATTTTTTTTTAATATGTGATACAACTTACCTGATGGTCTTCAGGATTTAATAACTGAAGTGCAGTACAGAAGTCATGACAAATAAAACCAGATCCACAAATACCCCACCTCATTTTTGTTTAGTTATAATTGAGAGTTGCCAGTAAATCTAGTTTTTGTTGCTACAGTCTGATTTTTATGAAATAAATCAGAATGATGTTCCTGTGTGTACGAGTATGCACAGGATTGAGGGGATAAGTCAAGATAGAAAGAAAGAGGGGAGAGATGGAGGGAAACAGATAATTTCCCTCAAATCAGTAAACAATACTAGCTAACTATTCTGATATGGACTCTGCACACATACAAACTGAGAATCTTTTGTGCTCAAGAAATAAGATAAGAATTAAACAAACTTATAAGAGGCTCTTAAAGTAAGATAATTTTAAATTTTCACATAATTATCATAGCTCATGAATCAGTTAATAACTGATCATGAATGATCAGATAAGGTTTTTCATGATATGTATATCAGGCATGGCAAACTCAGGACATATTCTCAGTATATCAGGTTGGAAAACTCAGGGCATATGGAGGGTCACATTGGCCATACCTGCAGCCTCGAGGGCTGCACCTTCTTACAGTCTTACATCAATCACAGCTAGTGGTAACTAAACTTTAAATATAAAACACTTACAATACAAGGTAGTACAGTTTAATTATTTTTATGTTGTCCTGATGATTGACATTGCTTTAGACAAACTATTCTCAATATATCAGGTTGGAAAATTCAGGGTATATGGAGGACTGCATTGGCCATATCTGCAGCCTCAAGGCCATACCTTCTTACAGTCTTACATTAATCACAGTGGTAACTAAACTTTAAATACAAAATACTTACAATACAAGGTAGTATTTAATCATTTTTACGTTGTCTTGATGATTGACATCACTTTTGACAAACTATTCTCAATATATCAAGTTGGAATGTCTGTGTAGGTTCCACTTTAATCAAAAATGACAAATGTTCATCAGTTAATCTGGTTCTGTGAGACGTTTTTGTGGCCTTCATAGAAAATAACTGCTTACAGACATATGTGGAACCAAACCTCACCATAATCTTTGTGGTAAACTTTCTGAAGTTCTTAAATGTCTGAGGAAAAAAAATCCAGTTACTCCTACTTCTAGGTACTTACCCTTGTTGAGTGTTGAGTCAGTCTGCATTTCTAGTAGTTCCATCTGTAGACTTTCCTTTGCCTGTGCAACATCAAAAGTGAATGGTGCTGAGAATAATGCAAACTGATCTTCACAAGATGAAAAATCACAAAATCTTTGCTGAAATTCCTTTGACAGCAATTCCAAGTAACTGTTGTACTTAGTAATGATAAATACAGACTCAGTATTGGCAGTTTTTTTCAACTCCTTGCACATAGGAAAATCAATCAAGTTTTCATGTCACAACTGGGACTTCAATAAAACTAATTTTGCAATGAAACATCTGATATCATCATATAGCTAAGTGATGAGCTTATTTTTACCTCGTAATTTCAAATTAAGGCCACTTAATTGGGCAGTAATATCCACTGAAAAAGCTAGATCTTGGAGCCAGCTTTCATCTTTCAATTCATCTGTCCTTTGACCCTTCATCTCCAAAAACATAACAATTTCATGTCATTATAAAAAAATCTAGTGTCACTGACAAAATTAACCTGGCCGTTCGTCTCGAAAAGGACCATCAATCGGTTGTGAACTGGGGCAGAAATTGGCTGGTTAACTTTAATGCCTCCAAAACAAAACTGCTCTCTATTAATCACCACAAGGATCCTTCCCTGCATCCCATTAGAAAGTCTGAAGCTCAACTTCTCGAGAGCTCCTCTCTGTGGCTGCTCGGTCTCATGCTGTCTGCTGACCTGAGATGGAACAAATACAATGAGTCAATTGCTTCATCCACAGCAAGGAAAGTTAGCTCCCTGTGCCGGGCCAGGAAATTTTTCTCCCCAGAATCGATCCTCCAAATTTACAAATCAACCATCCACCCTTGCATGGAGTATTGCTGCCATATATGGTCTGGAGCCCCTTCTGTTTGCTTCGGGGTTCTTGATAAGATCCAGAGACAGGTATGCAATGTAATTGGCCCTGATCTGGCTTCTCGTCTACAGTCTCTCTCACAGATGCACCATCACCTCTCTTTGTCTCTTTTACAAATACTTCCATGGTAATTGCTCCGATGAGCTGCTATCGCTGGTTCCCAGGCTCCATGAATTCAAGCGTCATACGAGGCTGGCATCCCGTTCCCACCCTTTCACTGTTGAAACTGTTAAGTGTAGACGTCTCTTCTACTCCAATAGCTTCATATCTCGCACATCACACCTGTGGAACTCCCTTCCCTATTCCTGTTTCCCTGACAACTATAATCTCCAACTATTCAAATGTAATGTCAATCGACATCTCCAGTTGCATTGATCTATCTACTATCCTTCTCCACATCCTTTCCTCTATTAATCCTATCTGCTCTTGCTCCAAATCCTCTGTAACCCCTTGCGTGCTAGTGGCTTTCAGCCTTGCCTGGGGTGAAAAGCTTAAAAAAAAAAATCTTTTCAGTACCTTGTGACATGAAAGTCACCAAATTTTTGTGTAGAATGGGACATTTGTGAACTGATTATGCACGTCTTCCAATAACTGGCTAAACTGATGGTGATGCAGAGCACAACCTCTGATATAGTTCACTGTTTTTATGACAAAACTCAACACATGTAATTTTAAAATCCTAGAACATAAGTTCTGTTGATGAATTATACAGTGAAATTCCTTGAATGTTGAATCTGGATATATGTTTTTTATTTTTGTACCTAACTTGGCAGCAACACCATTATGTCTCCCAACCGTATTGGCAGCACCATCAGTAGATAACCACACAAGTTTACTCAAATCAAGGCCATACTCATGGAGAAGCTGTTCAACTTTCTCAAAAATGTCCTGGCTTTTTGTAGTATCATGCATTGGGACCTTTTCAATTAGTTCTTCATAAATTTGAAATTCATTGTCACAAGCCATGATGGAAACAATAAGCTGTACTATTCCAGCTATTTCAACAGTCTCATCCAGAGCAATAGAAAAATGTTCAAAACTTGATGATAAAGTCTTCAACTGTTGACTCAAATCACTTGCCATTCCATCCATCTGTTCAGCAATAGTGTTCCTGCCTAATAAAATGTCTTGAAATAAGTGTGACTTTTCTGGACATACAGTTTCAGCTGTTTTTATAAGACAACACTTTATGAAATCTCCTTCACTGTAAGATTTTCCACTGATGGCGATCATTTTGCAGAGTTCAAAGCTTGCAGTAACAGAACTAACATTGCCTTGTTGAATTTTTGTAAATCAACTTTGTTGCTGTGTTAACCTTGAATTCCTTCACTTTTGAAACATGCATATCTCCTTCATATTTATCATAAGATCGATGGTTTGTTTTGTAATGTCTTTTCATATTATATTCTTTTGGCGCCACAATGCAGTGGTTGCAAATCAAACAGTTTATCTTTCCATTAACAGTGGCAAAAAAGTATTGTAACTCCCACTTTTCTTGAAACACACATCCCTCTTCAGATAATTTTCACGTTTTACGAGATGGAGTAAAATTTAACATTTTTAAGGTAAAATATTACAAAATTATAAATGTTTTCACTTTACATTTGTTCTTATTTAGTTGTCAAGGATGATCACATGATTAACCAGAAGTTAAAAATAGTTGCTGACATTTGAAAACAAAAAAACATTGAAATAGAATAAACAATCTAATCATACCAACTGAAAAAAAAATCTCACTGTTTTTAATAATTTGCATTACCAACATAGACAAAATTCTCAATATACCACAGCTGTAGAAAACTTTGTCAAGATGCATGTAAAGGGCTGCATGCAGCCCGCGAGCTGCCACTTTGACACACCTGTTCTATATCATTTTCACATTGTGTGCTTAAGACTTGAATGATGCTTGAATCAGCTGATATCATTAGAATTGTGACCAGACAAGTGAGAAAGAATTTTCTTAGAAGAGTTATCTATGAAACCTCAAGATCTGTTAAAAGTATGATACCTCTCTACCAAAGGTTCTTGGAGAAACCAGAGGTAAAAAACATTATCCTGATTTTTGTTCACTAGAATTTTTTGGCAACACAATGACACTTGTTGAGATCCTCACCTTTTTTTTGTTGAGATTTACAAAGTCTATGCTTCATTCAATTTTGCAAACCAATCAATGAAATTTGAATGAGCTTATTTGTTTGGAAAAATACTTTGATAAAAACATTACTTTGCAGTTTAATAATTTCTTTAATTTAATTTTATAGGACTTCATGTTAAACAATATTTTTTAAGAAAATTTCTTTTTTTCCTTTTTAATAGCAATGAATAAATTCTTAGGATTTTTTACTCTTGAGCATGCAACATACAACTTGCCATGCATAAATATTTTTTTCTGGAGCCAAATTCTAACTTTTTGAAGTGTTTAGCCCTGTGATTTGCTTATAGTTCTTACAAACTCAGGGCAAACTGGAAACTGAATTCTTGTATATAAAAACTTAAAGGAAAAGATATGTAAAAAAACAATATTGCATTTTTATTAAATAAGTATTTTTAATATCATTAAATCATTTTTAATCATTAAATTGTTTTTAAATAGTGGCAGTATTTTGTATGTTAAATAAAGCTTTTAATTTTTCCCAAAAAATGAATGAAAAGTTATTGTACTAATCTATGCACCCTAGTAAAACCAGTTGTACTTTGTAGTCTCTTACCTGTTTATACTTCTCTGCAAAATTTGGTTTTGATGGGTCAATGTATGGCTATTTTAGATGGTGTGAGGGACAGATGGACTAACTTTGTGTACTAGGCATTAACACATTTTCTTTAACATTTTTTTGATTATATGCACCTACAATTGGTCACAATGCTAGATATCAACTTTTTAGTCTTTTTCTTTTTATGTGCCATGTCCTTTCAGGACATGGGCGATCATGGATTTCCACTTCTCTCTATCCCTTGCAGCTCTCAACAAGTTCCTCCCTTTTGCTTCCTCCCGCAGACCATGTTCTGTCATCCACTTGCTTAAGTCCGTCAGGTATGTTACGCGTTGTTTTCCCTTGTTCTCTTTCCCTCTATTCGACCTGTGAGTATCAGGTTCTCCAGGCCCTCCTTCCTCATTATGTGTCCAAGAAACTTCAGCTGCCTCTTCCTGATATTAAGTGTAAGCCTCCTCCTTGTTTTCAACCTAAGATGTCATCGTTGCTCACACGGTTGGTCCATGATATCCTTCTGTAGAACCACATCTCTGTCACCTCAAGTCTTTTCTTCATCTTTGAGGAAATCATCTAACATTCCCTGCCGTAAAGAAGGACAGATGTCACGTAACAGTTCTGTATTCTTTTCTTTGTTACGAAAGAAATCCTCCTGCCTTGTAGTACTCTGTCCAGTTTTTGGAATGTGTCCTTGGCCATCCCAATTTGTCTATGGATCTCAGTGTTGCACTCACTGTCCTCTGTGAAGATGCTTCCCAGATATTTAAACTTCCACATCTGCTTAAGTCTTTTTAGTCACTGACACCAAATACTAAATGTGTTGCCTGAGTGTTTTTGTCCATTCAGTATTCTCACTGGTCTCCAGATATGGTCATCTGGTGGTTTATATGAACTTCACAAAAGTGTCTCTTTCATTAAGGGTGCTAGAGGTAGATATTTTCTGGGTTTTGGCATTATCTGCCTGATTGATTTCCCTGGGGCAGAGATGCCAAAAATGAGGACCATGATCTACCATATATGTGCTTTCATGTGGCACTTAACCATTGTACCACATTTGTCTTTGCTATTGCCCTCAGGATAGTGGGACATTATTTTTAGACCGAATATCTGAGAACAAAATGATCATGCCATAACAAATACGTATCATGCTGTGGGGGAAAATTAAATTAAATAATTTGTGTCAGTACATACATTTGGTACACAAGAATATCAGTTACAGAAAGATTTTCTTTATTGAAAAGATGGAGAAAAGAAGTGGAGTCTTAATTTTTATAATTTCACAAGAAATCAAAAGAAACCTTGAGAGGACTTTTGCCTTTATGTACAGGAATGCATATACTAGTCTTACTAGACTCACTTTCACTTCTTTGTTACTTGCACCTTATTTAAAAACCTTGCAGACATACTGTATAACATGAACCAAAATAATACTTGCTAGGTGATATGTCTGTAAGAGATTATTTCTAATGCCATGTTCCATCCAGATGTAGGCAATCATAGCTCTGAACAGATTATTTTTCTTTATTACCATAACTTCATGAGAAAGATAGTGAAGTTTTTGCTTGTTGTATAGTTTTAAATTCAGATTTCTTCTTTTAAACTACCAATCAAGGTTAGAGAGACTAGTTTACCCTTCTGTTTTGGTTCACACTCCTCCCCAGCCTTTTGAACAGGAGCACATGCAACCTTTGATTAGTGTGCTAAAGTTTTTACATACCAAAATTTGATTAGTTTGTACATAATACTTGATTAATGCTCTAAAACATTCTTCAGTTTAACCATAGTAATTGAAAACTGATTTTTTTTATTAGTTACCAGTGTACAAATTAGTTGCACTAATCAAGGAATTCCTGCAGTTGTTTCTTCCTTGTTTCCTCTTTAAGATTGGGTTTTCAGTTCCTTCTAAAGTCTTCTCATTCTCATTCACTCAGTATCCTCTTGCATCTTAGTAGCATTATTGCCTTGTTTGGGATGAACTGATTAAAAAAATAAAATAAACCTATATCTGGGTGGAGGAGAGAATAAATGGATTTTTTTCCCCCCTAAAGACAGTGTGAAAGTGAATGCAGGAGACTATAGGATTGAATTTGAATTTCAATAACAAATTATACTTAGCAAACTAACTTGTATAGAAAGATGAGTGACCTTTTCTACACTAATTGGTGAAGAATACACTTGTCCACCCAGTATGAGTAGAACACCTGCTTAGAAGAACAGTTGTCACTTAGCGTTACATTTGAGTTGTACACATTACCACACTGAACTACAGTATACTCGATTACTGCATTATTAATGAATGTCTCTTATAGGATTAAGCCAGTTCTTCATTCAACCTTTTTGTTCCAGTGTTTTCCTTACAGTGTTATTAACCAGAACTATGAGCATTCTACAAACTTTATAATAAACATTGTGTTTAAACTCCAATAACTAATTGGCAAACATCCACTGCAAAATTCTTACAAAGTGAACCTTGATTTTGTGAAAATGCTGTAAAAGAATTCTTTTTGTGGCATTCTATGAGTTGGAAATGTTCTTGGCATTTTCAACCTAAGGCCAAAAGACTGGCACAACTGGGGTTGTGATCCAGTACAACTTACAAATGAAATATAAGCATTATACTTCCATATCATATGTACCATTGTATTTTGTTATGCACAAAATGATTTACTTCTTTAGAAATGTTGCTTTTTATCATACATTTTTTTCCAGTGAACACAAACGAAGAAAAATATAAATAACTTGAAGCAACTTCCAAAGCCTATAGAAAATTTAAAAGGCCCAAAGCATTCTTTGTCATTGGTTTCCTTTCTTTGCAAAGAAAGCTAGAAATTAGCCACCAGGTTTCCAGAAAATAAAAGACAGAGTTAATTTTATCAAAATAACAATATACATAAAAGAAATGATAATGTAAGTCAAATATACAGAGTGACTTCAAAATCATTTTACCATTTCAAAACTGAATAAGGTTTTCTTTATATTTTTCCATAATTATATCAAGAAAACAGAATTCTTTTTCAAAACTATGTATGAAAAATGCTGCCATGTAAATGGTTGGGAGAGGCTTCCTGGTACAAAATTAGTACCTGTATGCATGCTATAATAGAATAATGGCGTGTTCGTATTGCAAATAATATTCTAGAAATTTTATATTACAGAATTTCAAAAGTTTTCAAATTCTGAAACAAAAGTTTAAAAAGACTGAATTTATAGCCTTGTGCCATTTTCTCCAGACATAAACTTGACAATCTGCTGGAACTGTGACTTGGTTAACCAGGTGTCACCATAACAGTTTTCTACGGTCCTTTTGCAGTGTTTACTGGTATAGTAACTTAATATCCTATTATAATTGTGCTCATCTCTCCTTTTATTAGTGTTGTATAGCCCCCTCATGCTGGGAGGTCTTGGACGACATCATCAATTCAATAATATAGTTGCATTCTTCTCTTGTGGCTGGTGATCGCTAGATGTTTTGGGTCCAGAGATAAAAGAACATCAACAGAGGGAATTTTAACTTAACTATTTTATTAACGTTCATGTTGACATATTTTGTCTATCCAGTGGGGGTCGTTCCCCCCTTACTGGGGTGCTGTTTCATACATAAAAATAAAAATGTCTAAATTGTTTGACAGTTAAGACTCGATTCCCTGAAACCTTTCCCCACCTTTTCAGAACCCTAGACTAATGAAATTGCACCCCTTCCCCCAGACATCTCCACCCTGTAACTTGCCTGCCTTGAATATTTATTTATTTATTTTTTTACTCATGGTATATTTTAATGACATTTACATAGCTTGAAGTAAACTTATTGCAAATTCTTTAACTAGAATAGCTATCTTTAGTTTGTCAATAAAAAATATTTAAGAAATATCACTAAAAAAAAAAAAAAAAAAAAAAAAAAAAAAATTTTTTTTTTTAAAAAATCAGTATTATAATAAAACAATGAAAATAAATAGTTGTCATAGTGGTATAATTTCAGTTTATGAAACTATTCAGAAGTTATAACATCTAGAAAATTAAAATCACTGCTTTATAAAAATTTCTAAAATTTATACATTTGTAACTAAAATCAAATGTTATCTACTTGAAGCACAATGACAACTAAAACATTCTTTTCTTTGGTGCCTGCAAAGTTAAACAAATATGAGTGTTATATTAGTATCATTTCTGTTTATTAAACTATTTAGAACTTATAACATCTAGAAAATTAAAATCATTGCTTTATAAAAGCTTGATGTGCCCTAGAATAATTTGGCTCTGATTATGTTGTTCCTCCAATTTTTGTGGTATATAGCTTCCATCTACCAGGTTTGTTAATATAGATAAACTTTAGCATCCTCTTGTAATGTACTTTGTACTGACACTCTGGGACAGTGTCAGTACAAAGTACATGACAAGAGGATGCTAGACTCCACCATATAAAAGAAAACAAGGCCGCCTTACTTGGTACATGCATCAGACATATCCCATCCAGTGCAGGTGATAATTGATAATTAATGATTCAGAATTACATCAATAATATTGAAGTGTCTGACTGGTTTGAGATTTCTACCTATTGAACCAATTTTCTTCATTCTTTAGAGAAATTTACAAGACAAAAACAGATTTGAGTCCTACTGTATAAAAAGAGGATTCACTGCATATACTGGCCAGATTCATTATAAGAAGATTTTAAAAAATAGCTTCTTGGTTTGAAATTCAGTTTTAATCAGTTAACTGACTGTTGAAAAGATGTGGTAAAATTCAATACCTTTTGCAGATAATGAAAAAAGACAAACAAAAAAGCATGATAAAAAATTACAAAAAAATAAACTTCACCTTTGATTATCAGTGGCCTTAGTGAAAAAGAAAAAGTTAAGAAACAAATTATACAGAAAAATATTAAATTTATTCAAGAGAATACACAATTTTTTTTCACAATCATATTTTATAAAATTAAAAAATAAATTAATCACATTTTGTTAATTTATCCTTTGTTGCATCACACTTGAAATGCTTAAAAACATTTTCTTTTTGAAAAAGTTTAAAGAATTTTTTTTTTTTACTCATAATACTGAATTATTAAAGGTTAAAAAAGTGAAAAGGAGAAAAATTAATTTTTAATAACGGAAAAATGTTGAAACGGGATGTTAGGCATGACCAATAAATGCAATAAATAAAAAAGACAAAAACAAATTTAATACTAATTTTATCAATACTGTTGAAAAAAAAAACTTTGGTATTCATCTAAATTAACAAATTTATATCAATTTAAATTAACAAGTGTATGTTTTAGGTTTGCTTACCTAAAATTTACATTTGTTTATCTGATAAGTAGCAAAATATTTTAAAAATAGTTTATAAAAGGCAGGGCAAATCCATAAAGCAAGAATTAATATTGGCATATAACATTAGATTTGGCACATTACATCCCAGTGATTTTTAATCATCAGTTTACAAATGATTCATGTATGTTTATTACTTATAAATCGCAGTTTTCTACTTTTTCAAAAATGTCTTTAAATTTCAGTTCCTTATAACAAGACCAAAAAAAAAAATTGAGCAAAAGATGGAATTCATGTTACTATCATTTTCTATGAACAAATGTGATGACTGCATACTTGCAGTTATAAACCCATTTTAACTTCCTGAATAAAACTCATAAATGCTGAAGAAGATTGTCGACTTGAGAACAAATTCATTAAGTGAAATCAATGAACTTCCATTAATTCCAAATACTTCCGATATGATTATGTAATTTCTGATGATTATTAATGCTTGAATGTTTTCCAGAATTCAGAAAATTTTCTTAGAATTACCTCTGCTATTTCAAGCATTTTCAGTAATAAAGATGATTAAAAGTCAAATGACATCATGATTCACTGATGAAAATTTAAAAGAATTCTCTGCTTATCTTGTAACTCCAAACCATAAAAACTTGGTGAAATTAAAACAGCATTATTTCCCTGCTCATCTAGTTTTATATTAAAATCAATGAATTCTGTAAATATATTGATAAAAATCTTTTATAAGGCAATGAGAGTATATAATTTGTAATTTGTATGGCATGACTAAACTGGTGCAAGAAGTGTGTGTGTGTGTGTGTGTGTGTGTGTGTGTGTGTGTGTGTGAGAGGGGGGAGTGACACCTAGATTATGAAAGCTTGGAAATCCCAGTTTTAGTCTATAAAAAATTCAGCTTCCTAATCTAAAGATATGATTTTCTTGCTTCACTTTCTTCTTTAAGTCAATATTCGTTTTTTTAATCACCTTTTAACATCTGATAACAGACCTTCCTTAGAATTTTTATGATGTAAATATTAACTAATCAAAATATTTCTCATTCACTTTTCCTTTAGTAAAGGTTTGTAAACAAATATTTTGTATCCTTCTTGGCCTCCAATTGACTTGAAGTGGAGCAACTACATTAAATCAATAGCTGTGTCTACTGTAAGGAAAGTCAAGTCACTGTGTTGTGCCAGGAAATTTTAATCACCAGAGTCCATCTTGCACACCTACAAATATACCATTCACCTGTGCATTGAATACTGCCATATCTGGTTTGGTGCTTCTGCTATTCATCTCAAGGTTCTTGACAAAATCCTAAGAAGGATCTGCAATGTAATCAATCCTGACCTGCCATCATGACTTCAATCATTTTCTCACTGACATGATGTGGCTTCCCCCTGTCTTAAAAATATTTTGATGGTAACTGCTCTGACAAACTTTTTTCCCCTGGTGCCCTGACTGCATGAATTTAATAAAGTGTGTCACTAGATTGGTATCTTGTTTCCGCATACGTTTACTGTTGAAATAGCTAAATGTAATTGCCACTTCTACTCCAACTGTTTTTCTTTTCTCACACTTTTTGCCTGTGGAATTCCCTTCTGTTTACTTGCTTTCTGGATAACTACAATTTTCAAAAATTTAAATTCAACATCTGACAACTTCTTGAATTCCGTTCATCTTTTGTCCTTTCCTCAATCCCCTTATATTCAGTCTTTTCTCTCACTTTCACTCCTTGTAACCCCCCGCATGCCAGTGGAATTCATGCCTTTGTTGTTGTTGTTGGTGGTGGTAGTGGGGGAATGCTCAAGTAGATTTAAGGCAGTGAAAGAGATCAAGCAGATTTAAGGCAGTCAAAGAGATCAAGTAGATTTAAGATAGTCAAAGAGATCAAAATAGAATCAAAACCATTAATTTTGATTCTTTTGAAACCTTATGGAGAACTGCATAATTTCAGCAATATATGAAAATGAATTTACAGAGTTAAGCAGAAAGAATAAAAATAAGTGAAAAAAAAAGTTAGTTGTCAATATCTGATTAACAAACAAGAAATGTTGATACACTGAAATTACATTCGCATAAAACAAAATCAACTATTCATGTTTACCAATCAATAGTGATAATTTACATTTCTTTTTATTTATTTTTTTTGACACTTTATATTTTAATAATGTCTGATGGACAAAATACAATGAAACATTTTTGATAACTTTTATGCATGATAGGTTTATAAAAAGGATATAAAAATATGTTTATGCTTATCAATCATGTAAATAACCCAGTTAAATAAAATGTTTCTCCATTTTTAAAAGAATGCTTTATGTGATTTTCAAGAAATATTTATACTTTATTTTTCCACACAAGAAAAAAACAAAAAAACAAAACAAAAAAAAAACAATTAATCTGTTCAGCATCTTTTGTATAAACATATTTAATACTTTCCAACTCACACTATTAGAAACTTAAAAATATAAAAAAAAAACGTCAGTGAATGAGCAAAAAATACAATATTAAATTTTTAAGTATTAAATAAAAGACTGCAAAAAAAAAGAAAAATGAAAAAAAAAAGAAAAATGAAAAAAAAAAGAAAGTAACTTGAAAATATTTAATATGAAATGTTTTAAAACTGCAGATAAATTAAAAAATTTGAGATCCAAAGAAGTTAAATTTTTGAGAATTTAGTTTCTTAAGTGAGGAAGAGTTTAATTTGCAATTTTTTTTTGTTTATTCCTCTTTTTTTCAAGTTAATGATTCAGTTTTACAAATTCTTTGCTTTCAAACTTCTAACCAAATTAAAAGAGAAAATTAACAAATTTAATTTTTCTATTCTTCAACGAAAGAGTTATCGATCAGAGTATGACGTAAAGGTAAGCTATTCTGATCACAGAGAGCAACATGACATGATCAAATGAACAAGTATTTTTTTCTAGTTATGAAAGCAGGAGAAAAGAGTCATATTCTCTATTACAATGTCCCTTCAGGTTTTGAGTGATTATCGATTTCCACACGTTCCTGTTTCAGCAATATTTTTTTCTTGTATGATCTGTCACTTTGTGATACTTCTTCCTTCATCCATTTTCTCAAACTGGTTAAGCACCTTACTTTCTGCTTTCGTTTGTCGCTTTCATATTTTATATACACTGTGGGTGTTACATTCTCCAAACCTGCTTCATTCATTAAGTGTCCTAAAGATTTCAACTATCCTGACAGTTTACAGAGCAACACTTGTAGATTTCTCTCACATCTGGTGGTGTCTGGGATGGTACTGAATACTTTTTTTTAAAATTTACAAACCCAAATTTTTAAACTCACTGCAATTTATACTGTTGTAGGTAGAAATGGGCACTACTTCCACTGCATTCCTGTAGTAAATAATAATTTAACATGCAGGAAAGGAAAGCAGGTTTCTTATTTTATTTTATTGCATTGTATTGACAGTCTGATAGAAGTCATATGATTTAAAGTGTGGAAAGTATCAATCATATATCTGAGTCATATTGCAAGTTTGAAAAGTACCATTCTCAGAAATAAATTCCCTTAAGATTTCCCCTAAATATCAGCCTTCAATAGGTATAGATGAACAAGAGAGGCTTGAGTATCTGTCTATATTTCTGAGATGAGGTATTATGTACACTATTTACATTGCTTGGACTATCATCCTCATCTTGGTTGCTATATTTATCACAACATTTCGGCCATTGTATGCTTCGGCCTTCTTCAGGTGGTTGGAATGTCGAACTGAACCCTTTATTTTACTCGCTGGGATAGACTGTTCCAGTTCCACGTGCCAGGTCTAATGGATGTAAGTTATCAGTTATCTCCTGTTAATTCCCCTCTCCAAGTTCTCCACTACCTTAACCAGGTATTGAACTCACACTCTTTGGGTCCTGTCACTGATCTAACTAATGCCTTTATCTACTGTGCTATGTGTCCTCAAGTAAAGAGAGGCTTGGTTAAGTTTTTTTGTTTGTTTTGTAAAGGTGTTCTCTGTATAGAGAAAGTATTTTCACCAGTCTGTTCACTAGGATTCTGGTACATTCCCTTCCTGACTGATCAGTCTCTGGTTTATCTCTATGAACACAGCATACTACTGCTGTTATTGTTCTTTGTCTTCCTCCCTGTCATTGTCATTTGTTAATAGTTAACAAGTTAATCAGGATGAACAGGTTTCTTTTTTTTATATCTACAGATTAAATCCACTCATAAAACATTCAATAGATTGGAGCCTGGACTGCAACTGATAGATTATAATAAAATAATTTTGGAAAGTAATGTGAGGTTGCTCCCTGTAATATTAACCACAGGAATTTGTTGATGGGGATATGGCATTTTTTTTTTTAATATTTTCAGATTTGTAAACATTTTTTGATACTGAAGTCTAGTCTTTTTCATCTTGCTGAATTTACTTGTTCATTTAACATTATGATGCTTATTGAAATATTCTAATTGGTCCAAAGTATCTGTGGCCTTAATTTTATCAACAGATAAAATGACAACATCAGTGTCATTCTCTGAAGAGTTTTTAGGGCCAAATATTCTTTCTTTTTAGTTTGTCAAGTTTCACTTTTTTTTCTTACTCTCAATCCTTGCTCATCAGTTTTGGACATTCGAGTAATTCACTCCAAACAATGTATTTGTTTGCTAGACTTTGTCAAATTTAGTCTTTTCTGAAGGGCTGATTTGTAAATGGTTGATGCAAGCCTTTTCTTCTATGAGCCCTGTCCCTTCAGGATGTGGGTGATTGTGGCTTACCACAATTTCCTGTAACCCTTAGTAAAATTGGTCTTTTTGCTATATCTCCTAATTCTTGTTCTGCTAAACATTTACACAAGCTCGTTAGGTAGGCCATGCACTGCTTTCCTCTACCCCTCTTTCCTTCAAGGTGTCCTGTGAGTGTCATATTTTCCAAGCACTCTTTCTTAATTTGCCCCAGAAACTTCAATTGTCTCTTTTTGGTGTTACATATGTCTATTTTTGTACTGGTTTAATTTTGGTATCTCCAATTTGTAATTTGCATGTTAGGTTGTCCCTTTTGCTGACAACCATGCATTCTATCTTCTTGCAATTGAGATTTAGTCCTTTCTTCTTGCTTTCTTTTACTACCTTCTGTAAGAGTTCCTGTAGTTTCCTTTCGTGTCTTATATCCATACTGTAATGGTTGAATGAATCTGAGAAGACAGATTTTTTTTATTGTTTTATTTGAATTCTTCTGGTGCAATGCTCATACTGTGGAAAGTATTTTTTTTCTTCTGTCATTTTCTAATGATTCATCTTTTCTAATGTCTGACTTACTTTCAACCTTAATTCATCTGCATTTGGTACTGGAGTAATTTGCTTGAACAGATTTACTTGCTCAACTTTTTCAAACTGATGGTCATTGCTTTTATTTCTTTATTTGGTATTTTCGGATGGGGTATTTTTTCTTTTTGTTATTTTTATATTATTTCATATTCAACCTAAAAAGTTGCATTTGCTTGGGGTCTGATATAGAAGTTAAGTGGGATATTTTTTTGATATTACAATATTTTCAGTACATTATAAATAAAATAAAAAAAAATGAATTAAAGCACTTTTTAGTTAAAACTTATAAGTTTATAATGATCAATTCACTGACTGATCCTAATATCTTGAACATATTGAAGTATTATATTTTGGATAGACACCATTGAATAATTGTATATATTAATTCACTGATTGTACACAATTTCCATTTTCTTAAAATTCTGAATACAAATATGGAGCTTTTTGAATTAGTAAACTTGACTGAAATGAAATTTAGGTCAGTAGGTAAAATAATTATCAAAGCTCTGCCCTTTAGTGCTATACAAATTTAAATAAAATTTACATGCCAAAAAATTAATGTAGAATCAAAAAATAATTTGAAATAGATAATTTCTAATATCGGATCAGCTTGAGAGAGAGAAAAACAAACCAAAATAGAAGTAAATTTTTCTACAAACACTAGTATCTAATTACTTACTAACTCATCTGTAATTAGTAAGTTCTTAAACAAGAATGTTGGGTGCAATCAAGACAATGAAAATTGATCAATCTTTTCATGTTCACTGATTATTGATTTAGTGCCAGTAGATATGGTATTTGCAAACAAATGATCAGATTGGCTGCTGTGGATTGAGAAAGATGAAAAACTTCATTCCTAACAGCAACCATTATGATCAGCACAACCCATACGACCAAAATGGGACATACAATGAGGTCATATTTCATGGTATAGGACTTATTTATATATATATTTTAAATTTATCAGGTGATATACAATAGCAGCATATTAAAAGAGTAATTCAAATTTTGATGAGTAAATAAATTATTCTGCTTATAATAGGGGGGGAAACAGGCAACAAACAATTTTCCATATAATAAATTACAGCAGTAAACCCCACTCCAATTTCAGTACGACATATATCTTAAAACATGTTAAATGTAGTAAATTAGAAATTCTTCATTTTCTTTTCATAAATTTAGACAGCTCTCTAGAGCTAGTGCAGAAGTTCAAATGTTAAGCAAAAGACTCATTAATGTTAGTGTAGAGTTTTTCAATTGAAAGTTTAGAATAATTGTGGTTTTTAAAGTGTTAAATGCTATGCAAGTCTGTCATGTGTCAAAAAATATCATGAAGAGAGGATATATATATATATATATATTATATTAAGAAACAGACAACTTTAAGGGCTCATGGTGGTTATAATTTATTTTCTTAGAATTCGATTCTAATTCCTCAGATCAACATTTTCATATATATATATTATATATATATATATATATACATACATACATACACACACACACACGCACACACACAAATACAAAGTATATTTAGGCAGCATTAATTAATTTATAGAAGTTTGGTTAAATTCTGTTTAATTTTTTGTTTCTATCCAATTCCAAATTGTGGATAACCTGTCCATTTGCTTTTGTTCAAGTACTTTTAATTGTCTCATTCATTAACAAGAACTGAGTGTTGTCAGTATTGGCAGACAAGATTTTATTTACTACATCCTAAAATCTTTGGGAACTCTACGTTTCAAATTAAAAAAATACATATGTTGTATAAAATGACATGTACACAACAATTCCACAAAGCTCGACAACATGGAAAAATGAAGTATACTACATATATTTCAGGACAGGAAATGGTATTTTAAAGATTGTATGAAATATTTAATATACATATATAATAATATATATATGAATAAAAACAAAAATGAACTTTTCTTTATCAATGCATTTCATTCTCTGATGGACTTTATCAATGCAAAGGTAATTATAAACAGAAGTAAAATTGTTAGGTTTCAAAAAATTAAAAAAAAATTATTAAGGTTAACTGTGAAAGTCAAGTTTAAACTATGGTGAATGCTAAGTGATATAATTTAATACCTAATAATCAAGAGTGAGTAAATTTTGTTGCTGTTGAATTTTATATATATATATATATATATATATATATATATATACCAATTTCTTATAGTAATGTAATTATTATTTATTATTTTAAATTATTTATGTATTTATTTATGTATTTATTTTAGATAGTAGAAGTCAATCATTTGATGAAATGTGATGGTAAAGAAAAGTTTCCCTTTCGTCTTTATTAATATTTGGTTTTTACAGATATTGTATTGATATCTGAATTTTTACAGACATACACAAACATTATATGTAACATTATATATATATATATTAGAGGATACACTTGTTTGAATAGATCTCTTTTTTGGTTTTTTAAACAGTGAGAATTGCATCTACTGGCCTGTGCATTCAAGAGTTTTAATAAAGAAAATATGGGTTTGAAACTGTATCCCCTTCTGTAGGGGAAACCACCATCTGATCCAGTAGTGGGCTCAGGACAGAAAGGTTATATATTTTCTTTTTCGATATATATTTTAACTTTTTCATAAATTCTTTTTCTAATGAAGTCAAGCTCTGTGAAACTGTTTTACCCATGACATTATTTATAGAATATATGTATAATTAAATTTGAATTGTACAGTTTTTAAAAAATGCTGGAATATTGTAAACAGAATCTTGTCTACTATATTAACAACATTTAGTCCTTGATAAAATGTTTAGAAAGTACTCAAAAACAAAACAAAAACATTAACTTTTGGACAGTTTATACACAATTTTTAATTGCATGTACAACTTCACTGAAAATTACAATAAAAAAAAAAATGATCAGACTGACTTTGTTACTTGAAATTAACAAAACTTGTTTAAATGCATATATAATGACACATTATATATATATATATGTCAGAGAGAGAGAGAGAGACACACACACACATTATATATATATATATATATATATATATATATGGATATAAACATCAGCAATGTAAGGTCACTTAAGTAGTTTTCAGATCATCTTGATATTGAGCACACATCTCTCATAAATACAGCAAACACACACATATTTCCCTGGCCTTTAAACTGGAGATGACATTTTAAAATTTTCATATTGCCAAAATGATTTCTAACTAGGCCTTATATCAGAATATGCCAACGTAAGCCTCTTTTATATCAAAATCCATTGAATAATTTCATGACTATTGATAGGTGAAAATAGTATGCCAACCACTGTGCTATGGTGAATTTTTGTGAGTATAGCAAAGTTCTAATTTGACAATAACCTGGTTTTATTTTCAGTCTCATTCAGCAGTAAAAAAATTGAAAAGGCAAGTAAGGTTTCATTAAATAAGTAATAAATATGGCCATAACAAATCTTCTACAAAGGAAGTTCAATTTCTGAATTTTTTTCTATGAACAGTTACAAGCACAAAAATCCATAATTTCAATGATGTATGAAAATAAATCTAATATGATTTATTCACTGTTTCCTTTCATTATTTCTGTTAAAAGGTCATGTTGATAGGAAAATTGTTTAACTAACTTCAAAATTGAGAGAGAGAAATTAGAATTAACCTTTAAAATCCTTGGCTTAAATGCTAACTACAGACCCAGGAAGAAAATATGCAACTGCTTCAGCCACTAAGTTGGCCTTATCGTTTGTGATTTTTATCGTTTCAGGTTCAAATGTTTCATATTACCTAAATGAAGGCCATATAAATCAAATGAAATAAAGGCAGTGAAACTATAATTGTCACAGGACTGCAAGTGAAATTCAATTTTCTTTTTCTCTTCATTTTTTTTTTTTCAGAATTTAAGTGTATATATTTTAATATACCTTTTATTTTATCTTGGATATTTGCACAGAATTCCGTTTGATACATCAATTCTAACCAATAAGAACTTCAAAACACAACAATCTATAATTCCAATTAAGTATAAATACCAGCTAGGGCCCATACATTTTTAGATTTGAAATATGAATAATTTTATATGCCCAATAAAGCAGTTCTGTCACATTTCTCCAAGAACTGTGAATCAGGAAACTGTCAATAGTCATATATATATATATATATATATATATATATATATATATATATATATGTGTGTGTGTGTGTGTGTGTGTGTGTATCAATAAGCCCAGAGCTTTATGATGAAAACTAGAATTTATTTTATACAACAAACATTTAATAGTCTCCTTCTTTGTCACGGCACTTAACACTTCTCCATTAATTTCAGGTTAAACAGTGAAAATTGAGCAGCCAATAGTTACCTCATGCAACCTTATATATTAGAGAAATATTAGCTCCATGTTTCAGCAGTATCAAAACCTATGTGATCAAAGAGACATACAATTCTATGAAGGACTTTCAAATAAAGAATATTTTACAAGCCATAAGTAGTTTATTTTTAAGTTTATATATTTCTTGCTTAGCAGTTAAAAGTTTAAAGAAAAATCTTTTGGATTTTTGTTTTTAGAAATATTTCTTCTTTTATTTAATCATACATTAATAAATAATTTTTTTAAATATATAAGTTACATAATTCATTTAGTATTTAGTAAAATTATTCCTTCATTTGTAGCCATCAAAGCTGAGAATAGGAATTTGAAAAAACAAAAAACAACTTAGAATTGTTAATAATTAAGGAGAATAGTTGTGAAATGATCAAAAAATTGATCCCTTTCTTTCTAACCATAACAATATAAACAACATATTATTTATATCCTAACTTGAAAGATTTTCTGAATATTGCTTTTCAAAGATAGAGGAAAGGAAAAAAAAAAGATGAACATTATATTTTTGTTGTTTTGGAAGATATTGGCTATATTTTTTTTCTTAATAGTCTTCATCTTCACAACAGGAAAATAAATATTTTACAAACATTGCAATCAGTCCAGTGACAAAAACAGATGCCAAAAGTATGTAGAAACCTGTGATACTCCAGAAAGTATATTTGTATAATAATGGCTGACAATAGCATTCAGAAGTAACATTGTGAAAATTGATTTTCCAGTAAATCTGGTAGACTGTAACGCTCCCTGCAAAAAACAAAAAATTATTATCATTATTATTATGCTGAAAATATGACCACAATTTATGCAACAAATTCTAATTTAGGACATGGGAGTCATAAGTAGATATGCATATATTTAGTATTTATTTTTATTTTTTTATTTATTTTATTTTTAATCAATTTCACCCCAAGCAAGGTAGTAAAGCCACAAAGACACAAGGGGTTATGGAGTGTAGAAAAATTAGGAACAGAAACATTACTAATGCGTGGAAAGAAAAAAAAGAGTAATTAAGAGGACAATAGATCGTGATTGACATTGCATTTAAATTTTTGGAGATTAAAGCTGGCTGGAAAGCATGGAGCTGAAAGAGAGTTCCACGAGTGAGAAGTGTGAGAAAAGAAACTCTTAGCATAGAATTTACAGCTACATTTAGCTTTGGACATCTTCAGAGCTTTTGATAGGGTTTAGCAATCAGGTCTCCTACACAAGCTGAAAAGTTATGATGTCTCCAGACACATTTTTGAATTGATCCAGTTTTTCCTATCAAATCGTGGAAATGAAAGTTATCCTGAATGGCCACTCGTCTACATCCTTTTGTACTAATGTAGGTGTCCACCAGGGTTCTTCTCTTAAGATACATTAAATCCATTATCACATGTTACTTTATTATCTCAGACATACAGCAGTGGTTCTGTTGAGATGGAAAAACTGTGCCAACCAGTGACAAGGCTTAAGATTAAGCTTTTCATAAATATGTCAAAATTAAAATAACAAATTCAAGCCAGAAAGACTGGACACTTTCCAGGAAAGAAAATTATTTTTTTTTTTATAACGTTTTTGAAAATTAAGAACGTTTTTCTTTAATATAAACGCATAACCAAATCAACCTGGATTTAAAATTGTATTTTTTTTTTTTTTTAAATCACATAAATTGTTTAGTGTTTAATGCAAAAATTATAAAGACACATCATAAGTTTCACTGAGGTTTGACATGTTTATATTAATTCCCACCCACAAAATTAAAAAAAATTATCAGTAGACAGATTAAGTTTAAGGTTTCAAGTTCTCCACTCAGGATTATCCTATAGGACAATAGCCTAATAGATTAAAGTATTAGTTTGTAAATTTGGTGACATAATTGCAGTGCAATAACTTAGTAGTACTATATACATATAAACAGGGTAAGTAATAACTGAGTAGTAATAAAGAAAAACTAACATTCATTGACAGAGTCAGCAGAACAAGAACAAACAACCCTGTAGATTAAATAAAGGAGTCAGTTCAAAATTTCCTGAGGTTTACTCAAGTATCTGATGAAGGTCAAAGGGCACAATGGCAGGAATGATGTGATAATAACAAAAAGATGAGGATGATAGTGTGCATGTAATAATTAAGATATTTAATCTCAAAATTAACACTGCCACTTAAATGAGATGCAGAACTTTAACATAAATATACTGTTAAGTAAATACAATGCAAGATCTTTTAAAGAAGGCACTAAAAGACTCTTATAAAAATGTCCTTTAACTTGTGCTTGACTAGGTTTCATCTTGTATTAAGACAGAACAGTAGTTGTTGAAGCAACTAATTCAAGTGCCTGAAACTAAAGCATAAGGGCAGAAAGTTCTTAGGATAATCAGAAAAGAATCTTCTTCAGTTCTTAAACTTGTTTACACAATAACATACATTGACTTATTTTGCATGAAATAGATTTATTTATTTATTTATTTACACAGCTAGCCTTTTTAGAACTTTGTTCACCTTTTGATTGTACTTAGTATCAAGTGCATCAATCAGATAAGTGGTCAGCACCAAGAAGTACAGTTTGACTAATTAATGTTAACACTACTAATATACATAAGCAACTCTTGAAAACACTACACACAAATGTAACAGTTTTTTTCTTCAAAGATCAATGTGGGTTTGGTATTGCATTATATATCAAATAACTATTTTAAAACTTATTTTGGTTGGCATCAGCAATATTTCTGCAAGTGATTGCATATAAGCAATGTTCAAAGAACTCCAAATAATTGAATCAATCAGTGGCAAATCAATAAAAATAAAGATGGTGTATAATTTGATGTGCTTTTCATTCTCTCATGTCTAATTAGCCTTTATATATTTTATCAGATCAAGACAGATCAAAGGAAACCAGTGATTTGGTTTCCGTTTTGCTTCTGTTTATGTAATTGGCTACAATATTTACTACTTATAGTAAGTGAAATAACACATGAAGAGGAAAATTTCACTCTTTTTCAATAATTCATTTATTTTACACATTTTATTGCATTACATACGCATCATAAAAAACATTAACTTGTGTATTACAAAAGTGGTGGCGCAAAAGGGAAAGAACAGATTTTTATACTGGCCATTTTGTTTTTAATGTCTGAAAATTTTTGTGAAGTCAAAATACTAGATTTGATTTGTCCCAATTACTGACTGGACAAACTAAATCGAAGAATTATTCTGTTCTTTGTGCAATAAGAGATTAGTAGTAGTAATATTTTTTTTTTTTTTTAAAATAAAAATATCTTGTCGTTTAAAATAGCTAAATATAATACCATATAAAAATCAATGTCTGGAGTAATGCAGACAAGTATTCAAAATATTGCTGAGCTTAGCCAGTACTTGGTGTTTTCATTAAAATAACTGATGAAAAATTAAGTTAAAGAAAAATTATTACCTTTTATTAACAGTTTACATTAAACAGAAACATTAAAAGAGAACATTGTGGAAAATTGTCTCGTTGGATGGAGAGGCGATATATCACAATAGTGTTTCATTCAATACACATTGCATTTCTTAGAAATGACCATCCAGCTTCTCAAAGATATTAGAGTTCAACCAGTCTAACTTGAACAGCCCTAACTGAACCAAAGAAGCATGTGTGCATCTGTGGCATGACAACCGCTTTTCTTAGACACTTTCAGCATACTGAACATTATCACAGCAAAGTTCAGATACAGTGCAATGGCATATATCACAAGATAGACAAAAAAAAAACTTGGAATTTTTTTTTTTTTTTTAAATCAGAATATATGCTACCCTTTGTATACACATACTCTTCTCAGGTCAAGCGTGGTATCATCCTTCTGTGTATTGCCATTTGATTTTCTGTCAAAGGTTTTTGACTTTTATTATTGCTTATCTACTGATTTTGCCCTTACTCTAACACTGAGCTACATGAATCCTTTCGAAAGTTTTCAACCTGAATATAATCCCTTTTACAGTGATTCCAAATTGTTTTATAATTTTTATTTTCTCAATAGGAGTAGATCAGTTCACCTACTGTTCAGCTCACACTCCCCCCCATTCTTTTGAACAGTATTAGGGGTTTAGGATTGGGTTTCCAGTTCCTTCTAAAATCTTTTCACTACTAGTAGACTCACACGTCTTAGTGGCATTATCACCTTGCTTGGGGGTGAAATGAAAAAAAAAATTCTTTTTAAACCTTTGAGCCCTGACCACTGCTTTACTGGTGATAGAGAAAAATCACGTAATACCCCGTCACTGGGTGTAACTATTTTTATATCTACCGTGAAACATTACATACCAATTATTTGTGAATTTTGACTCAGGAGATCAGGCAGAAGGGTTAAAATTGTTTAGGAATGCAGGACTCAAAATGTTAAGAAAAAACTCAACAGAATAGTGAAAAAAAAAACAAAACAAAAAAAACGATTTCCAGTATAAAAGTCTGAGAAAAGCCACTTACCTGCAATAAACCATGCAAATACAAACAAAGAAAGAAGATCCTTTAAATATCGAAAGAGAGTTCTTGTTACTTCACTGTCAGACACGTAATAATCAAAGTCAGTATTTTGTCGCCGCCGATGAGATTGATATCGAGCATAAATGAGGAGTAGGCATAGTAGACACCCAGTTACAATCAGATAAATTGGGATGAATGGTTGACAAGAACAGTTATTGACATAGTAACTGCCTAGAAGTAAAGGGAGAAAAACAACAACAATTATTACAGGACTAATGAATATTTGAGAAGACATTTAAAAAGTCCAATAAAATAATCTTTGGTGGGAGAATCGAATGCAGGTTCAAAGTTAGATGCTGTATATAAACAAAAACATTGTTGGGGGAGGGGCAGTATTTTATAATGGCTTCCTACCTCAAAGAGTGAGCAAACAAGAATAAATACAAGGTACTAAAAATGGGGGGGGAATCAAAAGAAGGGTACCAAAATACTTTTTACCATTTTTTAATTACATGCAACAATACAAAGCAGCGATACAACATGACATAAATGTGAACAAGATACTTATACTAGACAGGATTTACACTCAGTAAGTTTACTACCTCTGAGCTAAGGCGAGGTGAGGTGGTCAACTACTAGTTAGCTACATTTCCCATAGTGTCAGTCGAGACGCCGGTCGCAACACTTTTCCAAGGACCATCTCAGTTGTCCTATTTCAAGGGTATTAACTCACCTCGCTTTATCTGCTTGCTAAGTGGAGGGTTCTATCTAAAAGCCTACAACATGAAAGCTGATTGTCTATCTATATTCATATCCATTCAAAAAGACTTCTTTCTTCTCAATCTGAAAATGACATTTACACTAAAATATAAAATCTTGAACACAGACTTCTTCACTTAGAAGTTTTATTTTTTTTGCCATTTCTATAAATGCCTTTACTTTTGGCCTTTTATGTTTATAGGCTGCATCAAGGCCGCCTTTATTGTTTCTGACTTTGAAAATGGACTCAAAGGACAACATTATGTTATGTCTGCTTAAATATTAACTGTGAATGATGTGAATTTCTGTGGCTTAACAGCAAATGATAGAAATTTCTGTCACATTTAATGAGTTATGGGAAGAGAGAATTGAATTTAAATGACACTTTACACACCATGAGAGATGAGGCAAGAACAGAGTTGTATACACAAAGTTCATTCAATTGGAAGGAATAATAACAAGCATATTCCTAACTACTCTTGTTTTGGGTATGATGATAAACTACATCTGGCAGCAAGATCTCTGGTCAGGAGATTGGAGGTTTTGAGGAGCATGGAAACACCTTAACTGCTGTTGTTTCCAGATCCACACTGACCTGGGGTTGTAGCACTTGCTAGGGTCCCAGCAAATAGTGACCTCCTCCCAAACAAAAATCAACAGTACATTTTTATAATAAAATGATCAACAATACATTTTTATAGTAAAATGGCAATCGATGGAACACTTAAAATATATTTCTATAGTGAATTTGTACATTTTATCATCCACAAACTATATATTTAAAAAAACGTACCTTTACTCTGGAAGTATAAAATTATGTACTGAAGTTGAAAGCATTAAATATCCCATAAGCCATTAAACAAAATCAACCTAACCACCCTCAGTCATATACAATTTCTATTTAACTTGTATATACTGAAAATGAATATTATAAGTATCGCCCCATGACTATTTGCTTCTTTCCTTTCTGCTTTTTTACTTGCACTTTTTTTTTTTTTAATAGAAGCAACTTGGGACTTTGACCATTATTCAGGTTGCTTAATTGGGCAAAAATTAGTACTTAAATGTTTTTTCTTTCACCATTTAACCCCAAGCAAGGCAATAGAGTCACTAAAACAAAGGGTTACTGAGTGTTAGAGAATATGAGAAAAAAAAAAAGTAATATTAAGGAGAGAAAAATAAAAGAACAGGAATTAAGACAGATTAAAATTTACATTGCATTTAAATTTTCGAAGATCAAAATTGACTGGAAAGCAAGAAGCTGGAAAGTTCCACAAGCAAGAAGTGTGATAGAAGAAACTGTTAGCATAGAACATATGGTTACATAGCCATTTCAACTAAATTGATAAGATCTTGCTGCCAATCTAGTACTGTGCTTAAATTCATGAAGTCTAGGTACCATAGAAGAAAGTTCAATTACCATGAAAGTATTTAAAGACAAGACAGAGGGAAGCTACATTATGAATTTTTTTATGTATAGAGCTAATAAATAGGTAAGAAAGAAATTTCAGTGTAACTAAAGTAGATGAATTGGTAGAATTCCTGAATACAGTACAAATTAAATTATTTAGTAACTCTTTCCTTAATTTTACATTTCTTTGGGTTTTTTTTTTTGGTTAGTTAAACCAGACAGATGTGAGTAGTGGGGTATTGTTTAAGATTTAATCAAGTTTGAATATTAATTGTTTAGAAAGAATGTGTACATGTCATCATTCTGGATAAGATGACAAAAAGTAATCATGTAAACAACACCTTTTCTTTATCTCTTTAAATGACCCATGGCTGTGTTTGTGCATTTTGAATCCAGTCTACCATCTTGAGAGTGAAATATAGAACAATCTCTAATATAAAAAGTTGTTTTTGCTTTTAAATTAGAAAAAAAAAGTGAAATGAAAAAGTGAAAATGACAAATTAAAAAGATGGCTTGAAAAGATAAAAAAAAAAAGTTGTTTAATTTTCATTTCAATGATGCAGAGGTAACATAATGGTTATGTATACAGAATAGGGAACTAGCCAATCGATTTCAAATTTTGGTCTCATCTGTTGCATTCATTTTCACACTAATACCCTTGGGTAAGCCATCAAACCATCTTCTCCCTATTCCAGTTATAAGCGCAATAACAGGGCAGACTGGACTAGTCTTGGCTGGCACCCAGTATGAGGAGAACAACTCTGAATTCAAAAACATGGGTACGGCAAAAAGGAAAGCATTCCATTATCATTTCTAAGAATTCATAAATAATAAAAGCAATCTGTGGAGAGCCATGATCACCTACATCTTTACGGGACATTGCATATAAAATAATTTCAAAGAATAAATTAATCCCACAATTTCTTTTATAAGTGCAGTTTGGGTTAAACCATATCTTTTTAACCTTATTTGATGAATTATTTCAGATAATTTCCTGGAGTTCAAAGAATATAAGTAATTTATTTTGGAGTTTAAAAAAAAAGTTCATTTACTGATGAAAAGCTTCAGCATGAGAATTTTACATATCCTCATTCAGTTAACTCCCTTGCATGTACTGTTGCCTTATTTCAGAGAGTCTTTTACCCAGAATTCATCTTGGCTTAGTTTAAGTGATTTCCACTGTAATCTTGCAATTCATTGAACATGGTTGGATAATGAAGATAAGCAATGATAATGGAAATTTGATGGTCAGTAAGCAAGGACTGTTTAATGAACGTGTCCATCCTTTTGTCACCTTGTATGGGTTTGAAGACAAGAAAGATATATATCCTTCCCAGAATCAATGCAGAGTAGATGGTTATAAGTAGAAGTTAAATTTGAAGATTTTGCTGTTACATTACAAAGTGATTGGAATCCCAGACAGTGAATTTCAGAGGAGATTGATTGCCTTGTGCTCAGCATGACAGCCGAAAATGAGTTGGCATCGTTTCAACTGCAAGGGTAAGATACGATAATTAAGGGAGATGGAATAGCCCTTCTGGTAAACAGCCATTCTGATGGCATGATGAATTGCTTTTATTCTTAAAGGCAGTTGTTCTGACTTTAGGAAAGTCTGAATTCTTTTACAGTACTCAAAAATAGAATTCAATAGACTGGTTTTTGACAAATGATAAATCAAGTAAATAAGAGTAGACACTTATCTTTGTGTCTTAGTGGCATTATTGCCTTGCTTGGAGTGAATTAATGAAAAAAAAAAAAGTCTTATATTTCCAGGAAAACATGTACATATATGTACATGAATTTCCAACATATAAACATGATTGATCAATTATTAGATGTAACACAGGCTTGAAGAAGGTTGAAGAGTATGCCAGCCAAAATATAGTGAGAGAAAAGCAACAAAAATAAAGGTATTGAGTCAAGTGATTGCAGGACACATTCATATGTCATCGACAGAAAAACCTAAGAAAATGTCTATCAACATTCTCTTATTAACAAGAAAAAATACCAGAATTTCTGTCTGCATTTCTGGGGTGATGAGTTATTATTTACGTAATTTATCTGAAGTGTTTTAACAGAGAACAACAGAAAATGTTGCATTGAAATCTGAAAGCACATTGGGATAGCAAAAGATGCCTTCCAATGAGCAAAGCAAATTATTAAGAAACAAGAAAAATTTTGTTTGAAACAAAGAAAAGAGTATTGAATTGTTATGTAATATTAGTCCTCCTATATGGCAGTGAATGCTGGACAATCTCATCACAAATAATGAAGACTTGAAGCAACAAAAATGTAGTTTTACATACAATGCTGAGAATAACATGGACCAAACATATGAGTTTGGAAGTTTTAGACAAAATGGAAACACAAAGGACACTTATACTTAACATCAGCAAAAGATAGTTGAAATTCCTAGAGAACATAATAAAGAAAGAAGGCTGAGAAAATTTGATACTCACAGGACAGATTGAAGGCAAGAGGAGCAGAGGAAAACAATGTGTAACTTACCTAGCAAGCTTTAAAAAAAAAAAAAAAAAAAAATTATGATCATTCTCTTCAGACTTCTAATAATCTACCATATTGGTCTTGAATAACTTGTCTTTTCATAATATCTGTTCAAATACTTTTCATTTGTTTGCAGTTATTTTAAAGTAGTTTTATTGAATTTGCTTTTCAGACCTATTAGCATTTATATACATAAAACAAAGATTAGAGAATAAGGAAACACTTATGGACACAATGTAAACCATTTCCTTTTCTGATTAGTATAAAAATCCATTAGTTTTTTTTTTTGTTTTTTCTTTTCTTTTCTGTCAAATATTAAAGTCTTAAGAACTTAAACATACAATAAGCTAAATCTAGGTGAATTCCAATTTCAACATGACATCACCAAGTTCAAGAAAAATAATTTAAATAGATTTGAATCCTTAAATACATGAAAAGGAAATTAGAAGACTTTAAATGACCCAAGGAAAAAAAAAAGTTACCTTCTGTTTAAGTTTACTAAAATTTGGTTTCAATTTAAAAATATGGTATAAAATAAAATTATAAAAGTGTTAATAAATCATTAATTTCTCTATTGATTTAATTTAAATTTAACATTGAGATCTCATTTTTCCTATATTTTATTCATTCAAGTACTGATTATTCAATATCACTTCTCTTTATAAAGCAAAACATCTTGCAGAAATACATGGAATGCTTAAAATAAACTTATCTTTAAAATAGTAAAATTTTTACTTGAAAAGTACTTGAAATTAAAAAAAAGTCAGTTGTCAGTTTGATACTAAAATGAAAAAAAGTTTCAGTATACATGAAATAAGAAAAAAAAGAACATAATTCTTTAAGCATTTCTTGCAGAGATCAAAGACTAATATAAAAAAACCCCACCATATTTAACTCTTTTTCTATCCAGCTTTTTGTATGTGTGTGAGCATGTTTTTAATCTGTTATTCATGATTTTAAGTTTTTTTTATTAATTCTTTATTGCTATTATTTTTTATAGGTTAAATTTTTATGGTTTACTAAGATATTTATAAAAAAATTTGCTTGTGCTTTATTTAATACCTTTACATTTTTTGCAGAGATTTGGATTTTGTTTTCAATATTTCTGTCTTCAACTTGTCTACATGACTTTGAATAATGTTTTATTTTTATACTCTTATAGTTGTAGCTCTCAATAAAGCAGATTTATTCTTTCTATTATAGTTTCTAAGTTCAACTATTTTTGCTGATAAATGGTGAATTTTAAACTAATTTATGTATGTCTTTCTCGAAAGAAAATAAGAACGAAAGGAACAAAACAAAATAAAAGAAAGATAAACAAAAAAGCAGAGGATTCCTGATGCAGTTGACAGATAAGAAAAACAAACCCATGTTAAAGAAAACTTTTTATAGAGTTCTGGATGACAATGGCAAATGATAAAACACGTCTTTTAGTCAAGGGCCGTAACTCATCTTAACTACCCTTTTACCTTAACTCATTGATAAGTCCTTTTGATTGGAGAAATCATTTTTAGTTCAGATAAGTATCTAAGGATCTTAAATGAAGCATTTCTATTCTTAAGTTATCTGCAATCTGTTTATATGTTGATACCCATGATATTTCCATTATTTCAACCTTATTTAACCTTTCTCTAAGGATATTAATACCAATAAATAGCTTCTTGTCTCAAATTTTAGTTAAACAATACACTGCATCTTGGGGAGAAGAATTACCGTATAACAGATTAAAAGGCACATTTCTAGCTACATCTTTCAAACCGAGGAGATATAGTATAAATTTTATCTAGAAAATACATTCTTTTGCAAGGTCAACTATGGCTAATATTGCAGCACCCAAAGTGCCTTGATGGTTAATATATTTAGACAGCAATGTGACAGGCATCTACTTGCCATTATCTCTGACCAAATATATATATAAGTTGGATTGATATGAGTTTGTGATCCTGGGTTTCACACTCTTTGTGATCAGAAAAATTGATTAATTTTTGAAATTTTGTATTTATTTATGATTGCGTATATCAGTGTTTTATGGTAGTGGGAGGAAAAATATGTTTCTTTAAGCTGCAATGCGTGAATGTGCAAGTATGTATGTATGTATGTATGTCTGCATACGTATGAGTGGCGTTCCGATACACAAACATCCTGCCTGTGGGAGAGAGGTTGAAGGGTGGAGAATAATTTGTCACCTACAAAGGCTCAGAGACACTTTTGAACTCCAAGTGAGGTCTGGGCAGCTCTCACCCAAATATAACAGTACTCCATTTTTGGCCTGATCTGGCTCTTGTAAAGATAGAGGATAACAGAAGTCAGGTACTTACTGGTGTGGTACAGAGAGCCAACCATTTTACATGAATCCTTAGCAATGGATCGTATGTAAGACTTCCACTTCAGGTTGGCTGTGAGTTTGAGGCCCAACAATCTTTCAAGACACAGTGCTTCTCTGACAGGACCTCCGTTCATCCTGATTGTTGGTAGTTCAGGATCAGATTGGTGATGATGGAAATGTAACTAGCTTGGTCTTTGAGGCATTGAATGTAACCAGCTGGTTTTACCCCATTGGTTAGTTTGTGCAAGATACATTAATCTTGTCTAAGCATTATACTCTCTTCAAATATATTTACATTCAAGCTGATATATTTAAAATTCATTGATTTAATTTTGAAGACTTTATAAAACTGGTCCATAATAGTACAGTATAAAAGCCCCAGAAAAACAAGTTATCAAGATGGCTTGTGATAATGTAATGCCTATATGAATAAAATACCAGGTAAAAAAAAAAAATGACCTGATTATATTTTAAAGAAGGTATTCCTACTTTTATTTAGTTCCTTACTGACTGTTATACATTATTTACAAGACCCATTTGACAAGTTTCTTCATTAGAAAGTTTGAAAGTCATTACTGGTTTTGGTTTAAGAAGAGAAAGCAAGTTTATGAGAACTGAAACTTTAGGTGGTTTACTTTAAAGCTTCTTTTTGGTTCCACTTCAACTATGTCCCTGTCTTCATTATCTGTTAAATATCACCTTTTAATTTACGGCTTAGTTTTGTTTATTATGCATTCCTAATAGTCAGTACTGTAGAAGGGACATGAAACTTTTGCCTAATGGATGCAGGATTGTCATCATAATGATTGGAGAGAGAGAGGGGATCAGACAATGTGCAGGAACCTACACCAGTGAGACAGAGGAAGAACATGGTCCAAAAACATACCACAGAGCCAAGTTCCATATGCCAGTCACTCAAAGCCCAGACAGTGTAACCTGAAAACAGATTAAATAGACAACTGCACACCAGAAGAATAAATAGCAACAGTTTGATCAGAATGTGAGTGACAAACAATGATGACTATCATCATCAGTAATGCATCTGAAAGATTTGTCTATGTTCAAAAGGAGCATAAGAAAGGAACTGGAAACAAGTGCCGGGAAAAGAAGATTCACCAGCGAAGACTCAAGCGTAGATCTCTAAACGAGCAATATAAAAGAGCAAATGACGTAGCGGCCATATTTAATGTGATAGCGAAATGGTTAATGCATTCATTTACTGGTGAACCAAAGTTATTCATGATTGGACTACAAAAGTGCGAGATAAGTCTCAGTGGCAGCTTGCTGTACACATTATGACAACAGTTGTAGCATCCTGGGTATGACGATAAACTACATCCAACCAAAAGGCCGTGGCCCTGTTGGCGGGGCATCAGAATACGTCAACTATCCCCCCCCCCTGCAGAGGGTAAAAGTCTCTCAATGGGGCCATCTGTTGGCTGTGGGTGGCGGCCCGTGATGCCTGGGGATGGGGTCCTGGTGGTTGAGCAGGTCATAACCCAAGTATAAAGTGGTCACGACCCTGCAGCACACCACTTTGGCCCTTATCTGGGCTAGACGTGCGGTCGGAGAGGCCCGATCCGATCAATCGGCTGGTCATGTCATGCCCCATCACATCTAACCCATCCCAAAACAACTACAACTTACAATTAACTTTCCCACCCAAACCCTACACTAAATATACTAACACCTTACCCCTAAAATGTGATGGAAAGCGGTGGCCTAGGGTCAATCAGTAGAAAAAGAAATTTAAACAATGATGTTGCCAGCTATACGTTTTTGAAACAATGATGTTGCCAGCTATACGTTTTTGAAACAATGATGTTGCCAGCTATACGTTGTTGCTGATGGATGGCACACAAGTCAATAGTTTTCACATCAATAAATTAATACATATTTTTTTTTAATAAATTTTCTCTAGAAATCACATAAAAATAAATTTTAAAAACATTTTGTAAAAAGATATTCTAATAAGAACAAGTAAACGATTAAACATTTAAAACCAGTTTCAATAAGTTTGTTAATATATAAAGAGGAACTGATGTGTTATAAAATGAAACAGTCAAAATATAAATAAAAGCTTTTATTTCCATTGGAATAATGTGTTGATATTGCAGTTATTCATCAGGTTTGAAAAACCTTAAATTTACGTAACTAAACAAGGGACAAGAAAATAAAAATTTGGGGGTGGGGGAGAGGTCAATGAAGAAAGACATTAGGTTAAAAAATTATGAAATGAATTTGATTAGAGTTCAACCAAGAATCAAAATTCTTTTAATTTATTTATTTTTTTTACAAGCCAAAAAACAACGGATTTCACTGAAGATATGCACCAAACTTTTCTAAGATCCATTATCTACCACCATCAAAACTAAAATCTTATCATTTTGTTTGAAGAATGTGAAGCTTAGTCAATTTATTTAAAATTTGAATCTGATTTCTAAAAAAAAAAAAAAAAAAAAAAAATGTACATGCAGTCTCAAATTAAGTTTTCAAAAGTTAATGAATATCCATAAATTTCTTTTAGTTTTAATTCTGAAAACCAAGTTTTGTGACATAATTCATTTGACCATAAAAAAAGATTCCAGAGTTAGCTTAAAAAAAAACTTGCATGTGTCTGATATCTATGTATACATTCTGAGAGAATGCAATATATATGATTGCGAATAAACATTAAAAAAAAAAAAGAAAAAAAAAGAAAATCAATATTTGAACTCACCCATGCTTTTTCAAAAGCTTAATTGGATATTTTTATATTAAAAGAATCTTCCTATAAAATCACTTCCATTCTTTCTGAACATCTATATTTATATATTAAATGCATTTTTGTTTGAGTTCAAAATTGTTTTGGGCATTTGAACACAATTTTTAACATACAAGTTCTTTGTAGCTTTCAAAAAATAAATAAATAAAATGAAACAATTGATCAAAATAAACATAAAAATATTTTTAAAGCCATTTCCCCAGGTATATTCCTTGAATTTGCCAGTTTTGTCCAAAGATAAATCTTTGGAAGTTCTAAGATGCAGAACCTAGGAAAGAATCTTTAGATTCACCCCAGTGCCGAGAATTGAATTTATTGATTTCTTGTGATAAACTTGGCATTGAATCTATATTTACGATTTCTTTCTTATTTGTCAAAATGGGATCACAGCAAAGTATGTATTGATGAAGGACAAAGATTATACACAAATCAGTCAATCCAAGAAGATTCTGAATTCTTGTTTTGGGGTCAGCCAGTTATTTGATTGTGATAAGGTCACACAGCACTCACTCATTTTTTCTTTTGCCTCAAGTGTTCAACAACAGAGCAATACAGTGGATAGTTAAATAACATCATTGGAATGTGTCAAGCTGTGTTGACTTTATAAAAACAAAATTACTCAACAAGAAAAATAATATATAATAAATTTATGTAAATCAAGATTTTCTCAAAATTGTCATTTACTAAGAGATGTTGGTAAAATTTTCAGGATATGTTTATATTTATATAAGCAATGTAATGTGCAAGTTTCAGACTAAATTTGGTTTTATAAAAAATAGTTACAAACTTAATTGGTGGGACAGAATTTGTGATACAATTTAAGAGCTGTTCATCATACAGTAAGAATATAATTACTGATATTTAGCTTTTAATTTCAGATATAATCTCAAAAGACAAGCAAGGTATTGTAAATTTACTGTGTGATAGGAACATAATGTTGGAAATTGCAAAACAGTTAAACAGATCAGAAGACAATGAAAGAAAGATTGAAAATGTGATCAAGGTAAGAATGGAAAATAAACTGGTTTAAAGAATGTCACATGATATTTGATAAAATTTAAGAGCAAGAATTATAGATATGAGCACAAAAAATATTTGAATCTGGTGTTGTGAATATAAACAGAGAAGATAAACAGAATATTAAGAACATTGGCTGAAGATATGAAAGCAACCAAATCAACATATTTAAACATTTAAGAAAAAAGTAAATCTGGCAAACTGCAAACCAAGTTGTCAATAATAATTTTTGTGATAAATGTAGAGCTACATTGGACAGAACTGATAACTGGGTTAGAGGTTAGGGCTTTAAAAAAAAAAAAAAAAAAGAGAAAAAAAGTCAATTGACATGATTTAAAAGTGAGAGAAGGGAGCAGAATAAAGTTTTTTTTTTGCTCATATTGTAAGTAATAACATTATTGGTTCTTTCAAAGCTAATGATAGTGTCAAGATAAATGCAGGGAATTATTACAAGTTCTTGGTAAAGATTTATTTAGTAAAACTGAATGGACATAACCAAGAAGCTTTAAGCTAGAGAATGTATTCCTGTAAAACAATGATTTCTCATTCTTCAAAGCTGACTGTGGTTGGAGAACTGAAGGAAAAAAAAGCAAAGGAAAAAAATGACTTACCATCAGCACAAAATTGAATGGAAAGAAATCCAGAGGGAAAAAAGAGAAATGAAAAAAAAAAGTTCACTCATACGGTGAACATCAAAGAACCGACAAGAAAGACCGAGATTGATTATCTCACAAGTGAACACAAACTACACTGACTATTACTCACCTTGAAAAGAGTTTAAAAAGATACTGAATTAATGGGATGGATCCCAGTTACTCCAGATATAATCCTAATAGAAAAGATTTGTGGCTCATCATTAACAGAGGTGAATATGATATTGGAAAACAATAATGAGGCAATAAAATCTGTTGCAAGTAATGTTGAAACTATAGTAAAATTAGCAAAAATCAATGAATGAAAAACTGTTGAAGATTATTCAAAACCAAAGAGTCCATATTAACATAGGAAATAATGTATACAGGAAATTGTGTTAATGAAATGTGTTTCTATAATCTACAGTATCAGGGGAAAAAGAATGTATGCACCCATAGAAAGTTGATTTTTGTATTTTTACGAAGACAAGTGAGTAATAAAATTTGTTTATTAATACAGGGTATTAATACAGGTGTACATATATATGTACATTATACAAGTCAAAAAATGATTTAGTATTTTGTTGGGTAACATTTTGCTTTAATAACAGCATTAATTCTTTGTGGCATGCTATAGACTGAATTCTTTAGTAAGTCAATGTCCTTTGCCAGATTTTTCCAGCATTTCATTAATTTATGAAAAAAGCTCATCTTCTGTGTTAACTTTCCTATTACGGGCATGCTTGTCCATTATCACCAAAAGGTTTTCGATTGAGTTAAAGTCAGGACTCTAACTAAGCCACTGGAAGAATTGCAATTTACCCTCTCTAGATAACATTTATTCTTTAAGGCAATATGCTTAGGATCGTTATTGTGTTGGAACATTAAGCGTTGACCGAGGGCAAAAAGATTTTTAGCAAAAAGCCACATTTGATTAACAAGAATGTTATGGTATTGATGCTGGTTCATGATTTCCTTGATTTTGTGCAAATTACCAACACCTGCTGCTGAGAATGCACCCCAAATGTTGATTTTGTTTATTTTTTTTAAATCAAACTTAACAGTACCCTTGGTAGTCACTGGAGTATTTGTTTCACCAGGTGTACACCAACACGTATTCGTCCTTCATATCTAAGAGTAAAGGGTGTCTCGCCACTCCACATAACATCTTCCTAATCAGATTTAGTCCAGTGTAAATTAGCTTTGCACCAAGCCAACTGTGCCCATCGATTTTTTTCTAGATAAAAAAGTTTTTTTTTTTTATGTATTTGGAAACAATGCCTTTTGCTTTAAGCCTGCATCTGACTGTTCTTGAAGAAAACGCCAAACTAGCCACTTTGGAAACATCTGGTGCTGTTGCAAATCTATCTTTTTTGCATTGATGAAGCAAGTTTGTATCTTCCCTGTCGGTAGTTTTTAGTGGGCGACTATATCCGCTACATCTATTATGTGTTCCAGTTTAATTTCTCTTTTTGATTAACTTACGGACACATGACTCACTTCGATTAATCATATAAGCTATCACTATTTGACAGACCAAGATCATGAAAAGTGGCGCTTGGCCTCTCTTGAAATCAGAACAATGCTTCAGAATGTTAATAAATGTAAATACAAATTTAATAAGCTTTATATTTTGTTCATCAACATCTTTATGGGTGTGTCCATTTTTTTGCCATGACGAGGGTAAATTGCAACTCTTCCAGTGGTCTAGTCCTGACATTAACCCAACTGAAAATGGTAATGGACAAGTGTGCCTGTGATAGGAAAGTTAACACAAAAGATGAGGTTTTTTTGCAAATTAAAGAAATGCTGGAAAAATCTGCCAAAGGACGTTGACATACTAAAGAATTTAGTCTATAGCATGCCATAAAGAATTAAGGCTGTTATTAAAACAAAAGGTTACCCAACAAAATACTAAATCATTTGACTTGTATAATGTACATATGTACACCTGTATTAATACCTTGTATTAATAAACAAATTCTATTACTTGTCTTGGTAAAAATACAAAAATCAACTTTCTGTGGGTGCATCCATTTTTTTGCCTCATACTGTACATCTTTTGGCTTTACCCATAAATAGAAATTCATGTTGTATTTAGTTATTAGGATGTAAACATCTTCAAAATAAGTCCTTATTAATAGAAAACTAAAACCCACAGGATATATTACACTTATATCTTGAAAATTTTATCTACTTTGGTTGGTTAGTACCAATTTTCTATATGAAAACATTTGACTTGCAAAATAACATCTAATGTGGTGTAAAGAATTACGGTAGAATTATTCCATTCAGCCAATTAAAAGTATAAAAAGGAATTCCCAAAGAACTGTTGGAACCGTGAGGTAACCATGACATATCTGAAAAGGATATTAGAATAATCCAGAACTTTATTTACATTATTCGGACTATTGTCCTCATCTTTGTCGCCATATTTATTACAACGTTTTGGCCGTTGCACACTCCGGTGGAATGTTGAACTAAACCCTTTATTTCACTCACTGGAGTAGACTGTTCTAGTGCCACATGCCATGTTTAATGGATGTCAGTTATCAGTCTACCCCAGTGAGTGAAATAAAGGGTTCAGTTTGACATTCCAACCACCTGAAGAAGGCCAGAGTGTACAACGGCTGAAACATTGTAATAAATATGGTGACAAAGATGAGGACAATAGTCCGAATAATGTACATAATACCTCATCTCAGAAATACAGACAGATACCAATCCGGAACTTATACTGGGAGAAAAACACCAGCATATGGATAGAAAGTGAATTCAGTAAAATTAGAAATGTGTGTAAAACAAGGATACGTCATCTCACTGGACTTATTCAACCTTTACAGTAAGGTGATTCTGGTGAGAGAATTAGAATTCCTACCAGGATTCATTATTGGTGGCCACAATCTTAACAACGTAAGATATAGAAATGACATTGTTGAGAGTAGACATAGAGAAGAAACTACAGGAGCTCCTACAGAAGGTAGTGAAGGGAAGCAAGAAAAGACTAACCATCAATTGCAACAAGATAGAATATATGATTGTTAGCAAAGGAACAACCCAACATAAAAAGGACAAATTGTACATACCAAAAATCAAGTACAACAATTTAAATATCTAGGAAGTATTTTAACAAAGAAGAGAAAAATGAGAAGGTGCATTGGGATAGCAAAAGATGCTTTCTAAAAGATAAGCAAAGTATTAAGAAACAAAGAAAATTTCATAAGAAACAAAGAAAAGTACTTAACTGTTATATAATACCAGTCCTCCTATATAGCAATGACTACTGAACAATCTCACTGACAAAGGGACTTGAAGCAGCAGAAATGTGGTTCTACAGAAGGCTGTTGAGAATACCATGGACTGAACATGTGAGCAACAACAAAGTTTTAGAGAAAATGTGGACAAAAACAATACTTAGCATCAGAAAGAGAGAGATGAAATTTCTCTGGCATATGAGGAAAAAGAGCTTAGAAAATTGAACACTCACAGGACATGCTGAAAGCAAGAGGGACAGAACAAAACATGGCAGGTTTAAAGTCAGGATTGGAAAATCATTTAAAGGGTCTAAAAGTGTAAAATGGGGTGGCCATAGGACAAAGGGTGGTGAGAAAATCCATCCCAGAAAAAATGTCCCCATCCTCACCTATCTATTAGGAACATAAGAGTATGCAAAGTACAGTTATCAACACTTTCAGAACATCCATTTAGCAGTTGTATCTTAAAAAATTTGAAACATTTACTTCTTATTTATTTTTAGTCATTTCATCCCAAGCAAGGCAATAAAGCCACGAGGATGCAAGTGGGATTTCTGAGTGTTAGAGAATGAGAAAAGCTACTATTAAAGAGAGAGGACAATAAAAGAACACTGCATTTAAATTTTTGAAGATCAAAGTTGACTGGAAAGCAAGAAGCCAGAAGTGAGTTCCACAAGCAAGAAGTGTGATAAAAAAAATCCTGTTAGCACAGAACTTACAGATTACATCTAGCCATTTCAGCTGTAAAATGGGGAGACCTTGATGCCAATTTAGTACTGTACTTAAATTCATATAGTTTATGTACCATAGTGGAATGTTTATCAGAACAATTACCATATAAAGATTTATAGAAAAGACACAGGGAAGCGATGTTACAGTGACCAATAACATTGCAGATTATTCTTTGGATTTTATCAAGAATCTTTAAATATATAGCAAGAGAAACAGACAGGGATGTGGCAGTAATATTCAAAGCAAATATGAATGGTAGAATTATAAGTATTTAAGATAGATCCTGGTGAGAAAAATTGTCTAGCACAAAATAGTGAATTAACTTTCTTAGTTGCAGATTAAGCAATTGATTCTATATACTCTTTCTACTTCATGTCAGTGGAAAACATTAGTCTGAGAAAGCACTATGAGTCACTCTCCTTGAGGTTAGCATCAGCCATGCTGATGGAAGGTAAAAAGAGTTCTCTCAGATGATTAAAAGAGAGCAGTTTTATTTTTGAGGTGTTAAAATTAACAAGCCACCCCTCTAGCAACAGATTTTAGGTTATTTTTTTTTAGATCTGCCAATTTAACTGATCAGAATTACTATTAAGAGTAAATAGTCGTTTCATCAGCATTGGTATAGAGTTGAGAACTAATGACATCAGGAAGGTCATTTATGAAAGAAACAATGTAGGCCCAAGGATAGAGCCCTGGGGTGGGCAGGGGGTTAGAGACACCTGCATTTATTCAAAAAGATCTAAAATAGAGGCCATTCAAGACAATTTTCATTTCAGTTTGAAAAGACTGAATCAGTTTAAAAATTCATCCAAAGATACCATAAACTTTTAATTTGTGAAGAAACCCAGTATGCTAAAACCTGTCAAATGTCTTTGAGATGTCCGAAGCAACAGACTAAGCTCCACCATTCTCATCTAAAGCTTGATAGACACTTGCAGCAACTCATCAGCAGTTGACCTATTTTGTTCCTCAAATTTCCTTAACAGGCCTATCAAATCTACATATTATAAGAAGCACATGTTGGCCATCTTTTGTTTATATATATATATATATATATAATGCTCTACTCTTTCCTCTCGAATTCGATGTATGAGGGTCAAGCAGATCAGTTCCTAGGAATCTGACAGCCTGACGCCAGCACATGAGATTTGATTATAGTGATGAAGGTTTTGTGCAGAACCATCCACATTTTCTGAAGGGCCGAATACAGAGACCTGGTGCACTACGTGCCACAGGGACCCAAACGACCCTCCTCAGGTTTTGAATTCAGAGTTATCCTTTTCCTAGACCAGTTGCCATCCAAGGCTATAGAACCCAGTCTGTCCTCCTATTTACCCATAGCTGGAGGGAGAAAAAGAGGATTCACACCTTTCCCAAGGGTATTAGCATGTAAGTGAATGTAATGGATTCGACTGGAATTCAAACTTGGCTCTCTGATTCCTCAATCCAAGCCGCTATCCATTATTCCAATGTGCCTCACACAAAAACAAAAAAATGAAATTTTTGTCCCCCAGTATCACCACTTTTTTTAAAAAAATTAAATCAAGCCAACTTTGTAAAACTTGGTTCCTAAATACAGGAAACTTTAGGGAGATAGTAGGTAAGGAGGATGAATTAAAACCTTACCCCTATTTATCCTTTGATGTGTGTCAGACAAGTGAGTTAGGAAAGGCAAACTTAGTAACAAATTAAAATGGCAGCTGAGAAATTTTGATTGTTAGAAAAAAAAATAAATAAAAATAAAAATTGCCATTTCAAAATCCCAATTTCTGTTTCAAGTAGGCCATTTTGTTTTTCTGTTTTCATGGAAAATAAGCCCCGCTAAAAATTACATAAAATTATAAAATAAAAAATTAACACAAAAGGACATTGAAAACAGAAAACAAACTGAATAAATATGCATTTGTATTGAAATTTAAAGTGGATGGAAAAAAAAAAAATCCACATTATAAAAAACTGTATTAAAAAAAAAAAAAAGTACAAGGTGGTCCGAAAGTCTTGTCACCCACTACCTTTCTTCCAAAATGTAGGAGCTCATGTCAGCCATCTGAAATAGAAAATTATATCATGTAGGAGTGACAAGACTTTCGGACCACCCTGTATATTAATAAGTTGTGGTTATCACAGAATGATTACAAATGTAAGCAAATAAATGCTGAACACCGAAAAGAAAAAATGTCCAAAATACTTACTCAGGTCATAGCTGTAGATTTGTGAAAAAAATACATTACTCATTTGTTCTAAAATATAGAAACTGATTAAATTTCTAGAAAATGTACTTACCAACAACTATGAGAGACAGTGTAAAAGCAATACACAGTAATGCAAAGAGAAAAGCAAAACCTACAAAGAATTGAAAAAGAAAATTTTAAATATGTGCAAGTCAATAAAATTATACTGATGTCATTAAAAAAACTTACTGAATAAATAAAATAACCAAAAACATTTTGTAATATATATATAAATATATAAAAAAGGTTTTATGTTTACAATCAGTAATAATGAAAAAGTTTATTGATTGAAAATAACTGTCTTTTATATTTTGCTCAGAAAGGTGTCAACAAAATTATGGAAGAAAACAGCATTGTTTATAAATTGAGCAAATGAAGATGAAACAAGGATGGTGCAGTTGATACAAGTCTAGTGAGTTTGTATTGGAAATGATAAATGTAATAGATGCACTGGATGACAGAAAACATACATTTCCTTCTTTCCTTGCATTGATTTTAAAGTGAGAATCTATAAGGTAAACCAAGAGATGATATGATTATCTTGTTTTTCTTTTTCAATACAAACAGAAACGGAATTAAAAAAACAAAATAGCGGAAAAGAAAATGGTAACAACAAAATACAGCAAAAACATGACAATTTTTATTCTTTAGAAAATTGATTTTCCCCTCCTTTCAAGGAAATCAAAGTGTATTTTGAATGCTTCAACAAATCCATATTAAAGTGTGTGTGGGGGGGATGGAGAGAGAAAGAAACAAAAATATTCTTTGACCTCTTGAGTTTATCAGAGCCCAAATTTAAAATCTTAAGTCAATGGGTTTAAAACCTAAGATGAAACCAGCTTTCTTGTATTCTATGTTTAAATCTTTTCTATTTGTAAATCTCCGAAAATAAAAGAGTATTTATAGTGCTGATTACAGTTAATCATTGAAACTTTCAATGCAAAATGTACTTAAAATTAAATCCCAAGATATCTATGTTACTTTGTGTTTAGGCTCTATTTGAGATGTCATCTGATCAATCAAAAGAAAAATTAAGAATAATGAAATCGTCAAAATGTCATTATAGCCAAATATAATAAAGTGAGGGTGGCATGGTGGAGTAATGGATAGCGGCTCAGATTGAGAATTTGGAGAGCAGAGTTCAAATTCCAGTCGAATTCATTACATTCACTTACATGCTAATACCCTTGGAAAATGGTATGAATCCTCTTCTTCTCCCCCCCAGCTATGGGTAAATAGCAGGACAGACCGGGTTCTATAGCCTTGGATGGCAACTGGTCTACTGTAGAAAGAAATGGCAACCTACTATGGGGAAAAAAAATCTGCCTCGTCAGTCATGTATCGAAAGATACATGATTGCCTAAGCATGTATCATGCATGGCACATAACTGACTGACTGATAATAAAGTTGTGTTATGGAGAGATTTATTAGGTTGGTGCAAAAATAATGTCGTTTTCTCACATGAAGTTGAACGTCAAAAAACAACATTATTTTTGCACCAACCTAATATTTTTGTGCAAATTAATTCAAGAAATAAATAAAAATCCTCAAGAATATCTGTTGAAAAATCAGTGCAACCAGTTGTGATGCCTCTTCTACTTAACCACAATTCATGAAAGAGATGCTCTCCATAATCGATGTATTCATTGTTTGGATGAAATCTACTTCCCTTGTGGATACAGGTTGTTCATGTTTGCTTATGAATATATCCAATTGTTGTCTATGGAAAAGTCAAGAGATGGACATGTTGACAGAAAGGTTCTCAGAAGTTGAAGAATCACAAGCATGGAAGTCCGCAGAAACAATTGTGACTATCAATGTAGATGTTCCGTTTGTGAAGAGCAAATTGTTGGGATTCTACTTACTCTTTGGGATGGATGTCATTGAGAGGTTGGCCGGTGTTCACACTACAAAAATGGGTGAAATCAGGTTTGTTAATCCTCATATTTGTGCAGCCATGCCTGTAAATCATCCTGACTTTACCACAGAATTCAACTGATATACCAGGACCTGGACAGCATCATGGAAGTGGTTGGATTGACACCCACTAGAATATCTAAAAATCCGGGTATCTGAGTACCCAGTATCTAAGCAGGAAAGGAGTGGATATCAGCATGAAGTATAGACATGGATAGATGACGGCTGGCTGAAAGCTTACCCTGAAAAAGAACTTAGGTAACTAAGGTGCCTGATCCCATTTATGGCAGTTCAAAAGAATAAAGGAAAGGTCCACCTGGTATTAGATTACCATCCTGTGGCAACTTCAAACAATCATTTATAAGAGGTGGAGGTACTGCCTGACAAGAAGGAGATTTGAGCTCAATGTAGCACCAGCTATCATGAAAGCCATCACGGATACTGTGCTGGCAAAACATCAGTCCTTTCTCCAGGCTACTTCAGCCTATATTAATGACATCAATGTTAATGAAGACATGACATCTGCAACATGTGTAAGACAATATATTACAGATTTTGGATTGACATGTAAAAACCCAGAACAATGGGAGAACAATATACAAGTGCTTAGCTTGCAAGTTTGAGGGGGAGCAGAACACCTTGTACTGGAAGTGTGGGAGTGAAGAACCAAAATTTTAGGCTGGTGAAAAATATTTTCACAATCCAGAAAATTAGAAGGACGCTTTTCTGTTTGTGGCTAGCTCCATATTGCAACCACCTTCATTAAATGTAGAGCAACTGAGGTTATGTCCAGCTGGGACAATGAAGTAACAGACACCCCTCCCCTCAACAACATGATGGACATCATTACCAGAGTAATCCCGGATGACCCTGTGTGAGGCAAGTGATGTGTCAACGGACAGGAGTTTGAAGTATGGGTTGATGCAAGCTTCCTTGCAACTGGAGTGACCCCCCGAGTCAAATGGAAATGTAGTGGAGGATGCATGATGGTTGCATCCCAAAAAAGCCGTTCAGCATATAAATTTAGCTGAGTTGGATGCTGTACTTAGGTGTTAATGTAGCACTTCAATGGAAAACAAAATGCCGCACTTATTCACGGACCCTGCATGTGTTCATGGATGGATATCTGACATGTTCACTGGAAAAGCCAGTATAAACACAAAGGCCTCCTCATGGGAGGAGGCTCAGCACCTTGGAAAAGCTGGTCAGTGAATAGGACTTATCGGTGGACATAAAGTTAATGAAATGCAACCAGAACCGAGCAGACAAGCTGAGAGGGTCTCACAGAGATGGCTTTATGCAGTGAGGAAGGAGATGTAATCGGTGAAACTTTCTTCTGCAGCATCAGTGAGGCGGCTTGGACAAGATAAGGTCAGTACACTGAGTAGAAGTGGGCATCCTGTCATTAAAAGGATCCTGCATTTTGCAAGGTGGATTGATCCAGCAGTGTCCAGAGGAGTGGTTAGGGACATAGTAAGAGAATATAGAAAGTGTCAGTCCATTGATCCATCACCAGTACGATGGCCAAGAGGTAAGTTAGACATTAGCAATATGTGCACCCGGGTTGGGATGGGCATCACTCATCACGATGACAAACATTACCTGCGCTGACTGACTGTGGACCCACTAGATTCACAATCTGGTGAAAACTGCATTGACAAGATTCAACCAGTGTCATCAACCATTTAAAGGCCCTAGTTCTTGAATGGGGACTTCCTGCTTAACTTCTCACTGACAATGACACTATGCCGCTTTGTCAGTTCAAACACATCAACAAGTGATGTCAACAGCAAGTCTTCTAACAATGAGGGACTGGTCAAAATAAGTGATGCCTCTAGTATGTCCTTGAAAGAAAACTATGCTCAAGCAATTTATCAGGAGAGGAGACAGTAATTCTTCGAGAATTTTGAGAAGAAGCACAAGGCTTAAGAGACCCACACTAGGTTGTCACCTGTATGATCATGAGACCAGGGGGAGTGTGATGAATGAGAAAGTTACTTACTAAGAAAAAGGGCATGTGTGTTCTGTACGTTATGCTGAAGACAAAATAACCAAAATAGAAACAAATCAGTCACAGCTGTTGCCATAAATGCATTTCAGATATGCTAATATTGTTTGTCCTTTCCAACCGTCAACCAATGAAAAAATTGTTCAGTCAAAAAAAGCAGTTGGCATTCATGAATTGGGGTAGTTTATTTTTCCTTTCTACGTCCGTTGGCTTGTGAGTGACCATTGCATTGTGCATTAGATTTTTGACTGTTTATGTGTATTGGGATTTTTCACATTGGATTTGCAATTCGTGATTTCAACATTTCTCTGCCTCTGGATCTTTGAGTTTGCATCTGTGATTTGTTTATTTCATTTTGGAATTGAGCTGCCATATCAATTTTTGAACAATAATCTTACTTGATTTCTTCAAATTAAGGTATCGCTTTCTTAAAGAAGAGACAAAAGTAGCTATTTTAACCTTTCCTTGTAACTGAGTATACAGCAACCTTGAATTTCATTTTGATGAGCTTTGTTTAGTCATACATCTCAAAATAGCCTTTATATTACAGTATAAAATATTTTAGTTAAAAGGTTGTATATAGAGGCTCACAAGCCTTAGAATTTTAGAGGAGCGGGAGGAGATAATGAGAGAAAAGATTTTCTTGATCATACAATCAAAAGAAACTAAAGAGCTCTTCTGTTGCCTTTTGGGGTTTTGCCATTGAATTGATTGCATTTTGTTCTCTTGCATTATAGAGTTCCTTCAAGCATTTTCTTTTCTTACTCTTCCTTCTTAAGGAACCACTAACCAAACTCCCATTGCTTTTGCCTCCTAATGCACTAATTATCTGAATCATTTTTTTTTAAGCTGGAACTTCCAGGGATACAAGGAATACATGAATAAATAAAGGCGGAGAGAAAAGATAAAAAATGCATATCTACTTGCAGACCTGTGGAGTGGGCGGACATACACAAAACATTATTGAAATATATAAATAAATATAACAAGAGTCCAACTAGAAAAAAAAAATTTACACCAGAACCAAATAAATTACATCATTAAAAATATATAAGGGGGAATAACAAGAAAAAATTCTTGGAAATTTGAGAAAAAAAAATCTTCATGCTTAAATTTGTTTGCCTAAAGATAAGCTGAGAGACATTTTTATTATTAGGAAAATTAAAATTGATGCTTTGTTAGGAAAAGTAAAATAACAAGAAAGTTCAGAATCTTTTCAATACTGGAGACATACAAAGAATGAACAAAATTATATGAATAAACAGAAATAAGGATTAATTAAAAGACAAATATATTGACAGTAGTTATCATTTAATGATTTTTGTCTTTTTTTTATTAGAAATCGGTGTCCTTAATTATAGTTTTATCATGATGCAACTTAGAAAGGGTTACTGAATGAGGAATAATCAAAATGGAGGTTGGAAATGAAATGGTAATCTTTATAACATCAACAAAATACAATACTCGCCAGCGGCATGAAGTGGGTAAACATTTGCTAGTGGTGAACTACTTAGACAGCAGATTACCCCAACTTACAATAGTGTTGAACGTATTTATGAGGATTGGGACATGCCCATTAGTCTTCATAGGTATGGATGGTATATAACATATCAGAGTTTTCTGTTAGCCAATTCTCTGGCATTCTTCTGGTGAATATGGTATTTAATGAACTGGGTTAAAATTTAAAAATTGAACAAAAAAGATACTTCTTAATAAGAAAAACATAAGAACATTAGGTTTAAGGCTTTAACTGTTGGATTCAAGATTTTTCCACAGGACAATAGCCTAGTCGATCAAAGGATTCATTTATGAATCTGGTGGCATACTTGTGAGATCAATCCTTGAGCTGTATATTACAGAACTAGAGTCAATAGAAACAGGACTAGCAATAACTGAACAGTACTGAAAAGAAGAGATATAACAAGACATCAAGAATTGAATAGCAGATTGACAAAAATCTACCCCATAGATTGAATAAAGTGTTTATTTTGAAATTCCATGAAAGTTACTTGGATTGACAGTCAACTGAAGAAAGCTGGATGGCACAACAGCTGAAATGTGATACGAGAACATTAGCCTGAATATAAATAATGTAGAAAAAGAAATTGATTTTCTGTGCTTCAAATACTGTGTGACTTTACATACACTTATTATGATGGAATGTATATACATATATGTGTGTGTTGTGTGAGTGATGTATGCTTGTGCCATTTAATGGTTACACACACACAATCTGATTACATTTGACATTGGAATAATATATTCCTTTCTTACTCAGTGTGAACAGCCTTTGCTCTGGGATGAACAATAAAATCAAACTTGAAGAAAAAAAAAAATTCAGATAATTATAACTTCAGAAATTATTCAGTAATAAATAGAATTGTTTTAGAAAGTTTTATTTTATTTTTTTAATTTTGTAAAAATATTTTTAGGCATGTTGTAAAATTAAAACTGAAATGGACATCCGTGTCAAGAGGACTAATTTCCATGTCTGACAACCAACTCTGGATAAGAGAAAAAGAGTACAAACCAAACTTTGTGGCCTTTTGAAGTCATTATTAAGAGTCCTGTATTTAAACTGAATCTATTTTCTAATAAATATAGTATTTTAAATGGACAAACAACTTTTGATAATCTCAATTGATCTAGTGCAAATAAAAAAAAAAAAAAAAAAAAAGAATTTTTAAGTTTCATTAAAAAGAAAAAAGTTATTTTACTAAGAAAATATATCTTTATTTTTGGAGTCGGACATGAAAGTGTCTTAATATGAATGAAAATGTTATGAGAAAAGGATTATGCGTTACTTTACTTTGGTAATAGAGAATTTCCAAGAATTGATGATTAAATGTGAATTTGAGTTGAAATAAGAATTCTCCTTCACTTGCATTGGTGCTTATTAGCAGGTGTCACTAACTTACTATTTGATGTAACAACTCAGATCTTCTGACTTATTTATCAGAATGGTTACTGAACTTGAACAAGCATGGAAATAACATTTTTCACTTAAAAAATGATATCCAAACTAAAAGTTAGCTATCAATTTTAATAGAAATAAAAATTGCAAATATTTAAATAACCAAAATGGCTACTTAGAAATGCTGTGGTTTATTTGGTTAATTTAATTTTAATTCAAAGTGTTATTTGATTTTGTAAATCTTGAACCCAACAGATTTTAAATAAATTTTTATTTTTTTTTAATATTTAAATTTTAACTCAGGATTTGCATTAATGAAGTTGTATGAATAGAGACAATAATATCAGCCTAGAGAGATAATCCAAATATGCAGTACATTGGGAAGTGCCTGGAAACCATGTCACTCTAATGTTACATTTATCACTGGTTCTCGAGGAAATGAGTTGTGAATGTAACCACATCATCTGTTCCTGTTATGTTGCAACTAGCCATTCTGAGATCTGTTCTCTGTTATGCAGCAACAGGTGTTATGTTTACCTGTCAAATTGGATATCTGACAAGTCCATAATAAATAAACCTTTTAGTTGAAAATGAATTCAGATCACAAGGCCATTCAAAGGCTGATAAACAACTACTTATTATTGGTAATTACTACACAATTCTATCTTGTTTATAGCTGGAGAGAATGCTAGACTCTACAAGGACACTTCTTTTCAGGCCTTTTACTACAAACAGTCTAACAACAATAGCAACTTTCATCTTTGTTCTTTCTTTGAAGTCAGTTTTTTCATTTTTAATGCAACAATTTTTCTGACTCAGGCAAAAAGTAGCTTCTGATATCTAATTGCTGGGGGACAAAACATGCCTTATTAACTGAGGTAGTCTCTACAAGTGCTTACCGGTGAAGACCTTTCTGTTTATAAAATCTTAAGACACTAAAAGTGTCGCATAGGCCTTTTCTTCAGATAAAGGAGATTTTTTTGGACAAAAAACTCTAATGCCTTGAGCTGGAGCTGCTAGATGAATCCATAGACATATTCCCCCCCCCCCAAAAAAAAATGGGTCAGGCAATGAGAAACATGTATTTTGGGTGAATAAGAAAATATCTGCATAATTTTTACTTGCTTAGTCATTTGAAGATTCTATCGTGTATACATCCATTTAAATTAGGAATACAGGTTTTGACTCTCAGCAATTCCAATCTCAAACCTTTAATCAAGTGTTTCTTTGTACATTCTAATTAATCATTTGGTCTCTTCTTCCATTATAGTTTTCTCAACTTTCTGTGCACCTATACTCACTTTCATTTATTTACAATGACTACTTTGTTTTCTCCAACCATGAAACTTTATTCTTATACTATTAAAATCTTGTGAGGAGGTCACTCTGCCACAGGTTGACAAAACTGCTTGCATGCTGTCAATGGTTGTCCTAGCCTGAAGTTACAAAGGTGATCAGACCAGGTTACACTGGCAAAAATAAGTTTAAGACCGATGGTTAAAGTTTTATTCATTTCAGAATATGTTTCTAACAATATAAATTAGTTTTATTGTGTACATTTTATGCTGAATTTATTTCTTTTTCAAATGATGTAAAAATTGTATATTTTTCTACACCATGAAAAATTTTAATGCTGGATTAATTTAAATTATCCAAATTTACCGGCAAAATAAGTTTAAGACCACATGGGTATAATGCAAATTCTTTGCTAAATGGGTGGTCATTAACGCATTATATAGTGTAATAACTGAGCATTGTTATATAATTAATTCGCTATGGGAAAGCATCATTGTCTTAGCCCAGTGACTAGATCAAAAATAATGTTACTTCATCAACAAAATGTTTCCTTTATGAACATAAGCAAGCAATTAAAGTACAGGAAAACGGCTTGTGTTCAGGCTTGGAAGCTTTAGCAGGATACTGGACAATATAAGGATAGGCAAAGATTGAGAGCCCCAAGAAAAACAACAGTGCAACTGCATAGACAAATTCATAGGCTTTCCAAAGCTAATCGAATGCTGATGGCTGTGGATATTTGCAGCCAATTATCTGGTAAAACTGGGATTAGTTTTATGCCACAAACTGTCCAAAACCATCTAAGAGAATTTGTATTATTTAGGTGCATTGCTAGAAAAAAGCCAATTATTTCAGAGAGGAATTGACTCAAGTGGCTGAATTTTGCGAAAAGTCACATTCAATGGACAGCCAACAACTGGTGTAGAGTTCTTTAGAGTGACGAATCATGCTTATGTGTCTTTGGATCAGATGGAAAAATCTTTGTCAGACGCCGCCCAACTGAGGAATTCCATCCTGAATGTGTCAAAAAGATGCAAGCGGGAGATGATGGTGTAATGTTGTGGGATGCATTTAAGTAGCTTTGGTATTGGTCCAGTTGTTAAAGTTGATGCAAAACTCAACAGTGTCAGCTATATGCAGCTAGTTCTGCCATATTTGACTGACCAAATGCTACCTGGAGCTATTTATCAACAAGATAATAGCCCATTCACAAAACCAAAAAAAGTAATGCAATTTTTTGATCACTATAATATGGATGTCATTAAGTGACCTCTACAGAGTCTGGATGTTAATCAGATTGAAAATTTATAGAATTATATTTCTAAAAGAGTCCACACTAAAAAAAAACAACAAATATTGCCCAATTATTAGGTCATCCCATAAGTTCTGTCTGAATTTTAACTTTTTGTTAAAATGAACGAAATTTAAAGAGTATTTTATAATGTCTAAAAATGAGATATATTTTTATTCCCATTGTAACAACAAAATAAAATCCGGAATGATCATTGGATTCTACTTAAGAGTACTCAAAATTTGAAGCCATCAATATTTACAAGAGGAGAAATATATTAAAAAAAAAAGTTTAAAAATGTTTATACTGAGAAAATGAATATTCAGCATCTACAACAGTAACAGGCATCCATATGACTTTTTGGCAATCTGTTCCAGAAGAAGACATCTGCTCTTATTTGCATTCCAAAATTTAAATTTCTTTTTACAATTTACAATAGTGAAGCACTGAATCCGGAAGAATTGCTGTCTGATGGTAAGCTTCGGTGTAAACAAGGAAGTCGAGCATAGAATGGTGCTTTAGTTTTTGGGAAAAAAAAATTCTAAATTGTATGGTAGGCACATGATAGCATTTACTTTTCTTTCATATTCATAACACAAGGTTACAGATTGTTTAGAATCTTTTACTTGTAAATTGTGTGAGGCCTTAAAAGAAAATGAATTTGTTAAACTTATTGGTTTGATCCTTGTCCCTCTCCCCTTCCAATTCTAATATTAACTAGTGTCCATCTTACCCCATTTCCACTTTAGAAATGGCCACTTTCATCTTGTTTGTTTGCCACATAGAGTTCCTCTTAGAAAAGTTTAAAGTTTTAAAAGATTTAAAAATAGACTAGCCAACATATTCTCAGAAAAATGAACAAACCAGTTTTCTTTTTTTTTTTTTTTTATGTAAACATTTTTGTTCTTAATTCTTTTTGGGATCTTAAAAGGAAAAATAACTACAAATATTTGTAAAAACAAATTTTAAGGTAATATGTTATTGTTATTTTTATGAAAACGTTTAACAAAATCTGAGAGACAGTTAAGTTTTGAAAGAATTAATTTGATATATATATATATAAAACAGCCATGACAAAGATAGCATGATGAAGCCAAAACTGCTGACAGTCAATGGGACTTGAGAGAAAAAAACATTTAAGGCAAGCAGTCTTTGCAATAAAGTGATCAATATCAAAGAGAATCAACAAGATTAATTAATGAGTAAAAGTTTATTGTCACTTAGGTGATTGATGTTACCTTCAGCATCTCGACTCAGAGTTTCGTAGGCAGACCTATCTATTCACTCTTCTGCGGGTATCAGCAACTTACTGCTTATTATTTTTTCCTTTTTATACACTTATCATTGGTTAATTTTTTTTCAGTATTTTTTTGTATTCATGTGTGTGTTTGTGCACATGTAACGATGTGCCTGTCTGTGTGGATGTGTGTTTGCACACATGTTCCCATCTTTATGATGTGGTTGGCAACCAGTCTAGGAGAAGAGCAATTCTGAATTCAAAAAGTATATGTAGTTCTAGCAACATACTATACAGTAATAGAAAGGACTTTTGCTTTCACAACTGCAATGTGAAGTTGTAGACTATGATAGTGGCAGAAGTTGACTAAGTAAACCTAATTATTTGTGTTGTCAACCATATTTCTGTGGATTTTGAGAATTACAGTCCTGATTAAAAGATTGAATGAAAAATGATACCAAAGAGATGAGTGCTTACCTTTTGTACAGACAGAAAAAAACTTCTTTGCACAGGATGACACATTGATTGAAGATTCCTCTGTATTAGAAGTTTTCTCTGGGAAAAAAAGAAAGAAAACACACAAGATTGGGATTATTTCTAATTCTAAAAAGAATTTGAAGCAGGCAAATTATTTAGCTTTGTGAAATTTACATTTTTTTTAAAACCATTTTGTTACAAGAACAAAATTATAGCAATTAAGTGACAAGACATCCCATTGAATTAGGAATTGCTCCAAATAGCTAAATTATCAAACAAAATGCTCTGATTTGAACATGGCGTTTATAATGTTTCTGAAATTTGCATTTTCTCATTTATACAAAATTAAATACTATTTATAAAATTCTAATTAAGTGATAATACTTGAAGATTGATTCAGAGTCATGAATATTAATTCATGACTTTGAATTATTTATCCTGGTGAAAGTTATAGATATTTTAAATAAGAATTTGTTTATCATATTCAACAAAGAGAAACAAGCAATATCAAAAACACTACTTTGCCAAAAATACACAAACTCATAATTAAACAGGTTAATATTTATAATGAATAATAGAATATGATACAATTTTAAGCCAAATTAGAAATGTCCTAATTGTTTAAATCTATAAAATAAAAAAATTATTTCTACTAGACAGCTATTTTTTTTATTTAAACCACTAAGATGCAGAGAGTTACTGAGTGAAAGTATATAATAAAAAAAAAACAAAAACATGAAGGAGTGAGAACAACAATGAAAGTATAATTAAGACAGAAGATAATGATTGACATTGATCTTCAAAAATTTAAATGCAAACTTGACTGGAAAGCAAGAAGTTGGAAGATAGTTTCACAAACGAGAAGTGCAAGAAAAGAAACTGTTAGTATAGAACTTAGTTACATTTAGCCATTTCAACAGTAAAATGATGAGAGCTTGTCACCACTGAAGTACAGCGCTTAAATTCTCAATATCAGGTACCATAGAGGAAAGTTCATCAGAACAATTACTAGGAAAGTATTTATAGAAAAAGCAAAGGTAAGATACATTAGGGTGGTGGGAAAGTGATTGAAGCCGAGATGCCAGGTCAGGACCAACACAAGATAGATTGGTTGTTTTAACAATAATAGGTTTTCTTGGAGATATATATATATATATATATATATATATATATATATATATATGTGTGTGTGTGTGTGTGTGTGTGTGTGTGTGTTTAAAATTTGCTATATTTATAGAGAAACAAAGCTCAATAGTCAGGATAGTGTTTGTAGATATAAATTGTATGGACATTGAAGTCCTCGGCATGATGACTGGAAGTTTAACACCAAAAGCAATCTTAAATCTTTAGATGATTTTCTGCTTATCACTTAAGGCATAAAACTGCCAGTCACCATATTTAATTTCTATATACAGTGTGTGTTATATATATATATTTTTAGGCAGATATGCACACACACATTCATACACACACATAATGTTTAATTTTTTAAAATTATATTTTCCACATTTATTGAATAGGCTGTTACACATCCAGATCAAAATACTTAATGATATATATATATATATATATATATATATATATATATATATATATATATATATATAAAAAGAAAGAACAGTAAGATATAAAATCTGGTGTTCTTATAGATATTTTTATTTTTACACAATAGTGCTCAATGTAAATTTACAGAGCATTAATATTGTAAATTAATTGATTTAAAATATGGGTTTTTCGCTACACAGTGATAACCATGTTTCAGAAATGGAAGCTAAAGCTTTCGATTTTAATTTTGTTATTAAACCAAAGACATTAGTTCCATTTCCTCGTCAAGTGAATTTTGGAGTAACTTATTTTTTTAAATTTACAGTTATTAAGTCTTTTTGCCACAGGGGCCCATTTTAAATCATATATAAAATATTTTTAATGTATATAGAATAATTGATAAAAGCAACTAAGAAGCAAGGGGTTACTGAAAGTGAAAGAGACAATAAAAGAACAGGGTTCAAAGAGACAAAAGATGATTCATGTTGCACCAAAATATTTGAAGATCCTAGTTGACAGGAAAGCTGGAAGAAAATTCCATAATCAAGAAATGTATTGGAAAAAAACCCGAAAAAAAAACTTGGCACAGAGCTAGCAGGCACATCTAGAAATTTCAACAATGAAATTATTAGACCTAGTTGCTAACCTAATTCCATGCTTAAATTAGTGAACTTGATGTACCAAAGAGGAAAGCTCATCTGAACAATTACCATAAAAATATTTACAGGAGAGCACCAGGAAGCTATGTTACATCAGTGGAAAAGTAACTGAAGCGGAGATGTAAGGACCAATAATGTTGTAGATTCTTTGGATTCTGCCAAGAATCTCTAGATATATACTATAAGTACCAGACCAAATGTGGCAGCAATAGTTGACACACAGACAAATTTTAAACTTGATTAGTAAATACCTGCGCAACCAACAATAATGAAGAATATTTAGTTTTTATTTTGAGGTTTTATCAAGACTGTCCCAAACTTCATTATATCAAATATTATTTCATTATATCTGCTGTTACAAAGAAATACAATAAGTGCTTGCATACAGAACCACTTTCAGAGAAAGTGTATTACAGTTCACTATATAACAATATATAAATTTCAGCCTGTATAAAGTGGAAAAAAAAATATGGATGAACTGACAATGGAATAGTACTGACAAATCCTATAATCATTCTTTAATAGGCAATCTTCATTCAATTTTTTAAAACACTTGCTTCCAGCTGGGATGATAGCTTTTACAAAAGTGAATACATATAAGTGGACACTGAGGTCAACACCTAGTGGTGACAGGTTGATTCATGCTTGAACACAATCTTCATGCCATGTGTGTTGGCTTGACTGTTTAAATAAACTAATATGAAATATTTGAGCCACCACACAAACATGGTTTGAAGAGTGTGTTCAAGTAAGAAACAGATTGCTGCCACTCTGTGTTGACTTCAGTGTCCACACTTATATTTACATACACTATACCTGAAATAGAGCACACCATAAAACTATTATCTATTATCATTCATACAAAAAGTAAATTAATAAAGTTAATGAGATAAAATGGTGAATTCACTTTGCTAACTAAATTTTAAAAATGCTTTAACCCACTAACCACTCGATGAATGTTATGATACTTGTTTTATTAAAAATGTAAACTGTATTAGGTCTTCCTTAAATATGGAAGTACTTTCAACAAGTTCTCCAGTCATCATCAGGTATGGAAAATATTTTATTTTTGGTAAAATCCAGATAGCATCCGAGGTGAAAAAATATAATGCAAATTGAAATATGTTTGTTTGAAGTGTGTCATTGATAACAGATACAAATTTGTGGAGCATGCAGTTGCAATGATAAGGTTGAATTTTTGAAAATTTAAGTTAGAACATTTTTTTACTAATATGGCAATTTAAGAATTTTTTTAAGAATATGATCTGAGAAATTAAACTGTACTATATATATATATATATATATATATATATATATATTTTGTCATCCACAGACAGACTGTTTCGCTGTATCACAGCTCATCAGTGTGGCTAGATGTCCGGTTGCCTCTGGCTAGAATCGAAAACCGGTTGAATTCGCGTCAGTCGGAAATTTTACCCTGAAGCCGTTGCCGCACGGCAGAGAAGAAGGTGAATTTAAGCATATTTATTTTTAGATAAACACACAGTGACTGAGAGAACTCGATTCGATTTACCGAAGAGTCTTTCATTATTAGCCGTAATAGTCACTGTTTACAAACCCACACATCTGTATGTGAATATATATATATATATATATATATATATATATATATATATATATATATATATATATATATATTCACATACAAAAAGTCCTTGTTTAAGAATGCAATTTTTTTTTTTTTTTTTTTTTGATAGAAGACATTTAAAAATAAAACTGTTCTTAGTCTAAAGAGCACAGTTTTGTTTGTTTTTGTCAAATATACCACCATGAATTGTTTCCAAACAGTGGCCCAATCAGTTTTAAATTTTCTTTTCTGGTTTTGTAGGTTACTGAACTTTGCACCACAATTACTGCAAATTATTTCTAGTTTAATATTTCAATTACATTCTGCTGATGTCCCAACTCTTAACTTATTCACAGTGGTAGATTAAAAAGAAATTGTTTTTATATTTATGTCAGACACTCATAAACAGCTTAGATGATTTCTCCACTAAAATTTAAAGTAATACTTCAAAATATCAGTTAAAAGATCTCTTACAAGTAGAAAAGGTTTTTGAGGAGACAAAGAAATTTCTGTGATGAGGAGTTATTATTTACACTTAAACTATTGTCCTCATCTTTGTTGTTATCACAATGTTTCAGATATTGGGTCCTTTAGCCTTCATCAGGCGCTTGTCAATCTGGGTAACCATTAGGAATTTTCAAACTGAACCATTTATTTAATCTGCAGCAGTAGATAGTTCTTGTTCCGCTGTTCACATCTAGGGATATCTCATTTAGTTCTTATTTTAGTACTGCTCAGTTAATTTGGTGACATAGTAATTATGAGTTCAATCCCTGGGCTTGATAGTTTCAGTAAAAATAGAGAAAGCAATAATAATAATAACTGAGCAGTACAAAAATAAGAATGAGATATTCATAGACATGAACAGTTGAATGAGAACAATCTACCACTGTAGATTAAATAAAGGGTTCAGTTTGAAATTCCTTGAAGGTTACCCTGATAAAGGCTGTAACTGAAACATTATAATAACAAAGATGAGGACAATAGTCCTAGTATAAATAATGTAAAAAGAAATGTTTCCCCAGTCATGACAGTTCTAAAACTAGTTATGTATTTAATATTAGAATATTATTATGCCATGATCAGATATGTCTTAAGTCATATTCAGTCAGATCAAAAGATAATTCATCAGATGTCCAAGTCTAACAGACATAGAAATGCAAATCAATATTTTAATTTAATGACTAAATTAATATAGTTTATGTTAACTATGCTGACTCTTGTGGTCCTACCAACGATTGAACTCACTATCCTTGGCTAACAAATTTATGAAGATATTGCACTACCACTCCTCAGCTTAAGGGATGTGTTCTAAGTAGTGGTAGTAGCAGGCTTGTCTCCCCACCTGCCAAAGTAGGTTTAACCTTTAGACACTATTTAAGTTTACTAAAATTTCTCCTTTTTCTATTGTCTGGTGAAGTACTGTTTCAAGATCCTGTTTTATCAGTTTATATTTATAATAATATTTTAACTTAATGACTGTCATTCTGTTTGTTTATACAGACAACCATTACAATTTGTAAACAGGATTGGTTTTGAAAACTTATTCAACAAACACCATGAAAGTGTCAGGCAACAGACATTGTATTATAGAATTTTAGTAGCTAAACAAGAAAACTTAGTTAATTATGCTTAGAAGGGCAAGTGGAGATTAATTAATCAGGTAAAATTGATGAGATATGGATGTAAGTTATTTTTTTTTTTTTAAGCTTTTCACCCCAAGCAAGGCTGGAAGCCACTAGCATGCAAGGGGCTACAGAAGGTTTGGAGGAAGAGCAGATAGGAGTGGTAAAGGAGAGGATGTGGAGAAAGATAGTGGATCGTTCAAGGCAAGGGGGTTACAGAAGATTTGGAGCGAGAGCAGATAGGAATGAAAGGGGAAAGGATATGGAGAAAGGAAGTGGATAGATCAAGGCAACTGGAGATGTCGATTGACATTACACTTAAATAGTTGGAGATTATATTTGTCAGGGAAACAGGAATAAGGAAGGGGGTTCCACAGGCGAGATGTGCGAGACATGAAGCTATTGGAGTAGAAGAGACGTCTACATCTAACAGTTTCAACAGTGAAGGGGTGGGAACGGGATGCCAGCCTTGTAGGACGCTTAAATTCATGAGGCCTGGGAACCAGCGAAAGCAGCTCCTCGGAGCAATTACTGTGAAAGTATTTGTAAAAAAGACAGAGCGAGGCAATGTCGCGTCTGTGAGAGAGCGACTGCAGACGAGATAACAGATCAGGGCCAATTACATTGCATATCTGTCTCTGGATTTTATCAAGAACCCTGAGGCAAACAGCAGGGGCTCCAGACCATATATGGCAGCAATACTCCATGCAAGGGTGAATGGTTGATTTATAGATTTGGAGGATCGATTCCGGGGAGAAAAATTTCCTGGCCCGGCACAGGGAGCCAACTTTCGTTGTGGTGGATGAAGCAGTTGACTCGATGTATTTGTTCCATCTCAGGTCAGCGGACAGCGTGAGACCGAGCAGCCACAGAGAGGAGCCCCCGAGAAGTTGGTCTTCAGACATTCTAATGGGATGCAGGGATGGATCCCTGTGGTGGTTAATAGAGAGCAGTTTTGTTTTAGAGGCGTTAAAGTTAACCAACCAATTCTTGCCCCAGTTCACAACCAATTGTAGGTCCTTTTCGAGACGAACTGCCAGTTTAACTTTGTCAGCATCACTAGATTTATTTTTGAGGCAGGAGTAAATTGTTGTGTCATCCGTGTAGATGCCGACTTGGGAATCTATGGCGTCAGGAAGATCATTTATGAATATGAGGAACAGAGTAGGGCCTAGGATGGAGCCTTGAGGAACACCTGCGTTAGTGGGATAGGAGCTGGAGATGAATCCATTGAGAACGACCTTCAATCCACGGTTTGACAGGAATGATTGTATTAGGTCAAACAATCGACTTGTAATACCATAACCCTGAAGCTTGCGAAGAAGGTCGGCATGCCAAACCCTATCAAACGCTTTGGAGATGTCTAGGGCCACGACACGAGCTTCACCGTTATTATGAATAGCTTCGTAGACAAATTCAGTGATGGCCGTAAGCACATCAGCTGTAGATTGGGCAAAGTGGAAACCATACTGCTTGTCTGAGAGCAGATCATGGGACATAAGGTGATTAATCACTTTGATGTTGAAAGGGGCTTCGAAGACTTTGCTGAAGAGGGGTAGGAGACTGATAGGACGGTAATTAGAAGGGTCGGAGGGGTCACCAGAGTTCTTAAAGACAGGAACAATGGATGAGGACTTCCAGCAGTCAGGAAAACAAGACTCCTTAGTGAATTTCATTACGTCCCAGAAGAAAACATTGCATTCCTTTCATACTTCAGAAGGTATGAAGCCATTTTCAGAGAAAGATGACAAGGATCGTCAGTTGAAAGGAAGGTACATCTACTGTTACGAAAATTGTGGCCCACTGAACATTAAAAAATATCTGAATTTCATTTTGCTGAATACTCCAGAAAAAGTGTCATTTAATGAAATGGTGTCGATATTATAAAAAAACCTTTGGTAAAAAGAGTTTACTGTTTTATACATGTTGGTAGTGCATGAATCTTACTAAGGACAAAAATGAAGATTTTATCACATAAACCAGTAAAGTCAACTGTGAATGTGAGAAATTTAAACTGGATGAACTATGCCCAGATTGATTTAAGTGTCTAATTTTCATTAAAGGTTTGACATCAAGTAAGGATGTGGAAATATACTATTGAATACTTACAAAACTTGAACAGGATTCAAAGTTAATACAGACTGTCTATTCAAAACCAAAAAATGTTTTAAGTGTGTAAAATAAGGTTACAGTCAAAGCTATTGCAAGTCCAGAAGCAAAAGAAATACACATCAACTTGCTGAAAGTAGTGCTTTCAACTAAAACAATTGGAAGGTTCAAATGGAAAATATGTGATAGTACAAATGAATAAAACTATGGTGACGTTTCAATAGGACACTGGTAGTGATATTACAATTATTGATGAACAAACATGAAGCAGAATTGGCAAGCCTAACTTGAGAAAAACTGACAAAGTTGCAAGAGGAATATTGGGTAAGAAATTAATTTTTCTTTGAAAAAAATCACATGTAACATTACCTTTCTAGGTAAAACTAAAAAAGTAGAAGTTTATGTATTAAAAAATTCTAACTCAAATTTAGTAGGGATAGATTGACTAGAATTATTTGAACCATGGAATTGGCCGATTGATTCTGTGGAAAAATTGATTTTTCATCAGAGAAAAAGATTACAGCTAAAGAAACACGGAGTAAACCAAAAAATAAATTCACAAATATTTTCTCAGAGGAGTTGGGAAATTGTACAAAGGCAATTTTTAAACTAAAAGAAAATGTGGTACCAGTCTTCTAGCCTGAAAGAAATACCTTCTGCTGCGTTGGAGTTTATTAACACTGAAACAGATAGGCGAGAAAACTGCAGAGTTATTGAAAAAATAGATTACTCAGAACAGGCTGTGTCTGCAGTTTAGATTAGAAAGAAAAATAAGATTTGTTTATGTGCAGATTTTCAACTGGACTGAATAAATGCCTCCTACCCCATGCATATTGCCGACCAACACCAGAGCATATATTTGCCAAATTAAATGTTGGTCATTTTTTTTTTTAAATTAACCTGTCTGAGGCATATCTTCAACAAATTGAAATGAATGAGGAATGCCAGAAGTTTTTGACTATTAAAATGCATAAAAGACTCTCCAAGTTTGAAAGATTACCCTTTGGTATAAAAGTAGCCCCCAGGTATTTTCCAGCAAATAATGGATACGATGTTGGCTGGATTAGATGGTGTTGTTGCTTACATAGATTATATACAAATTGCAAGCACCTCAGAATAATTTACTTAAAAAGAGTATGAAATGGAATTGGTTGGCAACTTTCAAAGGAATTAAAAAATTACTAACTTCAGAGTTATTGCTAACAGATTAAAACCTGCACTGACAGATAATAGTAGTGTCAGATGCGAGTGAAAACAGCATATGAGTGGTAATAGGCAATAAATTTGAAGACAGTACAGTGAAAGCAGTTGCTCACACTTCAAGAAGTTTGACAAATATTGGAAAATGCTACAGTTAAATTGAAAAGGAAGCACTTGCTATAATTTTTGCTGTAAAGGATATTAGGAAGAAAATTCATACTGCAAACTGATTGTTGTCCATTTCAAGTATATTTGGTTCTCAAGAAGGGATTCCCACACATACTGCAAACAGGCTACAGGTTTATAATTCTGTTGAACTATGATTCCAAGATTGAATTTCTATCATCAAAGAAATTGGGTCATGGAGATGGCTTATCCAGATTGATATCGAAATCTAAAGATTCTGAAGTTACCATGATGCTTCGCTGGAATCCGAAAGTGAAATTAAAAGCCTGGTGTGTAACACTATTAAAGAATTGCCAGTCATGACAGACTATATCAAAATTCATTCTAAAATGGTTATGTTTATTCAAAAAACTATGAATGACGTTAAGTTGAAATGGAGTGAAACTAAAATTACACCTACTAACAATGATACAGCATTTTCTATTTGTGATGGAGTACTTTTGTATACAGATAGAGTTGTAATTCCATTATCACTACAAACAAAGGACATTCAGGATTAGTGAGGATGCAGTCCTTGATGATAAGATATGTGTATTGGCCAAAGTTGCACAAAGATATACAAAATACAGTTAGAAAATGTAATTGTTGTTATTCAGCAGCAAAATCATTAGCTATAAATTATCAGGCATGGCTGAACACTGATAAATCGTGGGCATGACCACATATGGATTTTGCTGGACCACTAAAATGGTTCATACTATTTAACAGTGGTCAACAGTTTCACAAAATAACCAGAGATATTAAAGTGTAAAACAACAGTTTACTGCAATAACAATTAAATTCTTATTTTAAGATATTTTTTATGTTTATACATTCTTTTTATAGATACAAATTACTGAAATACATTAAAGATTTTTCTTATTGAAGAAACTACTAGAAAAATTTAAATTTTATATATTACTTTTCTCTTATAATGCATTTAGTACATGAAATGTAATGCAAATAAAACTATTACAGGACAGAGGTAGTAATAAAATATTCAATGATTGATGTTCCAGATTTTTTGTACTTTCCTCTCAAAAATTATGTGATATATAAAAATTATTTCACACTTTGTTTCTATGGGATGAGAAAAAAGTATCTGAATTATGTAGCAGTCTTATACTTACCACCTTGATATGAAGTAGAAACCAATTCCTTCTTTTCCATTGTTTTCTATATTAGTATCTTCTTATAGGTACAAAAAAAAGTTCCTATACAAAATATTTTAGCAGACGTTATGTGTGTGTCATAATGGAGACTTAAATAAACTGAAATGTATTAAAATAGTCAAAGCAAACAAACAGTTCAAAGTTCAAAATTATTTAAGCTACAGCTAAATATACACACAAGTATATGAATGTGTGTATGTAGGAAAGCAGAAATTTCTATTTAGCCTGCTGTAAAAGTTTATTTTCTACCCCTATATATCATTTAACTTCAAGTAAGGTGATAATGCCACTAAGACACAAAGGGGTTACTAAGAGTGAAAGAGAATGAAAAGAGTGAGGAGAAAAGACAATAAAAGAAATACAGAAGATGGCGGCTGATGTTGCATTTAAATTTTTGAAGATCATAATTGGCAAGGAAGCTAAAAACTAGACAAGAATTCCATAGGCAAGAAAATAAACTATTATAATAGAACTAATGGTTACATTTAGCAACTTCCACAGTAAAATGATGAGACCTAGTTACCAATCTAGTAGTATGCTTAAGTTCATGTGGTTGAGGTACCAAGGAAGAAAGCTCATTAGAACAATTACTACGAAAATATTTATATATAGAAATGACACAGGGAAGCCATCTCATGGTGGTGGGAAAGTGACTGAAGATGCCAGGTTAGAACTGATAATATTGCAGGGCCTTCATTGGATTTTGTAGAGAATCTTGAAATATACAGTAGGAAAGCCAGAACAGATATGGCAGCAATATTCAATGCATAGTTGAAGAGTAGATTTATAAACATGCAAGATGGATTCTGGTGAAAAAGAATGTCTGGCATGACACAGCAAACTAACTTTCCTAGGAGCAAACCTAGAAATTGATTCAATATAATCACTCCCTTTCCTGTCAGTGAAAAACTTGAGATGAAGAAGGCACAATGAGTTGCTCTCCTGGAGGTTAGCATCAGCCATGATGAACGAAGAGAAAAAATAGATCTCCATGATGACAAAAAGATAGTTTTGTTTTGGGGGCATGAAAATTTACAAGCCATTTCTCATCCCAGTTGACAACTGATCAGAGGTCATTTTCAAGATCATTTGCTAGTTTTATTTTATTGGACTAGTCAGACTTACTACTAAGAAAGGAGTAAATAGTTGTGTCACCAGCATAAATATCAAGTTGGGAACTGATGACATCAAAAGGTCATTGATGAAATATATGTCCTTCTAAATAATTAGGGGTTTGGTGCATCCAGGTGAGGGACCTCTTGTTTGATGTTGTGTTTATTCTTGAAGCATATAGGCATGAACTCATACGAAGCAATGCTGCTGCAGTTTCAATAGCAACTAAACTTTTACAGGGTCATGTTCCTAGTATAATGTAATGAAGGAACAGGGTGATAGTTAACATTACCACTCTGGGGTGTATTCTACTGCCCCAACCAGCTGGACCAAATGTAATGAAGGAAAAAGGCAACATTTATCTTGTTAAACAAATCATATGTAGACACTGCCATCAAGTTGGCAATATTTGTTTTTCCTAACATAAATTTGGGCAGGTATTAAAAAACTAGACACAAGAAAAAGTATGAGACAATCGAGAGAGCGATTGGTAATGTTACTGTGATGAATATTCAATGCACTTACCAGGATCAAAGAGGCCACAATGCTTTGCATGCTTAGTCTGCCATATGCAATTTGGAAAATGTGCATACATGGACTGGCATGCCTGATATAACTAGTGAGAGATAGTCATGGAATTTGTCAGTGGGCAGAAGGAATTTTGACTGGCAACAGGGTAACTTCGCAGACAGGAGAAAGAGAGACTCATAGCATTTCAGTGTCTTGCTATAGAAGAAAAAAATTCCAGCTTCACTGTGAAACAGATTACTGGCATTGAAAGAATTCATATTCCATCAATTCTGATTTCTAACATTTTATTTTGTTTTTTCTTTCTTTTTGCACAAACCTCCAACAGTTTCATTGATGAATATTTTATGCATAAAGACATTTCTCTGTGATGTTTCATTGGTGAATATCCAAGAGTGCCTTGCAAGGCAAAAGGGCTTCAAGGGGAAGTGTATTCATGCCTTTTTGAGAGTATTAATATGAAGTGAAAAGAAACTGTCTCAGGCAGAGTTTGAACTCTATTCTATTTTGAGTTTAACCACTAGGCCACTTGTAGCTGCATAAAAGATTTGAAGTTAATTTTGTATCAGCAACAATCAGAATACAATGCTTTAACCCTCTTTCTTGCTCTTATTTTCAATTTAGTTAAGATCATATGATGGTATTTGTGGAGGTTATCTTATGACAATGTCCATTTACACCAAATAACACTATATTTGGTCTGGGAGTGTGTTGGCTTTGTGCAATAATTAAAAGAAAATGCACAAGAATATTGAAAAAATAAAGCTTTATATAAGACAATAATACATAAGCATAATGTGAAAATTGAAGTTTCAAGAGTTCAAGTGTAATAGTTCTGCTTTCTAAGTGATAGAAAGAGTCTGGGAGGAAGTAAATATATAGGTGTATGTATGTATGTATGTATGTATCCAAATTTAGTAGACACTTGATTATGTGGGATGAAAGAAGATATGTAGGTTTTCAAATGTATCAGCATGCTACTTAAAATTTGGAGAAAGAAAAGGTATAAGTTTTGAAATGTAGCCAAATGGTGTAGCCATCTCATATCACCAACTCTGCTTCTTGTTTTTTTGATTGGTTGGTCAAAATATGATTTTGTAGCCTGGTGATTCTGATTATTCATCTAGTTTTAGAGATGGTAAAATTTTGGTCTCCTTGTTAGTTTTTTTCTATCACCCTAATAGCAGACTAGTTTTGAATTAAATGAAATAATTTCATTTTAATACATAAATATGTCCACAAATATCCTTGAAGTAGATAACATAATTCTGGAATGCCTACTCCTTATAACATACTGCTCTCTCAGATTTTTCCAGAACATCTATTTCTATACTATTTACATTATTTGGACTATTGTCCTCTTCTTTGTTGCCATATTTATCACAACATTTCGGCTGTTGTATGCTCTGGCCTTCTTCAGGTGGTTAGAATGTCAAACTGAACCCTTTATTTTGCTCGCTGGGGTAGACTATTCTAGTTCCACATCCCATGCCTTAAGATTTGTGCTACACTCATCTGTTAATGATTATTCTTTTCTTCCTGCTTTCATCAACATATACTTGTTGTACTTGTCTATTTTAGTATATTCACTTAACTCGTTCTCCCTTTAAAGTTTGTTTGAAAGACAGTGAAGTGAAAGATCAAGGTGACACTACATTTAACAGTGGCCATCAGTGTGATCACCTGACAATAGGTGTGGTAACACCTATTATCATCAAGCACAGAATAACTAGTGTAGAGGATAACCAAGATAATGAGGTAAAAATGAAAATGAATGATCTAGGAATCTGAACAAGAGGTGGGCAGTACCAAGGTGCTGGGTCTGAAAGTCTGGGGGAGAGCAGCATTCTTAAACAGAATCAAGGGACCGTTGATATGGAGAAGCCCCAGGTGAAAAAGACTGCCTCTAGCTGTTGGTGCTGTAATCAGGAAATCGAGAAAGATTAGTAAACAATTAAGATAACACTTAACTCGTTTAACAAAGTGGCCACAGAACATGTGTATATACTACTGGCAAGATGATGGTATTTGCAGTTTCTAACTTTTGATTATACAAATCTGGATCTATATAAAAAAAATGAGGACAAGAAAAAAATGGAGGTTGCTTTTGAGAGTGTTTGGGGACTTTTTTCCAGCTGAGACATTTCCGAGCGATGTTTCATTTGGTAGGCATTCTACATATAGAGAGGGTGTGGATCATTTATATATTTTTTCCATGCACATCAATGAAATGCAATAGCATCAGTTTTATATTGAGAATATTGCAGATTTGGAAAATGATAAAACTATGCTAAATGGTTTGAAATGGGTTAAAACGAATATGTCAATTACTATGGCTAGAAGAGTGTATTAACTCACAACTGTAAGGTCTTGATAATTTGGGAAATGGTAAGCATGATTTGAAACATAGGTTTTTCATTAAACAACTGACAAGGTCATGGTGAAAATCAAAGCTGAGATGTTACCATCACAGTTATGGGACATGGTAAATGTGTGTGTTCAGAAAATTAGGGAATCCCTGAAATTGAAAGTGTGCTAAAATTGGGAAAGTTGTTAAAATCATCAGAAGTAAGATTTTACAAAATCCTAATGGTTCCCAGCAACCATTGGTCCGATATTGTTGAGCTAATGTTTACACTCACAGCATCAACAATAATGAATATTACCAACATCATATTAAACCAGCTTGTTATTGTTTATAAAAAGAGCTTTAACTCATTCCCTGGCAAAAAGTTATTTATAATACTGCTGTAATCTGTCTAGTATAGTGAATTTCATCTTGTTCCAGAAATTTGGCAGATTTTGTCAGATACATCTTTTCCAGGAACTAAAAAATTTGTGAACTAAGAGAGGCTTGCCAAATAAGCTAGAATGAAGAAACAGTGACCCAATCACCCAGAAGAAATAGCTAGAAGTAATAAGACCCCAGTGACTGTGGACTGGAGAAGTAGGGGGTGTTATAAAGTAGTACTCTCATAGATCAACTTATGTGGTACAATGACCTGTAGTAAAGAAAAAGTTGATGGGACTACCAGTTGTATCCTATCTTTTTATCAGAACCAGTGAGACTACTGCAGAACTCCACACACAAAGCACGATCACTTGACTCATCAACATCTGCAGCTCTTTTGATGTTCTCTCGCTCATGCTCATTTTATTGAGTGGCTGAGGCCTAGAAATTTGCAGAAGCCATAAATTTGTCTTGCAAAATCTCCAAACTCAAGTTGTTCTTAAGTAGCAGCTTTTGGATTGGCCATATTTTCATCTATGTATTTTGCACACAAGACATATACAAGTGCATTTTGTTCCAGGAGGTAAGCCATTTTCCTTTCTACATGACCAACGAATATTACCCCAGTAACAGTGTAATATGATAGCACACTACCAATGTAATACCCATTCTAGTTGGTCTGTCATCTTTGTTTAGTAGAAGATAGAAAGGTTACAAGTTAGACTTATATGGTTGTACGTTGGATAGAAAACCAAAAGTTGAACTATGGCTGAGGTTTCTTCTGCAGTCAAATAAGCAACCTATTTCGTCTGTTTACCTGTAACCACACAAAAATTTAGCAGCAATTTTAATACTCGTTTGTTTCTTCCATGGATGCTGACTACCACTGATTATGTGAACTTCTCTCATTTGACCCTGTATACAATCATGGACTTCCGAGATCAAACGACACCTCTTGAAAACATTGCATATTATATCACGGCCCTCCACATCTTCCTGTCTTTTGTTGCCTTAACTTTTGCCCTATAACCATCTTTGTCCTTATCCTGACATCTGTTCACTCAAACTGATTAATTAGGTTACTCACTTTACTCCTGCTTCTCTTGCCTTCACTATATTGTGAGTGTTAGATTCTCCAGACCCACTTTCCTCAGAAAATCCAGAATTTTCAACTGCCTTTCTGATTTTTAATCTCAGCTTCCCTGTTGCTATTTTCCTTAAAACTTTCCCGCAGCTCACATCATCTGTTGATAGATTTCTGTTCATAAGTTTTTGTACCTGCTTAGTTTTGACAGAGCTTTCACTTAGGGCTGTCTTTTGTTGATGAGTATGCATTCTGTTTTCATACAGTTAATGATTAGTCCTTCTTGCTTTCTTTACTACCTTGTAAAATAGTTTTTTCATTTTAAATCTGCCATTAATGCAATGTTATCTGAATCTCTTATGATGTGAAGAGTACGTTTGCCAATAAATCCTTATGAGTACTCCCATTCTATTAGAATTGCCTCAAAATAATGCTACATTATGTCCTAAAAGGTATGTAGGTCTGTAGTTAGAAATGAATGTGCTACAATATATAAATGTATGGCAGTATCTAATCTTCCAGCATTTTAATCTCACCATAAAATGCATAGGAAAGGGAAGAAAAATTTAATAAGCAAAAATAAATGTTAGTTAAAATAAAACTGACTTACCTGCAGCGGCTTCTGGAGGAGCATTGTTATATTCACCATACAATTCATTGTTAAAACGCTGTAATTTAAAAAAGAAAAAAAAAAATCAACAAAACAGAAAACTAGAAATTTAAAATGTTAAATTGCTTGAAGACAAAAGTTGATAAAGAAATGTTTGCTGCTCCCAAAAATTATGATCACCGATTTGAAAATATCTCACATTTAATTTTTATGTGCTATGTCTCTTTCAGTCATGAGCAATCATGGCTTTTCAGAACTTTCTGTTCTTTGTGGCTCTTAGTAAGGCTTGTTTGGTTTTTGGTATCTCTCCTAACCCTTCTTCCTTTGTACTTCGTGCTGTTGGTACATATACAACTACAATGGATATATTATTCATTGCTGCTCATAACAAATGTAAATGAGTCCTCAAAGGAGCTAAGTCCCCGTCTGCCGATAGAATGAGGCACTGCATTGCAGACAACAACTTTGGTTCTCATGATTACTGGCAGCTCTGTAATAGGGTATCAAATAAGTGCACGGTCTCTATTCCTTTTTTCTTCAACAAATTTGCGGTGTTAAAATCCTCTGCTGATAAAGCTGAATGCTTCACCCATAAATACTCCTTAAACTCTACTCTTGACTCATCTGGAGTATCTCTTTCTAACTTCCCACTTAGAACTGGGTCTCTGTTCAGTGATATGCATATAGTCCCTTCTATGGTTTCTGCTATCATGTCTAACCTAGATCCCCACAAAGCATATGGACCTGATCATATCCCTGTAATAATCATTAAGAAGTGTGCTCTCAAACTAGCTACCATTCTCTCTAAACTGTATAATAAACGCCTCACTGCCTCCTGCAAGTTATCATCTGTTGTTCCAGTTTTTAAGAACTCAGGAGAACAGTTTGACCTTTCCGCCTATTAGCCTTCTACCTCTTTTTGGGAAACTCCTAAAAGGTCTAATCAATACTGAATTGGTTCATCATCTCCCATTGCAGGGCCTTTTTTCAGATAAGCTTTCGTTTCTCCAGGTTAACTGCTGATGTACTGATGATAATTGTGGAAAGAGTCTATCATGCTCTAGATAAAAACATTGAAGCCCAGGTTGTAGCTTTGGATATCCCAAAAGCCTTTGACAGGGTATGGCATACAAGTCTTCTCCACACATTGAGAAGTTAATGTCTCTGGACATATTTTTGAATAGATACAGTCTTTCCTATCAAATTGTAAAATGAAAATTATCCTGAACAGCCACTCGTCTACATCCTTGATCCTACTTTGTTTTTAACTTTCAATAATGACCTTCCCAATGACATCAGCTCTCAATTTGGTATCTATGCACAAGCATTTACTCCTGACTTCAATAGTAAAGCTGATCGGTTCAACAAGATCATGCTGGCAACCGATGTCCAAAATGACTATGTTGGTAACTGGGGCAAAAGATGGCTTGTTAATTTTAATGTCCCCCAAACTTCTCTTCATTAATCATCTGAGAGACCCCACTTTGCCTTCCATCAGCATGGCTGATGCTAACCTCCAGGAAAGTGACTTCTTGTACCGTCTAAGGCTAACATTCTCAGCTGACATGAAGTGGAAAGACTATATTGAATCCATTGCTTGGTCAGCTGCTAAGAAAGAAATTTCAGTGTTGAGTGAGGCAATTTTTCTCTCCAGAATTTATCTTACATATCTATGTCTATCATTTATTCATGCTTAGAATATTGCTGCCACATATGGCCCAGTGCCCTTGCTATTTAACTTGAGCTCCTTGATAAAATTCAAAGAATCCAAAGAAGCAATATTATCGGTCCTGATCTGGTAGCTTGGTTTCAGTCACTTTCTCATTGTTGCAAGGTTGTCTCTAATTTATAAATGGTAATTGTTTGGATGAGCTCTTCACTATGGTACCTAGACTGGCAGCAAGATTTCAATTTACAGTTGAGTTGGCTAGCTGTAGCTGTAAATTCTATGCTAACAGTTTTTCTTGCACTTCTCACTTGTGGAACTCCCTTGCGGCTCCATGCATTCCGGCCAACTTTAATCTGCAAAAATTTAAATGCAATGTCCTCCAGGTTACTCTTTTCTCTTCTCATTCATTAATTTTAATGTTTCTGTTCTTAATTCTTACACACCCATTAACTCCTTAGTGTTTTACTGCCTTGCAGGGGGTGAATAGAAAAAAAAATTATATATATAAAGAAATATAGTTTTAAGGTGTGCTATATTTATGGGATAAAGTGCTCAATGTCAGAGATAGAGCGTATGTAAATATAAAAGTGAACATTGAAGTCAACAGGTTGTTTCATGCTGCCTATATATATATATATATATATATATATATAAACGGCTTTCCTTTTGGTCTAACTATAAGAATCCTATCAGGTAATTGACAGTATCCTAGAATACATTTTTTACATGTCTTTGTCTAGTATTAGTCTGCTTGCATATACGTTTATCCTGTAGCTGTCACTGACAAAATTGCCAATGTTTGACAACTAAAGTAGCTCCCAAATTCCAATTTATTGCAATTGAAGTGAATGGTTAGCAACTCTGTAGTATAAAACATAATACCTATCAAAGGCGGGTGAACTCTTGAACTACTAGCTAGCTTACTACGATGGTATTTCAATAAAATCACTGTGGAGAAGGCAATGAGAAACTACTCCACTATCAATCCCAAGAACATTCATAGCTATTGATAATGTTATTGTTAGAAATAACAGTGTGAAAGGGATTAGTTTGCTGAGATTAACTCCTTTTTATTTTTTAAAGCTTTTCACCCCAAGCAAGGCTGGAAGCCACTAGCATGCAAGGGGTTACAGAAGGTTTGGAGGAAGAGCAGATAGGAGTGGTAAAGGAGAGGATGTGGAGAAAGATAGTGGATCGATCAAGGCAAGGGGGTTACAGAAGATTAGGAGCGAGAGCAGATAGGAATGAAAGGGGAAAGGATGTGGAGAAGGGAAGTGGATAGATCAAGGCAACTGGAGATGTCGATTGACGTTACACTTAAATAGTTGGAGATTATATTTGTCAGGGAAACAGGAATAAGGAAGGGAGTTCCACAGGCGAGATGTGCGAGACATGAAGCTATTGGAGTAGAAGAGACGTCTACATCTAACAGTTTCAACGGTGAAGGGGTGGGAATGGGATGCCAGCCTCGTAGCTTACTAATTAACCCATTGCTGGTGGGAGAACAGGTGAATTCATACCTTTCCCAAGTGTATTTGAGCATAAGTGAATATAACAAACCCAACAGAAATTTTTTTTTTTTTTTTTTTTTTAATCATATCACCCCAAGCAAGGCCGGAGGCCACTATCACGCAAGGGGTTAAAGAGGGGGTTGGAGGAAAGAGACGTCTACATCTAACAGTTTCCATGGTGTAGGGGTGGGAGCGGGATGCCAGCCTGGTGGGGTGTTTAAATTCACGAGGCCTGGGGACAAGCGAACGCAACTCCTCAGAGCAATTACCGTGGAAGTACTTGTAAAAAAGGCAGAGCAAGGCAACATCGTGTCTGTGAGTGAGCGACTGCAGACGAGATGACAGATCAGGGCCAATCATGTTGCCTATCCGTCTCTGGATCTTATCAAGAACCCCGAGGCAAACAGCAGGGGCCCCAAACCATATATGGCAGCAATACTCCATGCAAGGGCGAATGGTCGATTTATAGACTTGAAGGATCGATTCCGGGGAGAAAAATTTCCTGGCTCGGCACAGAGAACCAACTTTCTTAGCGGTGGCTGATGCAACTGATTCAATGTATTTGTTCCATTCAAGACATGTACAACACATGTCACCAGCCCATCATTCTGAAACTTCACATAAAAACCAGACAATTTTCTCATCAGAATTCAATCTTGTACATTTATAAATCTGCCATTCATTGGTGCATGCTGCTATATCTGTTCGGGTGCTCCTGCTATATATCTTGAGGTTAATAATATCCAAAGAAGGGTCTGTAATCAGTCTTGACCTGACATCAGTCACTTTCCCATCATTGTGACATGGCTTCCCTCTGTCTTTTCTATAAATATTTTCATGGCAATTGTTCTAATGAACTTTTCTTGTTGGCGCCCTTATTACATGAATTTAAGCTTACTACTAGACTGGGAATTAGGTTGCACTATTTTACTGTTGAACTCGCTAACCATCAGTTCTATTCTAATAGATCCTTTTCTTGCACTTCTTGTGTGTGGAACTATCCCCCAGTTTCTTGCCTCCCTGCCATCTACAAAATTTTAAATGCAATGCTAATCACAATCTTGTTTTCCTGAATCCTGTTCTTTTATTACCCTTTCCCCTCAGTAAAATCTTCTCATTCTCTCATATTCCTAGTATCTCCTTGTGTTTTAGTGGCATTATTGCCTTACTTCAAGAAATGAAGTGTTTTTTTTTGGGGGGGGGACATGGAATGTCAGAACACTAAATCAATGTGGCCAGTTATAAAATATAAAGTAGGAAATGATTTAGCTAAATGTTAGTATTTTAGGCATATACAAAACTAGATGGGTGAATAATGGAGATTTTGTCACATTTAGCTACAAATGTATCTTTTTTGCTCAGTTATGTGGTTGGATGGAAATTTCAAGTTTAATATTTTCCAAACTGCAAAATATCACAAAACCAAAATTTTCTAGTTAAAAAAAAGAAGAACCTGCATTAAACAGTCATGACCTACAATCTTGGTTATATTTAAATGTTCAAATCTAGTGAGAAAAGAAAAACACCTTTCTTGAAAAAAAAAAAAAAAAATTATTTCAAAATGATTTGTTGAAATTTATTCAAAAGCAGAAAATTGGTTAATCATTAAAGATGTTTCAATTTGAAGGCATACTGCAAATCAGTGTGATTTCTCATCTTCAGTATGGCTGCTCATTTTTCCAAGCATGCCCATCTTCTCAGGCCCATTTGTATTTCTTCAACACCCATAGAGCTATTCTTTAGTTTATACTGCAGCAATGGTGAGCAACTATTAGTTACAGTTCAAATATGTGTTCTGCCAGGGCCACATACTGTTTTGTCCTCTTATACTGGTTGTCAGCCAGAGCTAGAAAGTTCAGTTCTGGCCATCCTGGGATTTAACCCATAACTGAGAGAGGGAGACATACCCTTCCCAAAGGTAATTGCATGAAAGTGAATATAACAATCTCCACCATAATTTGAACTTGGCTTGCTAATTTCTTGTTCTGATTCTCTAAACATTACATCACCTTTCAGCTTCAAAAATGCAAGATAAATTTTACTGTTAAAATAAGAATACCTATTTGAAATGTTAAAAGAATGAGAAAAGGAAAGCAAAAGAAAGGAAGAAAGAAGGAAAAAGGAAAAAATAAAAAAATTAAGTACAATGAAAACTATGATTCAAAAGGTTTATTTTGAAGAAACACTCAAGCTGAAATAAATGTGAAATACTGAAAAGGAGGTTTAGTAGTGTTCTAAAAGTACATAAGACACAGACACACATATATATATATATATATATATATATATATATATATATATATATATATATATAACAAGAATTTCTTAATCTTATGGGTCATTTAAGACTAGCGATTTTAAATGAATCTGGATGTCTCCCAGGTAATGCTTCACTAAAGAGAGGGTGACAAAAATAAACAAACATAACCAACTAGCAAAAAAAATAAATAAAATAAAATAAAAAAAAATATAAATAAAACAGGCATCACCAAAATGTGTGGGCATTTTTGATAATAAATGTGGAAAAAAAAACAAACAAAAAAAAAACATAAAAATAAAATGTTAGCTCCAGTTGTTAAAAATTAAAAAAAAAAAAAAAAAAAAAATCAAGAAATTATTTAAATTAAAAATTAGTTTGAGAAAACTTTGTGTAAATGTTTTTTAGAGGCTTTTGAGATTGTGAAAGTACTTTTAAATTTAGGAGGGTGATTGAAAAGCTTAGTTATATGAAGAAAAAAAAAAGCATTATCATCTGTGAATATACTGAAAATTCATCTTACCAAAAACAATTCAATGAAACTAATAAAATATTTTTGTTGAAAGTGCTTTCATAATTTAATAAAACATTTTCTTTCAGATTTGACAAAACGTTACTTGTAATTTTTCAGTGCAATTCTGAAATTTATCTAGTTACTGTTTGCAACAATTTTTTTTTTTTATTAAATTTGAAGATGTTTGAAAAATAAAAAAAAAGTTTAATGCTATTTTCAAATGTGTACCTTTTTAAAAGAAATTTATTTTTTCTCATTTTTGCAACTGTTACATTATTTTGTAGGGAAGTTCAAAGATTTTTGTAATTGCAATCAATGAAACAGTATCAATAAGTTTCTATCAATTTTTCCTTTTTGTAGCAGTCCATTCAATTTAATAAATTTAAGAGTCAATTATATATATATATTTTACATATGTACATGCATACACACACGAATCATTTTTTCTTCATATTTTTTTTTTTTTTTTTTTTTTTTTACTTATGTCTTTTATGGTAGATGTGGTTAGGGCAGTTTTAATTCCAAGGTCTGTTTATTAGCAGTTATTTGAGATCATTTTCTTGGTAAAGACATATCTTGAAACATCAGGAGAGATTTTTTTCAAGTTTATTGTTGATGTGTATCTGATTTTTACATTTACAATTCATATGTATATTTACAGCTCCTTTTTGTATGACAAAAGTAAGGTATTATTGATTTGAATGTGTTTTCAGTGTATTCGAGTTGTATTGATAGTGGTGGTTACAGATTCTAAATGCTCTGAGATAAAAATCCATTATTATAACAATTCTAATATAAAAAAAAAAAAATTAAAAAAAAATCAGATAATTGACATGACTTATTCAGAAATGAATTAAATTTTTTTTTTTTTTTTAAACAGTTCTTTTTCTGAAAATCTTGATGACATTTCTTCTCCCCGCCACATCTGTTACCCTCTTTCCACTCATTTAATTTTATGAAATCTGAGAAATTCTTTCTATTATCACTTAATGATATTAATTATAAGGACAAGTCCTTGAAGAATGTAAATCATTAAATTTTTTAAACAGGACCCAGTTACAGAAAATCTGCCTTGAATCATAAAATAAAAAAATGTAATAAGACTAAGATATTTAATAAGAAAAGCTTTAAATTGCTTTTAGGAATAAAATATATTATGGACACTTATCTTAAAAAAATTAATTCTCAACAAATATTTACAATAATAGTTTCATTTATTTTCAATTTTAATTAAAATAATAATTTATAAACCTTTCAATCTTAAAATTCTGCATCAATTTGTAGTTGTCAAGTATACTGTTATTAAATTAAAACTGAATTTACTAACCATTAATAGAAAAGCTCACAATTCAATGACATTAGTATTTTAAAAAATTTTGAATTTATTTTGTTGATTTTTGTAAATATGGATGTTCATACATGACATTATCAGAAAATAACAGTGATAACAATAGCAAATTTAAAATTTATTGGTAATTTTAAAAAAAAACTTTTCCTCAATGTGTGTCTTTGTAAGTAAGTCAAAATACCTAAAATTCAATAAAATATTAGATTGCTTAGCATACTTTCTTAAATTTTTAAGATTACTGGGTAATTAAAAAAAATTATATAACAAAAAGCATTCACATCATATTTGTTAAGTGATTTTTTTACAGTTATGTACACCTGAATGAAATTTCAGGCTGTCAATACATCTGTCAACAACTAATAAAACACCCGCCACATTAAAAATTTATTTTTGAAAAAATTTTTAATAAAGAGAATTATATTGTGTTTACAGATTTTTTCATGTGGATGATTTTATATACTTTACTGATAATCAGAAAAAAAAAAAAAAAAGATTTCAATCAATTTAAATTCAGTTTCAAATATAGCAAAGTATTTTGCTTATATGATATATTAAATTTAATTAGCCTGAAATTAAAACTAAAATAAAAGTTTCTACAAATTATTAATGCTACTAAATTTCATAAAAGCTTATAAAACAAAAAGCATATATTTATAAACTACTGTTTATACACAGTTAAAGATTTTAAACATAAAACCAGTTTCTATATTCTAGTAGTTTTGGTCCTCTGTATTTAACTTATTTTTACACATTTTTTTTTAAAAAGTAGGATGACAGTAAAAGACTACAGTTGTTGACAAACAATCTTTATGACAGCTCATGGGCTACTTTGTGTAAATAAACATTTTCACTAAGTTTTAAGTAGGAAGTATTATTTTAGCAAAATCAAATTAATTCATCCTTAAGTCTCTAGAATAAATATTGGATTTTTAAGAGATTTCTTATATTTGCTGTTTTCATTTTTTGTCAGTTAGAATAATCAAAAACCTGTATTGGCAGTAAACTGCCAGCATAAAGATACAAAATGAGTTCAGTATATATACAAAAATAGAAAGGGGTCGTAAGGCAAGGATGTGTCTTCTCACTGGACTTGTTCAACCTCTACAGTGATTTTGAGATAATTTAATATTGGCAGCCACAATCTTAACAATATAAGATATACAGATGACACACAGTGTTTGTAGTGAACATAGAAAGGAAACTCAAAGAAATTGACCACTTGTAATATAGTTATATAAAAATAGAAAAGAATGTAAGGCAAGGATGTGTCTTCTCACTGGACTTATTCAACCTATACATTGAGGCAATTCTGAAAGAACTGGAAACCCTACCAGGATTCATCATTGGCAGCCACAATCTTAACATTAAATACGTAGATATAGAAAGGAAACTACAAAACTTCCAAGAGAAGGTAGTGAAGAAGAGGGAGAAGAAGGGACTAAGCATAAGCTACAAGACAGAATGCATAGTCATCAGGAAAAAGATGAGCCAAAAATGTGATTTATAGCATGGACAATAAAACCGAACAGGTGTGGAAATTTAAATATTAAGGAAGTGTTCTGACAGAGGACGGAAAGTGTGATGCTGAGATCCAAAGATGTATTGGGATGGCCAAAGATGCATTCCAAAAGCTAGGTAGAGTATTACGAGATGGGGGGTTTCATTGGTAACAAAGAAAAGACTACTAAACTGCAACATGATATCGGTCTTTCTTTATGGCAGTAAATGTTGGACAATCACCTCAAAGATGAAGAAACTTGAAGCAACAGAGCTGTGGTTCTACAGAAGAATGCTAAGAATACCATGGACCAAACATGTGAGCAATGAGGTTTTGGGGAGAATGCAAACAAAGAGGAAACTTATACTTATCAGCAAGCGGCAGCTGAAATTTTTGTGGTATGTAATGAGAAAGGAGGCCTTGGAAAATTTGATACTCATAGGGTGGATAGAGGGAAACAGGGACAAGGGAAAGCAATGTGTGACATACTTAACGGGCTTAAGCAATTGGATGGCATAATGGCGTCTGAGAGAGATAAGATGAGGACAAAACTTATTGAGAGGGACAAGGGGAAAGTATAGACCTATGATCATCTATGGCCTGAAGGAACACAGCACATAAAAAGAAGTTATTAAGTAAAACTATATTTACTAATCATTTATTTTAAAGCTTATTACAATCTGAAGACCAACTATTTTCAAAAGAATTTTGATTTGTTTTTCTATTTATATCAATGCAGAATTTCTCAAATATGGATGTACAAACTGATAAATCTATTAATAAAAGGTCACGTGTTGCAAGGGTTGTTCCCCACCTCCATTACGAGAAAAAAAACAAAACCCTAATAAAAAATTGTCGTCTGCTATACCAGAGTTAATTATGATCACATTCGGCAGTCAATCCGCCATCAATAAATCGATTAATAAGTCAGAAAAACAAGACCCCATGGTTAGAAATTTATTGTACAGCATTATGCTAAGTAAGTAATATTTGTTTCAAATCAGATTTAAAGTTAAGTTAAATCATTTAACTTTAAATTTGGTAATTTTCCTCAAATAACGTTTCAGAAATATATATTTTTGGAAGATTTTTAAAACGGAAAAATAAGTTTTGTTTACAAATGTCTAAAAAAAAAAAAAAAAAAAAAACAAGGGCTGACATGATCGACTTTTTTTACTGAGAAAAAAAAAAGTAACTTTATTCCAATTATCTGAAACACACCAAAGTATTTTGCTTACTAGATATAGTAAATTTAACCTTTTAGCTTTCATTTTATTGAAAGCTTCAGAAAAAAAAATTACGTATACCGAATTAGTGTTGGTACTACTACTACTACAGTACACCAATGGAATGAATACGAAATGAATGAGGGTGGTTCGCTACACAATCTGCGTGGCATATCTTATAAAGATTTTCTAAAAAAGAAATGTTTAAAGAATAATTTCATTTATTTACTTATGAAGAAGTCTTGAAAGACTTTTTTTAAAAATTAAAATCCGACAATTCTGATTTTTACAAGGAACGAAACTCAAATCAATGTTTTCCACCGTAAAAAGACGCTCAAAATAAAAGATATTAAATTTCCAAGATTATTTAAAAAAAAGAAAAGAAAAATGTTTTTATTAAGTTGGTGCACTTTTTTCATCATGTAGTATCCAGGATCCTCTTCTGGTCTTCTCGCTTAGTGAATTTTGGAGGTACCTACTTGAAATAGTTTTTCTAGCAGTTTGTTTATTTAAACAAAAACAAAAAAAAACAAAGTTCAATAAAAAGGTACAAAAATCACAGAAAAAAGAACGAAAAAAAAAAAAACGAAAAAAAAAACCCAACAAAAAACAAAACAAACGCGCGTTCGTCACATGTTCTTAGCCATGCACAGATGTTTATTTTCAATTTTAATTTTAAATATCATTTTTGTTTAATAAATGTAAACTATTTATTTTATGAAATGATATTATTTCAAAACTTAATGTGCTTCCTCTGTTCACGCCGTAATTTTTTTGCGTTTTTTTTTGGGGGGGGGGGGTAACATATTTTAATTATTTCAAACTAAAGTCTAAAAGTATTAATTTTTTAACACAACAGTTACACATACATATAGTCCTGGTTCGTTAGTGACACTCGTTTAGGGTTACCGATTAAAAACGACAGCCCTTTTTCTTATCTTTTGAAAAAGTCATGAACTTCCAAAAATATTTTCAAATTCATCCATGTCCTCAGCCTGTGCATTATAAAAACCACCAATTTAAAAGAAGTTTTAAAATTTGTTTTTTGTAGGTGGAGGGGAGCAAAATATTAAAAAAATTCACACACACAAAAAACAAAAATGTGAAGCCATTCAAACGAATTATTTATTAATTAATTTTTTAGACATCACTGAACCATGACAAACAAAATTTCGCGCATTCCTGGAAGTGTGTAAAGAAAGGGAAAAGTAAAAACTGTTCGACTTAAATAAATAGACAAGTAAGTTCATTCGTAAAAAAAAAAAAATAGAGACGTTTTAATTTTTACAGCTCACGTTCCTTAGGTTGCGACACTTCTCAAAATCGAAAAATAAACTGATTTTTTTATTGATTGAGGAAGCGGTGCCGTATGTAAAATCGATCCCTTTTTTTTTTTTTTTTACACAGGGTTATTGGACTTAGGACTATTATTGCGTAGAATTTTTTGGGAAGCACATGCACTAATTTGAGATTATTTGTTAAATGAAGACTGAAGAGTATGGAAATTTTTATTTTAAATTTAAATTTTTACTTAAAAAAAAAAAAAAAAAGTATTAATTTTTATCTAGATAACGCCACGGGTTTCCTTAAAAATACAAAAAAAAAAACAAAAAAAAAAAAGCCCCAAAAAACCGAAAAACAACGCATTTTAAATTAAATGTTTTCTTTGAAGCTAAATTTTGGTTTTATTAGAAAAGAAATCGTAAGAGAAAAATAAATGTCCGTGTGTAGGAGGGGGACGTTAAAACTCAGTCAAAAATTATCCGCACTTTCGCCACTCAGTGCGGATAAATTTTCACTTCCCTTCGTAAATAAAGTTTTTGGTGTTTTTAAAACTTAGACATGTTTTAAAAAACGTGTTTTATTCGTCACTCAGAGTGACGAATAAAACGTGACATTATGGACAAAAAATGTAAACAACAAATAAAAATCTAATATTTATCTTTCAGTCCAACTTCAAAAGTGCGCGAAAAATTTTAAGAAATATGGAAAACCAACAGTCCAAAAAATAACTATTTTTACTACATTTCAGCATAAAAAAAGGAATTTTACTTGAACTTAGTTAATTGTTTTTCTTTTTATTATTTTCCAACCGGTTTCATGTCATGTAAAAATATTTGCACCAAGTGTGTTTTTATTATTATTATGAATTTAAGAGTTATTCAATTATTCCGAGTAGTCAAAGAAGGCCATTTAAAATTATTTCTTTATTGACCTTCTATATAAAAAATAATTTAACGGTTGCTGAAATAAGGGAAAAAAAGTAGATTTAAAAAAATGGTTCAAACTCGAGAATGGCATTTAAACTTTTTTCGATTCTTCAAACAAAAAAGTCTTTTTACTTAATTGTTAAGAACAGCAAAATAAAATAAGTCTTTTTTTTTTTTTTTTTCAAATTCAGTGTCTGTACATTTTTTCATGTCCAATCTGTCATTAAATTAAGCAAGCATCAACTATGAAAAAAAAAAAAAAATTTAGTCTTTTTTATTTTTAACTTTTTTTTACCGAATTATTTTTTGTAAAGTTCGGTATGAATATTCGGTATGTTCACTCACACTTTATTGCGCAATTTTTTTTATTTACTTATTTTTTTGCTGGAATAACATCTTTGGGCATTTTTCTTTAATTAACTGAGCGTAAAATAATTTAAAGAGTACAGAAGAGAGATCTTCTCTGTGTGTGTGCGGGAACTTACTACTGTAGTAACTACAATACATGTCAAAAGTCAAAACAAAATATTTCCACAGTTTGCTAATAAAATTAATTACCTATTTACCAAATAGTAGTATACAATTCATTGATGAATAAAATTTATTTGTTTAAAAATCCTCGATTTTGTTTTGTTCAATTTTTTTTTTTTTTAAAACAGAGTTGAGATTTTTTACCAGAAAAGAAAACTCACTCATTTTTTTGGCAGTACCCAGATCAGTTTGTTCTTTAAAAAGAACTATCTTCGTACACAAAAGAAGACTAGTTCAATTCAATAAAAGACAGGGATTGATTAATTGATTTGACACCAAAATAGGACCACTGCGACCTTTTAAAATAAATAAATAATAAATAAAAATAAAATTATATATATTTCCGTTTCTGATAAGTGTCGCGACCGAGGAAAGGTCTAAAAAGAATGCTAATCGACAAACAAAAATATATTCTCTAGGTTCATTATCTTAATAATTTATTTAATCTTAGCCTAGGTTTACAAAATCAGAACTTTAAAAATAAAATTGATCAAATAAAAGTAAAACTAAGAAAATGTATAAAAAACAAAAAAAAAAAACAAACTTCAAAACATTTATAAAATAAGTAAAAATTATCACGCTATAAAAAAAAGGAACTCCGAAATAAACAGTGAGGAAAAAAAAACTAAAATTAATCTTGGCTTGAACAGTTTTCTCGTAAGAAAAAAAGTTTATAAAATAAATGAACATTCATCAACCCAATTAATTAGTAAAAATTGTCAACTTGTTGCATGTATGTCGTGGAGAATTCTTTTTTTTGTTTTTGTGTTTCAGTTTATATTAAATTTTATTTGCTTAATTTTTTTTACATGTATTGTGGCGAGTGGGGGAACCACTTTTGGTGATAAGACGTTCTTCAAATACCAAAGTTTCAATTAATAAACCAAAGGCAACAAATATATTAAACAATGCAAAAAGAAGAAAAAAAAAGAATTAAAACGGGAAGTAACTTTGCTTTGCTACTTACAAAGTCACCTGACTTTATTCGGCCGTATTCACATGAAATGCGAGAACTGAGTCTTTCAAATTGGTTGTTTGGCATATTTGAAAAGTAAACACATAATCCAGCCGAAGGCAACTTTTTTTTTTTTTCTTTCTGGAAAACAGTTGTTGTTAACTTGTTATAAAATCACTTGTTTATAAACATACCCTGCATAAATCTTATTTCTAATTGAAATAAATATTACTACTATGAATTAAAAACAAAAATTCCAAGCCGGTCATAAAACATAAACAAAAAAAGAAAAGAAAGCTTTTAAAAAAAAGTTACCTAGCAAGTTTATATAACTTTATATACGGTGTAAGTTCAATAAAGTTCCTTATAATTTAAGTTCATTTCCTATGTCGTCAAAGAGAAACTAACAAAAACACTTGTTTTATAGTTCGAGAACATTCTTGCCACTACTTGTCGTAATTGGTTAATTGTGTACTAGTACTCCTATCAATGAGACTCTAAAGGCTAAATTTAGTATCGATTGTTAATAGCTTGAATGGAATTCCATAAAAGTCACTGTCGATAAAGAAAGTATGAAAAAAAGAATAGCGATTGTTACAGACTACAAACAGACCGTTAATAAATATTTAATGAAAAAATAACAGCTTTTCAGACACTTTATTTTTTAACTTTATGTTCTAGTTAAAAGTTTTCCACTATTGTGATTTTATTATGATGAATGAATACGGAACACAAATCGCTACAAACAATATAGGAAGTTCGACCATCAGCGTATTTTTGAATACGATGCTTACCACCATAAATTAAATATTTTGTTATGTAATATACTAGAAAGCACTCGTTTGATTGCCACATCTCAACCATAATTAATGGCGTGATTTCCACGAAAGAATTATATTGGCAATATCACGATAAAAAATGTTATAGTGATCCATAACGACTAATGTGTATATAAAAAAAAGCAAAATATCAACAACATAAATAAATACACGAAATAAAAATACAATTGCATGATCGCTGTCTATCTATATTGCTGAGGTTTTCTATTGCAATGATGAATTTTTAAAACTATTACTGAAAAGTGAAAACATAATAATTCTGTTTTGCCAAACGTGTGAAACAGTGCGATAAATTTTTTTTTTTTTTTTTTTTATAAAACGAAAATAAAATCAATAAAAAAGGAACATGAACTTCCCTCTACACTTAGAAAGAAAAAAAAAAAAAAATAAATAAATAAATAAAAAAAAAAAAAAAAAAAAAAAAAAAAAATAATGAATTGGAAAGTGTCACGTGGACGGTAGCTGCGTGTTAATTGGCTAACATAAACGAATCACTGGGCTTCTGGAGGATCACGTGACACGACTAACACAACCGCCAACTTCAAGACGATCGTTTTGAAATTCGTGTGACCGTTTAGAAGTGGAGATCTCGATATATCTGATTTTTTTTTTACTTGCGTCCTCCTTGCAACAAGAAATTCTTGTCGGTCTACGAACTCACTAAACTACAGAAATTCGGATCTTCCGACATTTTCCTCTTAAACAAGAATTCTGAAGAAATCTATGTGAGTGTTTAACTCCCTTAAAAAAACAATTTTAAAAGAACTCTAAAGACGTTCAGAGAAATATTTTTGAGCAAGCCTTTCTTTATGAACATTTTTTTCTTCCTTTAAAGTTTAAGTTAAAGGAATTTTCTTCCCTCCCTCTTTCTTTCTCTCTTATATCCTTTTAGTTTTACCTTTTTTGTGTATGTAATAAACATTTTCTTCTTCTGTTACACCCCGAGCAGGAGTTTGAATCTTTTATTCTTCTTCCGTTTAAAAGAGAGAATTATCCGGTCTAATCTTTTCATTGATTTTTTTTTTTACCAATTTTATCACAAATTTCCCACATTTTACCCAAAATATTTGTGTGCTCCTAAGAATGATCAACATATTTTTTTTTCTTTCGGAAGACACTAGTGCTCGGTGTGTACGTTAAGCGGAGGAATTTGTTTTTTTAAAAGTGATACTTTAACAGTTGTTTTGGTGGTTCTCTCTTTTCCTTTCTGGATATTTTTTGTAGAGTTTGGGAAATTTTTGTAGTTAATAATAATATCAAACGGCATATACATCTTTCAAAATGTCCATTTCAGATTTAAGTGCTAAATTAGTTGAAAGGCGCGATATAGACTGTGTAACCCGGATATGAGAGATTTTCTCTGGTCCCAAATTAGAGCCTGTGTTAATAAAACAAAAAGACCAAACCCGGATATAAGAGACTTCGTATCCGATCCCAACAACTCTCTTATATCCGGGTTACACTGTACTGAACTTGAGGCCTTGAAAAAGCAAGGAAAAGGAAGTTGGTATTTTATTTATTTATTTATTTATTTATTTTTTTTTCGATGAAGGATATTTTAAGTTTGTTGATCTTGTTGGGATTGCTATGAAATGAGTGTGAAATCAGGTTTTTTTTGTTTGAGATGATAAGCGTGAAATGCATTTTCTTCATAAACAACGATAAGCATAGACATACAAGTTGGAATAAATCAACGTTAGTCGTGAATTCAATTAGAAAAACACTGAACATTTATATACAATTAAAATTTAATTGTATATAAATGTTCACTTTTTTTTAATTTTTTTTTTTTATTTTAATTTAATTAAAATACAATTTGGAAAAGCTTGTGTTTTGGTTATGGATGTTTGACGAAATGTGAATTAAGTATTTTAATGAATTACAGTTCAGGAATGTTCCTTTTGTTTAGAAAATGTTCACATGTAATATTATTGACAATTTATCGAGGGATAAATTTTAAAGTAATGTAATGCGAGATTTTTGTTGATTTTTGTTTGTTCTTGTTTTGACAGAGTTATTCACCCTGGACTGTATTTTTTTATCTTAATGCTTGAATTACAGTTTCTGTTTAGTAGTGTAGATAACTTTTTTTATTTTAGAAATGTGCAATGAATTCAGAGACAGAAAAAGGTTGAAAGTTGAGTCAGGTGTTGACGCGCGCAAAGTCCTTTAGTCAAAATGTAGACACGTGGATCTGTGTGGAATCTCTCTGAAGGCGAATTACTGACTAGATTTATTTCTGAAAAAATACAGAAATTGTGGCACAAGGCCAAAAGAGGGGAGGGGTAAAGGCTGGTCATAACTTACTATCCTATACCTAGCTAATCAGATTCGCGACCCATTCATACATTACAATTAACCCATTCACCACAAGAACTCGTCCGCCGCCATTCAAACCTGTGAGAATTTCTTCTCACACAGATTAACCCTTGGCAGGGACAAGAAAAACAAACAAATCGACAAGGCCTACCTTAAAACTCAAAACAAATTTTATAGTATCCTTGCAAAAAAAGATTTTGCCCTTTTTTACATTAGCGGACTTGGAGTAAGACCCTGCCGCCATGTTGGCCTTTTTCCCCGAAGAAGGAGGAGCCGCCATATTGAATGAGCAGTATTCCCGCCTTTTTTCATCCAAAGGAGACGCCATCAAGATATCAATTATGTCGAAAGTAAAGGACATAATGGAACTTAGAGAGGGAAATCTCTCATTTGATTTATTCATTACTTACCTTCTCACACTGTTAGGGAATTTATTGAATAAGATGTGGGCCATAATGGCCCCAGATGTAGAATTATCTACGAAAAAATCTGTCCCCAAGGACTTATCCAACTCAGTTAAATCGAGTTTGGCTCGTTCAAGAAAAACTTTTAATTCCTTACAACGAGTTATCCGTTCAGAAGGAGGAATAATTTCCTCAAATATTCTGTTTTTAATCAACGACGGATTTAAGTATTTATCTTTTAAACTAGCCAGAGCTAGGTCATAATTTTCTGGAGTTATATCCAAGCTGGATACGAGGTCAAATGCCTGCCCTCCCAACTTGGATTTCAACAGAAGCATCCTGTCAGCCTTTCCCAAGTTAGATGTACAAAATTCAAACCGTCCGAGGAAGGACCTGAATTCGAAAATATCAGAAGAATTTGACCCTGAAAAAATGGGGCATTCAAGATTTAGCCCTAAGGGTCTAATAGGAGCTGATTGAACCGTCTCGTAGCTCTCGCTTCCACTCTTTAACTTGGGTAATTGTTCTCTGATGTTGGAAGAAAATTGTGTCGCATCATTACATAATTTCAACCTCTCCTCGGGGGGAGACTTTAAAATCAACGGATCCATCAAATCATCTAACTCTGTCAACCATTTGTTGATGACAGAGATGTTTGAATCGATGGTAGTTAAGCTAGCACCATTTTCTTTCATCCATTCCACAGTGCTGCTAATACGAAACTTTTTGGCTTCAATCTTGGCGAACAAATCCTTCGAAGCCATAATTATTATTAGCCCGCAGGCAGAAAAACAATAAAAACGAAATTGTTTAAGCCAAACTTGCGGTCGGCACTAACTTCCAACTAGAAAAGTGGTGCACAGAACGAGAGAAATTTAAGTTTAAGTTGGTCAGTCAAATAGGCGCCAACTTTCCATTAAGGAAAAAAAGGAAGGGGGAGAACAGGATTAATAATAAAAAACAAGAAGTGAGTTTCTAACTTTTTTAGAACAGCAAAATTAATGGTCAAGGGGAATTAATTTTAACGAACCTCCTTCGACGAGAAGTTAAATTAAATTACTAACATTTTTTTTTTTTACAAATTGTAAAACATTTAAACAGCAGACAGAGAAACCAGCATATTATATATAGTTAAATTAACTATAACACAATACAATTGAGAGAAATATTATTTAGACTATTCCCTTTATTGTAAAGGGAGAATTTAAAATTTAACTCACTTAACATTAAAACTTTTTTACAATTAAATCGTGCAAAAAATTTTTTTTTTTTTTAAACTATCAATCTTTTTTTGCAATAAAAACTGTGAGAATTTCTTACACTTCATCCACCATAATACCACATCCACACCATGGGGAACCTACAAAAACGCGCCCCACACCATAAAAATTGGATGATGATAAAATATATTAAAATTCTAATAATGAAAAGGGGAGGGAGATGAACCCAATAACAAACTAAAAAATTCTACAAATATTTAAACTAAACATAATTTATATTAGTAGGGCCCGTCCAACCCTCAAAACAGAAGCCGCTGTATTCTGCCAATAGGGCAAAATCAAGAAGCACTCTCGCTAAGGGAGTGGGAAGGAGAAAAAATAACACGGGCGTGGGGAAATAAAAGGCTGAGCCAGTTGAGATAAAAAATGGGGCGTCAAAACCAAACTGGGGAGGCTGGGAATCTCAACTGGATCATAACATAAGAGATAACCGGGAACAGGTTAGGAGCACATTTACTCACATTAACTAGGTACACTTAAGTTTTTCTAACCTAACCAAGGGGAGGGTTCCACAGGAGACCACCCCGATATAACTTTGGTTGACCTAGAAAAGAAAATCAAGGCTAGCCCCGTTCAAACAAACCAAGCTCGCCGCTTTTACCCACATTTCGCTAAAGACTGTCGAATGCAATCGTTTTCTATCAGTTCTAATCTTCATCTTGAGCAGATGCTCAAAGAATCGGATCAGATCCTGATAAGAAAGCTGATTGCCTCGCAAGGCGTCGTCCATATCACCATTCGGGCAGTGGCTAGCAGCATCAGAAACACCATTCGTTTCACCCCGGAATACGGGGTGACACATTGTCACACGCGTATGCATGATCAATGGACACGAGTTCTTTGGGAGCGAGACGGGCCGTCAGCTCACCGACATGGTCCCATAAGGGGCGGACCCGGGGGCAATGGTAGAAGGCGTGCGAAGCCGTTTCCTCTAAACCAAGGCCACACTGTTCAGTCTGGCAAATCCGCCAAGCCCCATATGAAAGCCTTGTTGAGAGGCAGCCGATTCTGAGCCAATCGCCAGGTAAGCGAAAACTCAGGGTTACTGAGATAATCCGCCGCTGGCGCCCAAGACCAGTACGAGCGGTACTACTACTACTACTACTCCTCCGAACAGCAGAGTGTATCATGTAGGGAATCCTTCGCGCGACCCTCCACTAATCCCCGATAGAAGACCTTCCTAGGCCGTGAAAGGTCACTGGACCGTGGAATAGCCTTCAAGGCTAACTGACACTCGCGGAGGAAATGCGATTCATCCCGGGGCTTACCACGGTGCTCAACCCTCGAGATGGGGGGACTGATGGTAAGGCTAGATAACGCGTCCCTAACAATCCCCTCCAGAATCGGATCTCCTCTAGTCAATGCACGGCGTAGGAAAGCCAACCGAGAGGCACGGATGTGACTCTTCAAGTGTGGCATTCCCAGCCCCCCCCCCCCATGACACGGACGTTTAGTGCAGACTCGTCTGTCGACCCTGTTCGTGCATCCCCTCCATAAAATGGAGGATAGCGCTTGCTCGAGTGCCTTCATGTGGGTATCACAGAGAGGAAGTACTGACAATCGATAAAGAATCAGGGGGAAAATGTATGTAACACACACCTCCACCCTGCCCTTTACGGACAACCTCTGTCGATTCCAAGACTTACTGGCAGAAACGACCTTTGCTAGTACTTCAGACCAATTTTTCTCCAGCTGGAGGTCGGGTCCAAACCACACTCCAAGAATGCGGACAGGATCGTCCGTCCAACCGAAGCGGCCTGGAAGATCAGGCACCTAACCGCAAGCCCCTGTCACCTTCTCGTACCGATCAAGTGCCTTCTGTACCGCCTCAATGTCACTACGGGACGACACGAAAGCCGATATGTCATCGGCGTACACGGAAACCCTGGCTCGAGAGCCTCCAGGAACAGCGATTCCGCGTTCGGCCGGACTGCACGTCTCATCCTTCAGGCGACGCAGGAGAGGCTCCAATGCCAAAGCATAAAGGAGAGGTGACAGCGGACAAACCTGACGAACCGACCTCGACAGAACAAAAGCGCCCGACAACTTTCCGTTCACCTGTACCACAGCACTAAGGCGGGGGTGCGATACAGGAAGCTAAACCAGCGGCAGAAGTCGGGTGCGAATCCGGCGGCCTGCAGGACAGTAGCAAGGTAGCGATGATCGACCCTATCAAATGCCTTGGACTGATCCAAATTGATCAGCGCGGCTTCATCATCGTCTTTTACGCCCTCTAGGATCGTTTGCAACTGACTGCAAACGCTCCTGCAGGATCTTGGCCATAATCTTTAACTCTGTGTTTAGCAGAGTTATGGGCCTATAATCATCTAATTTCCCCCCAACACCCTTGCCCTTTTTCAACAGAGTGATCCCACCCCTGGAAATGCGGTTGGGGATGGACCCCGACCGAAACCAGTTGTTGAACACTGCTCTCAAAATCAGAACAAAGATGTGCAACAGCCTCAAGTACAATTCATAAGGCAAACCATCCAGACCGGGCAACTTGCCTCTGCCGACCTTCTTCAATGCCTCGTAGACTTCGCCCTCCGTGATCTCTCCCTCGCAGCTAGCTGCTTCAGTCGGTTCAAGCCGAGGAAAGTCAACCAAATAGCTGCGAAACTCCTCCTCACGGAGACCAGGCTCCTTGGTAAAGCGGTTCTCGAAATGCCGGCGAAACGCCTCGCACATATCACCAGTCGACTGCAGTGTACGCCCCTCCGGGGTTTTGACTTGACGAATGTAGCGATCACCACCTCGACGGACTTCATCCCGACGCAGATCTGCGCCCAGGTTCACAGCTTCAGAAGACATCTTACTTAACTTATGCCTAATTACCTGACCCATGTAGCGCTCACTATTCGAACACTGCATGGCCTCCCTAGCTTGGGCTATCTCTAGGGGATCCCCCCCCCCCAGCCTCCCCCTGGGAAAAATTAGCCTTAAGTGTCTTCATCTTATCAGCTCTATCTAGAGCGAGCCGTTTGCTGAAATCACTGGTGAAGGACCTAATTCTATCCTTAAGTTTTACCCACCATCTATTCCCGATAACCGCCCCCACTAGCTCCCGCTGCACTAATCTAATTAGCTGCTCCCGGAAGTCCCGCCTGTCCAGTAAAGACAGATTGAACTTCCAGTAACCAGCCATTCTAGGCCTATGTTCTAACGCCACACGGGCACAAATGAGTTCGTGATCCGTGTAGCCTACCCAGTGGAACGTGGGACAATCTAACAAGTCTATGTCTGCTCTACGAACTAACATTCTGTCAAGGTAGCTAACTACCTTGTCAGACGGCCAGCTAAGAGCCCACGTCCACATCTTCCCCCTGGGATGATCGCCCCGGTATCTATCGACGAGACCATAATCGCCAATCAGATCGACCAGGCTACGATCGCCCCTTCTCCCGCTAGCGCCCCGCCCCCTGTCTAACTTGGGGTCCAGGATGGCATTCCAGTCCCCCATTAGAACTAGGCGCGAAGAATCGACTAGGAGCAGCCCCAACCACCGAAAAAAGGAACACCGCTCCTCCCGGTCGTTGGGCGCATAAACCGCAACGACCTGAAACGAACCATTTTTCACGGCAATATCGGCCACAATTAACCTGCCCTCGGCATCTGTATGCACAAGGTCCACCTTCGCATCAAGAGTACGTCTGACTAACAAAGAAACTCCTCTGGCACACCGGTCCCCATATGCTGAGTAGATGACAGTCATTCTCCAGCACACACGCATCGGACGTGCAAAGAAAGTGGGTCTCTTCGATCGCGGCGACATCCACGCTGAAGGACAGGAGATCCCGAAGCAGGCAGGCAGCCTTACCCCGATCTCTCAAGCCCTTCACATTCAGACTGGCTATCTTAATAGACATTTGCTAGGCCTGCAAAAAAGAAAAATGATGGCAAAAAACCTAAGCACATACAGGGCGGAAATCTGCAGCTGACAGGACCCCGACGGATTGTCCCAGGCTTCCTGTTCCCAATTCCGTTGTCAAATTAGTTTTATAGCTCTATATAAGGAGGGGTGGAGTAATACCGGGACCTTCCCAGAGCAAAACTGTCTTAATTTTTTTAGATATTTGTTCTCCAGCTCAAAAATTCTCATATTAGAGAACGCAGCCCTTGCCTCGTATAGGTGGTTCCATACTTCAAGTTGGCCCCCAGTTTCCCTTATGCAAGTTATAACCCCTGGGGCCTCTAGGAAGTTTCGGGGATCCTCTATGCTTTTCCCATCTACAAGGTCCATCTTATACAGTGTCCCTAACAGGGCCTTTCTCTGCTTGGAAAGGCCCTTCTTATATTCCTCCCTGTCTACTTTGCAGACCTGCTCCGGGCCTGAAAACATCTTTTTCTTCTTCTCCCTTGATGGATGAGGAGGGGAAGAAGTGGATGCGTGAGTGGGGGGTGGAAAGTGGGCCGATGGGAGGAGTGAAGGGGAAGGGGAAATAATGCGGGTGGGAAGCAGGGACGGAGATTGCCCTGGTTCTATCCATGACTTTCACCGCACTACCACGGTCAGAGTAGCCTTGTGACTGTTCGTCATCACTCTCCTCCCTTGATCTTTTGAGGGATGTCTGCCGAGGGGGAGGAATTTGTTTCACCTCCATCTCTTTTTCCTGCTGTTGCTGCTTTTCTGGCTGTTGGGGTTTCTGCTGTTGTTTTTGATGCTGCTGCTGCTTTGGAGATTTGGGGGATTTCTCCAGTCCCTTCTTTGGAGGTTGCACCTCTTTCTCTGGGTTCTTCTTGGGTTGAGGAGTCTCCTGTGGGGCCCGGATATTAGGGGATTTCTTACCCCTCACTACCACCAACCAGGGTTCCTCCACTGCCTTTGGTGTTGTTCCCTCTTCTGAGGTTTTCTCCACTCTTGTCACTGTTGCTGCTTTTGTTGTTGCAGCTGCAGATGCTGCTACTGTTGGACTAGGCGACTGCTTTTTGTTTTTAGCAGGGCACTCCTTGGCCATGTGGCCCAAAGTGTCACAAAACCAACAAAAGGGTCACCTGCCTTCGACCACCACCAACATCTTCCTCTGCCTGCACATTAAAGTATTTGGTAGTGCTTTATAATTCTCTTGGTTTACTGTAATCTGGATTTCAATATCTCCAGTCGCAATCCCAATATTGCTTGTGAGGGCCTTCACTTCATGCACTTCACCATATAAAGCAAAGAAGGCTCCCATTCTATCTTTGGAAACATCCGCCGGCACGCCATGCACTGTAACCTTTGTCCTGCGTGTACCCATGTATTCAGTCTGCAGGCGCAAGCTTTTGGTTATTAGCACACTTCCTGCCAGCTCCTTCGCCTGTTGCTCTGTAGCCAGCAAGATGTCCCACAAGGCATTCGTTCTCCTCGCGAGAAGCTTTGGATTAATCTTTAAAGCCTTTAAGGCTTCTTCCATGTCCCTGCTGACTCCAATTAATTTACGCGTCTTAACGTCAGAAGTCAGCAGGGATATTGTCCGGGTACGGATATCTTTAAATGCCTCCTCAATGGTTAAGAATTCAGTCCCATTGAAGGAGTCTTCAAACTTCTTCCTTTGTTCCTTGTAGAAGTCCGGATTTTTTGTAATCGGCCTATTTTGGGACCAGTCCGTTTTACTCGGTGACACCGGGTCAGCAACCGGTGTTTTATTGTTATTGTCCACCATGGTAGGATTTTAAACTCCTACCACGGTGAACAAAGATAAGGAAATATATATAAAAACAAATAAACTGGAAAATAAAACGGGGCAAACAAGGACAATAGATAATTCAACAAAAGAGAAAAATGCAAATAAAAACTGGAGGAGGGTAGCAAAATAAAACAGAAAAGAAATAAACGATAAACGGAAAATGTAAAAACTTACAATATACACTAAAACAAAAAATTTAAAAAAAATCCAAAAAGAGTTTTGAAACTGAAAAAGTAACAACTTATCTTTTCAATTCTTCAGTGCTGAAATCACAAATAGCCAATTGTCTGGGCAGCTGGCTCAGCTATCGTCCAGCTGACAGACAAAACTAAAACAGGTTGTAACTTAATACAAACCCTGCAACTTCTCTGTCTTCCTGTCTCGAGAGTGAATTGCTGACTGGTGAATTGGACTGAAATTTGTCCTTTTATTTACTTTGAGAATTCAGAGAGACAGAAAAAGGTTGAAAGTTGAGTCAGGTGTTGACGCGCGCAAAGTCTGTGTGGAATCTCTCTGAAGGCGAATTACTGACAATATTTATTGCTGTAATTACAACAAATGTGGCACAAGGCCAAAAGAGGGGGTGGGAAAAAGGACGGTCATCAATTGTCTTAATTTTAAACTTAGCAAGCTACAACCACTGACCCAATTGTAATAAGGTGTTATCTTTGGAAGATAATGGATAAAATTAGTAAAAGAGACAGAAGTCTGCATATGGTTTACACACAGCCATGTGTCTGTGACTTTATTTGTCCGGAACTGTGTGTGGACGGAAGTGCCTATATTTTATCTTTTTATTAGAGAGGGCTCATCTACGGGGAATAACTCATACTATGACATCCCTCTTTTCCTAAAACAAAAAAAAGAAACGGTCAAAACACAAAGGAACCACGATACATGTTATGACGTAGCCCAAGTGTCCAACTGAGGACTGTCCTCATCATAAGTAAACTTTTTGGGTGGTCTTATTATACGACCGGATCTGGATATTTTCTTTAGCTCCATGATGAGTGTATCTGGAACAGGTCTGCAATTCGTTGTGGTGAGGCTGGTTTGTTCCATGGGTGCGCGATCCGTTGCTAAGCCGACTGCTGATCCTCTGTTACATTCTGGGGATATCATGGCTGAAGATGCAGATGCTTCTGGGTTCAGCCTTGCTGCGGGCTTATCTTTCCTCAGATGCTTGCGGTTTCGGCGAAGCGACTTTCCAGATGAAGTCTGCACCGTGTACGACCTCGGTTCGACACATTTCTGTGTGACCACTGCTGGGGACCATTTACTGGAATCCGGGTCATATACACGAACATGCTGCCTTTCTTGTATTTCTGGTAAATCCCGTGTGTGCTGGTCGTGTTGAGACTTTTGGTATGATAGCCTTTGATACAGGCGAGTTGCTGTCTTTTCTTTTTGGGTCGAATTGTTGGGACACTTTACTGGTAAGTTTCCCACAAGTTTTCGGTTCAACAGTAATTTGCCAGGTGATGGAATTACATGGTCAATAGGGGTTGACCATAAACATAGCAATACCATGTCTAAATCACGACTACTTGAGGCAGCCTTGCGAAAAGCAGATTTCATGGCTTGTACACAGCGCTCTGCTAGACTGTTTGATTGAGAGTATCTAGGGGATGATGTGTAGTGTTCAAATCCCCATTCCCTTGCAAATTTCTTGAACAGACTAGAGCTATAGTGCGGACCGTTGTCGCTAATGACTCTCTCCGGGATCCCTTGTTCTCCAAATATTTGTTTTGTCAGTTTGATTATTTCCTGGCTGGAGAACTCCTTTAATTTCCTCACAAATGGGAACTTGGAATAGTAGTCCACCATTAGCAGGTACTTGTGACCTTCAATATGGAAAAGGTCAGTGGCCACTATTTGCCATGGCCTCACAGGAATCTCATGTGGCATCAGGGGTTCTGCACTCTGCTTTTTGGTGCTGTTTACATAGGGCACATTGTTGTACAACGTCGTCTATGTCCTTATTAATGTTGTGCAGAAGACACAACTTTTTGCTCTGAGCTTACATTTTTCCATTCCCTGATGGCCATAGTGAATTTTTTGTAGGATCTCTGGCTGCATTACTTTGGGTATGATTATCTGGCCACTCTTCAGCAAGATATCATTTTCGATTGCCAGTTCGTCACGGTATGACCAATATGGCCGCAGGTTTTTGCTGATTTCCCTGAATGTATTGGGCCAACCTTGTAGAATGGTTTCCTTAAGTTCACAGAGTATGGGGTCAGCTTTTGTTGCTTGCTTGATCTGTGATATCTTTTCAGTGGAAAATTGGACAAAATCAACTCTTATATTGAGGTTGATCTCCTCTTTGTTCTTGTTGGGTAACCGGGGAAAATCCGTCTGCCAGGGTCATTTCCTTGCCTGGGCGATATATGATGCTCAGGTCATACTCTACGCAGGCGCAGCAGGATGCGTTGCAAACGAGGTGGAGCTGCAATTAAATTTTTCAAGCTGATCATTTCTAATGGCTTACGATCACTTTCTACAAGTCCAATGGTACCAGGGCATTTTTCCAGTATCATGTACATTCTCTGCATAAATACATCCTGGGACATTACCAGACCAAAAGGCATTCTTTGAAAACAGAATCTCCCAAATGGTGAGTGAAAAGTCGTTAATAGTTGCGATTCTGCGTCGAGTGGTATGGACCAATATCTATTTTTAGCGTCTAACTTTGAAAAGTGTTTAGCACTTGACAGCTTGTGCGCTAGTTCCTCCATTGTAGGAGTCTTATAATGGCATCTCATGATCGCTTGGTTAAGATCCTTTGGGTCAAGGCATAGGCGAAGTTTTCCATTCTTCTTTCGAATGTACACTATACTGCTAACCCATTCGGTTGGTTCACTAATCTTTCTAATAATGCCTTGTGATTCCATAGACTTTAATTCCTCTTCAATTTCATCTCTCAGGTGGATGGGACATTTTCTGGGTGCATGGATCACTGGGTGATGATCAGGCTTTAGAACTATGTGATAGTCACTTTTGAAGTGTCCTCTTCGGTCAAACTGATTTGGGTAGGAATTTTTTAATTCGACGATGGAGTTAATTGGATCCTTGTTTTCTTTGATTGTGCAGTGGAGGCTTACTAACTCCAAGTTTCTGAGTGAGGGCAGTCCTATTATTGTAGGACCCTCTGTTGTAACTACAAAGAATTTAAGTGTGCTCCATTTATCTTTGTGTGCACATTGTATGCAAATTGAGCCATGCTGCATTATACTTGAGCCGTTGTATGCAGTTAGTATGGTGTGCTCCTTTTTTGTAGAACCTGGAATGGGCTGGCCTAGGTCATCTACTTTGTCTGGGAACATTCTACGAAAGGTTCGCAGGGGAAGTGTATTTCCTTCCACACCTGTGTCCACTTTTGCCTTTAGTAGATGGGTGCCTGGTCTATTAGGAAGCCTTATTTTCAGTTCTGTGAAGATCTCAGTTCGATCATCTTTGCTGCTGAATTGCATCAAAACTTAATTGTTCAAATTCTCTGTATACGTCACCGGGCTCTGATTTCATTGAACAGATTCGGTTGTTCCGCTTTTTGTTTTTATTTTCATGCAGCTGTTTATGGCTGTGTGTCGTTCTTGCTTGGGTGAATCTTCTCGTGCTTCCATTTTTGTTGATGCACATTTTGCCCAATGGTTCTTTTTCCCCCCGGCTGAACATTTTTCTTTTTGATGTATGTTTCCACATCGCTTACACTGGCTTTGTTTGATTGCGTTTATTTCCTGACAATCGCTTCCTTGAATTTCGGCCATTTGTCTCGTGTAGTTTCGGGATGCTTTGTGCGATCGACCACTATTTATAGCTTCTTGAAGTGTCAGCTCCATGCCATTCACCAGCACACCGGGGGTTGCATACAAAAGTCTGATCCAGGAGCGAAAGTCGGCTCCGAAACCGGCCGCCGAAAGGACAGCCTCCAGAAACCGATGGTCAACCTTATTGAAGGCCTTGGACTGATCTAAATTGATCAGCGCGGCTTCACTGTCGACTTGTTCTAAGATCAAGCGTACCATATGCAGGTTATCCTGAATAGTCCTGCCCTTCTCAGGACAATCTGCAAACGGTTGGCTAAGATCTTCGCCAAAATCTTTAACTCTGTGTTTAACCTAATCAAAGGGCGAAAGTTATTTATTCCATCCCCACCGTTCTTGTCCTTACGCAGCAACTTGATCACACCCCTGGTGAAGCGTTGGGGTATAGATCCCTGCTTCATCCAGTTGTTGAAGATCAGTTCCAGCAAAGGAACAAAAACGGGCGACTGCCTCAAGTAAACTTCGTAGGGTAGACCATCTAGTCCCTGAGATTCATCCAGGCCAACCTGCTTCAGCGCTTCCCAGATTTCCGACTCTGTGATGGGACCCTCGCACCCAGCTGCCTCGAGGCAGGGAAGTCAGCCAAATAGGTGTCGAACCGAGATCCTGAAAGTAATCTCGAAAAGCCTCACATATGCCCGCATATGTAGTCACAGTCCGATTATCCGGCAATGTGACGCATGTGATATGTCGCCGAGCAGCGTTCCGATTTTCCTCTGCACACAATTCAGCAGCCATATTCATCGCCTCAGAGGACATTCTTTTTAACCTAGCCCTAACTACCAGAGCTTGATCCGTCTTGATAAGCAAGGAGGACAACTCTGACTTAGCTAAGGCTATTTCCCCACTATTACAGGATTTCACTGCCCGATCAACTTTATCTTCTAAAGAAAAATATGGAATGCTTCCCGAATTTGCATGTCATCCTTGGGCAGGGGCCATGCTAATCTTCTCTGTATCATGTTCTGCCGAAGGCGAATTACTGACTGGTGAATTGGACTGAAATTTGTCCTTTTATTTACTTTGAGAAGTTGAAATAGGCTCCAGAAATTTTTGGCGTTAAAACACATTCTGGGGTCGTTGCGACCAATAATAAGCAGTTTCGCAATGTGCGGTGTTGATTGGTCGAAACTAACTCTTATGGAATAGTCTATTTTTTAACGGGGGTGAGTGGAAAAATATGGACGATTCCACAAATACTCCCACTAGATTAATGGTCAACGTAGTTTGGGCATTAATATTGTGACGTTACACTGAGTTTACTAAGCGGAGATGGCGTCTTGCAAATCAGTGAAGTGGCAGGGAGGGCCACGACGTTGGTTCATATACCACCAAATTGTCTGTCCGGAGGTGAACTTATAGGTTAGTAAACATCCAAAGTTGGATGACGGGATTTTCTCAATTAAGCTGGTAATTATCCAAAGCTGGATGACGGGATTTTATCGATCCTCGTTGGCTCGGGGGTGGGGACAAAGCAACAACACTGATAGACATCAAATAATTAAAGCAAAACAAAAAAAAAAAAAAACGATGTATGTACATATACATATATTTACACAATGACAAAACTTTATCAACACAACATACAATATGAATAAAAGAGCAACACATTCGTGACTATATAACAAAAAATGTCTTTCTCCTTCTGTCATAAAGTTTATAGAGCCTGGCCAAAGGCTAACGTCTCTTATTCCTTTTCTTCTTTTTATATATATATATATATATATATATATCTATAGGATCCTTTCTCTTTTTAACCCACGTGCGTTTACAGATCTTTTCTTTTTCTTGGAAAATAAATCGAGTCACGAGGGTCTCGTTTGTTCTATTTTCCCTTCTCTTTTTTCTTTTCTAAGGCCTGTTAACCTTTGCATGGGATATAAGGTCGGAAAATGGCGGTACTTATCTTATTCCCTTTTCTGAAGTGGGGGGGGGGGTTGTCTTCTTTTTGGTAGAATTCTTCTTCTTACGGGGCTGGATGTGCCTCGGAGTTATGATTTCTTCGACCCTGCCTCGGCGAACATCAGCTCATAACTGATTTTTAGCTTACACGATTTACCCCACGTGGGTTGCTTTTTGGCGCCAACATTCTTCCTCTTCTCGGTTGACCAACATACACACACTGACCTGACTGCTGGCACACTATTCGCTCAGAGAGGGTGAGCATTTGTTTCTCTCTCCTCGTTCGCCTAGGGTTTGTATGGAGGGGACACAATGACTTTTACCGCTTCCTTCCCCTCCCTCAACGGCTGCTACATCACTGACCTCTGCTTTCCTGGCAAAGAGAGGGTGGGGGGTGTCTCTCCCTCTTGCCTTCTACGACACCTCGTCACAATATGTATAAAGGGTAGTATACTTTGCTGGCCAATGAACGCGCCTGCCGGACCTGGTCCATGTAGGTGGGTTAATTTGTGGTTCAGGCATAGAAGATGGGTGTTTGTGAGATGTCTCAGAAACAGGTGTTTGCTGAGTGGTCACAGGTTTGTCGTCATTGTTGATGTAAGCTGGCTTTAACCGGTCAATGCTGACTGTAGTTTGCTTGCCGGCAAGATCTATAACAAAATATTTCGACGCTCGAGAAATAACCTGGTGTGGTCCATTGTAGTTAGGTGTTAATGGTTTACGGACCATATCTTGGCGTAGAAATATGAAATTGGCTGTATGCAGATCAGCTGGGACGTAATATGGCCTGTGAAAAGCTCTGGTCGGCGTATAAACCGTTTCGGACATTTTCTGCCGAAGGTCACTGACAAACTGGCTGGTAGGTAGGTTGTCCGATACAGGGCCAAAAATCTGTCCTGGCAAGGTTAGGGGAGTCCCAAAAACCAGTTCAGCACTGGTACAGTTCAGGTCCTGCTTGACAGTATTTCTCAAAGCCAGCATGATCAGGGGAAGTTTATCAACCTAAGTTCGTCCGTTGGTTGAAGCAGTTATAGTGTACTTAAGCTGCCGATGGAATCTTTCTACCAGGCCGTTGGAACAAGGGTGATATGCTGTATTAGAAATGTTTAATTCCTAATAGATTAGTGAATTCATTAAAAAGTGCTGATTGAAACTGTGGACCTCTATAGGTAGTGATTACCGAAGGGCATCCAAAGGTTGTAATCCAGTTGTTAAAAATAGCACTTGCCACTGTTTCAGCTGTAGTTGATTGCAGAGGGATGGCCACTGGCCACCGCGTAAATCTGTTAATTATTGTCAAAATATACTCAAATCCGTTCACATTTTCAAGTGGACCCACCAAATCAGCATGCAAATGGGTAAACCGACCGTCTGGGTTGGCAAAGGTTGATGTAGGTGTCCTTGTGTGTCTGCCAACTTTGGTGGCTTGGCAACGTAAACACGTGTGTGACCACTGCTTAATGTCAGCTGCCATACTGGGCCAGATAAATCTGTCCGATATGGTCCGCAACGTCGCCTTGCCTCCACGATGTACTTGTGAATGGAAATGTCCGAAAATCAGACGGCACATATTTGGCGGAATGTATGGACGCGAGCTACCCGTGCTGGTGTCACAATAGACTGACCTGTTTGTAAACGGGAGCGGCCTTTTTTTCAATTTTTAAAGAAGTGTCTGAGTGGATAGCTTACAGGGTTTTGTCTTTGGCTTGCTCGTCAGCTAGATTATCAGTGTCGTACTCTGCACTGCACTGAGGGTTGTTCGAGACAAGGTGTCGGCCACGGTATTACTAGCTCCGCTAATGTAGCGTATATCCGATGAGAATTGTGGTATGTAGTCCATGTAGTGGATATCACGCGGATTGTGTGCTTATCCGACTTAGCATGTAGAGCCTATGTAAGTGGCTTATGGTCTGTAAAAATGGAAAAATCACAACCTTCTAGAATGTGCCGGTAGTGTCTGATGGCTAAATAAATTGCCAACAGTTCACGGCTGAAGGTACTATACTTCTGTTGGGCCATATTTAGCTCAATCGAGAAAAATGACAGTGGTCTTTCCACACTGTTGACTAACTGATGAAGTACTGCACCAACTGTATCCGACGACACATCGGTAGTTAGTGTCAGTTTCGTGTCTGGTGAAGACGTGATATACACAAGTTTGGTACAATCCTGCAAAGCTTGCTTTGCTTTATGAAAAGAATCCAGCTCGTCCACAGATAACACAATCTTCGGGTTTTTCCGCTTGTGCTTAGAAAGGAGATTCGTCAGTGGAAGAAGTATAATGGCACAGTCATGTATAAATCAGCGATAATAGTTGACCATGCCAATGAATCGCCGTAGCTGTCGACGGTGGTGGAAAATCATTAATGGCCTTGACCTTTTCGTTCAGGGGAGTTAACCCATTCTCATCAATGACGTGGCCAAGGAAAGTTAATTTGGGGACAGCGAATAAGCATTTATCGATGTTTAGCTTTAATCCGTAATGTTGTAATCGTTCAAAGACTGATTGTAGATGGTTACGATGTCCCTCAGGCGTTTTACTTGCTATCAGTATGTCGTCAATGTACGCATAAGCATAAGTTAATCTGCGGAGGATTTTGTCTACAAGACGCTGAAAAGACTGCGCTGCATTACGGAGTCTGAACGGCATTCGGGTAAATTCGTTTAAACCGAATCAATAGGTATCTGATAAGCTTTCTTTAAGTCCAGTTTGGTGAAGACAGTAGCGCCTTCAAGGAACAAAGTAAAGTCCTTAATATGAGGAATTGGATATTTGTCTGGCATGGTTCGAGTGTTTAGGAGTCTGTAATCTCCACACGGTCGCCAGGCATCAGGTTTGTTCTTAGGGACCATGTGTAACGATGTGGCATAAGGAATAGAAGATGGTCTTATTATGCCCAACTTGAGCATATTCTCGAATTCTTCCTTAGCCATCCGTAATTTAGTGGGTGTAGACGACGGGGTGACACGTGGACTGGGGGCCCAGTTGTCTTAATTGTATGTGTAGTGTTGTGCTTTATGGGTTCTGTATGAGTGAACGGTGATAAAAGAGATTTGTACTGCTTAAGCAAATCCTCGCAACCATTCGCACTAGGTATCAGAGAAGTCAGTCCAACTGTAGAATGCCTGGATAAAAATCTGCGTTGTTGCATATCCGTGCGCGTATCGGTAAATGTTCGAGATTACAGTTCGACGAACAAGTTGAAGTGTGTGAGGAAATCCGCTCCTATAATCGGTATCTCTACATCAGCTATAGTGAAGGTCCATGTATATTCTCTCCGTAGGCCGATGCTTAGAGACATAACACGCTCGCCATACGTGTTGATGGATGTGCCGTTTGCGGCCTGTAGCTTGAGTTGAGCTTGTCTAGGCGTTATTGACGACTTACAATAATTCGGCGGTATAATGCTGATTTGAGCGCCAGTGTCAACTAGGAATTTCAATTTGCTGTTGTCGAAAACGTAGAATAGGCGATTTCCGTTATCTACCCTAGCAGCCCACGCCTTTAATGGCTGCCATGTTCGCTGTTTCCCGCGTTTTTATACGCACATGGTGGCTGACAGTTTCTTGCGTGGGCACCAAACACTTCATGATACCAGCAATAGATTCTCTGGCGGTGACGAGTATGTCTCGGCGTTGATTGTCGCCTACCAGGATTGTGTTTGTTAGCTGAAGTATTGCAACTTCGTCCAGGAATGCTTTGAATTCTGTCTAGGCGTAAAGACAGTTTCTTTAGTTCGGCAGTCAAAAAATGGAGTTGCTGGTTAACATCTGGAGTCGGGTCATCTGATGTCACAACAGAGGAAATTTGGCGAGCTGGTCTCGTGTCCACTATTTTATCTGTGATCAATGCTAGCTTGTGAACATCGACCTCCTCAGTTAGGACAGCTAATATTTGCACGATATCGGGCTGCAATTTCTCCAGCCACATTTGCTTCAATACTGTTTCGGATATAGTGTTATCACCGAGTAGCGTTATCATTTTACAAAGAAGTTGGGAGAGTGTGCTGTTTCCGCGCATGACATTCGTAAGGAGATCCTTAATCTTTTGTTCCTCGGAGCAACCTCTTCATTGTAAGATTGCCTGCCGGAGCACCTCGTACGGCTTTTCGGGTGGGAGATTAGTAAGGACATCCGCTACCTCCGCAGCAATTTCAGTGGGAAGTTTCTCCACCACAAATGTGAATTTTGACACGTCGAGTTGTATGAACCATGTTTGTGCATTCATGTTGTAGGAAGGGAGTTCCATCCTGAGTGCAGCTTCAATTGGTTGTACAGGATCTGCCATGTCGACTGAGGTTTTGTTTTTTTTGTTTCTTTTTTTGGAATAATGTGGTTATCAATTATGTTGTAGCCTTATTTAAAAGTCGAAGATACCAATTTTGTTGGTGAAGATACGAACGTCGATGGTGATCAAATTTTGTTGTTATTGCCTGTTTAAACGTCAGGGTTACCAGTTTTGTTGGGATTGCTATGAAATGACTGAAATCAGAAGGTTTTTTGTTTGAGATTATTAATCACAACAATATTAAGCATAGACATACAAGTTGAATAAATCTCATGGCAAAATTGAACAAAGAAACAACGGTAGTCGTAAATTCAATTAGAAAAACACTGAACATTTATATACAATTAATACAATTTGGAAAAGCTTGTGTTTTGGTTATATGGATGTTTGACGAAATGTGAATTAAGTATTTTAATGAATTACAGTTCAGGAATGTTCCTTTGTTTAGAAAATGTTCACATGTAATATTATTGAAAATTTATCAAGGGATAAATTTTAAAGTAATGTAATGCGAGATTTTTGTTTGTTCTTGTTTTGACAGTTATTCACCCTGGACTGTATTTTTTTTTATCTTAATGCTTGAATTACAGTTTCTGTTTAGTAGTGTAGATAACTTTTTTTTTTTTTTTTTTTTTTTAGAAATGTGCAATGAATTCAGAGAGACAGAAAAAGGTTGAAAGTTGAGTCAGGTGTTGACGCGCGCAAAGTCCTTTAGTCAAAATGTAGACACACGTGGATCTGTGTGGAATCTCTCTGAAGGCGAATTACTGACTGGTGAATTGGACTGAAATTTGTCCTTTTATTTACTTTGAGAATTTGAATTAGGCTCCAGAAATTTTTGGCGGTAAAACACATTCTGGGGTCGTCTCAACCAATAATAAGCCGAGTTTCGCAATGTGCTGTGTTGATTGGTCGAAACTAGCTTTTATGGAATAGTCTATTTTTTAACGGGGGTGAGTGGAAAAATATGGACGATTCCACAATCTAATCACCTAGGATATAGTAGGTATATACATTCATAATGAAGTTGATGAGGACGAGTGCTTTAAGGAATTTGACGTCAAATTAAATTTCGACATTGAGGTTAATCAGGAACTAGATAAATTAGAGCCTAATTTTCCGACTGATTATTTTATCATGGTTATGGAAGAGGAGTGTGTGAATAGTAATGACTTACCGTCTTTCCCATTTCTCGCCAAGTTGAATTTTGGATTCTGGATTTTCAGCGGCAAGGTCTGTGATAAGAATAAATTTGCTTTCAAACATTTTCTTTGGAGATTTGAAAATTGTGTGTCCAGTGTTAAGATGAAGGCTAGGAAGTTACGGTATCTAAGAACATTTAACCGGATACGCCTTGCAGTTAACCAAGCACTTAACTATCAACGATGATAATTATGATACTGCCATACAGAAAAGAGGAATTTTTAGACAGTGAATTTATTGTCGCTGAAATATTCAAACGAATCAATGAGGCCAAGCCTGACAATGACCCCGATTTTTGCGGGGTGAAGCACTTTCTTACTAAAATACAAGATGATCTGTTTGAGTTGAAAAGTTCCTTTGATTTGGATTTCCTTCAAGAGAATTCTCCTGGAAATAAATACTTGAGTCCCGTTGTATTTTCAAAACTTCATGGATCTTTTAAAAAGGAACTAATTCATCACGTTGATACGAATTATCCCTCTTTATCTCAAATTTTTGCAAACTATAGCGAAGTTATCGAGACTCTTGTGTATAATACAGAAAGTAAGTCCTATAATAATAGCAATAGTGTAAATAACTCTGGAAAAACTAAGATTCCCAAGGTCCGTAATTCTAGACAGAGCAAAAACCGTACATCAGAAAACTTCAACAACAACACAAAGAGTAGTAGTAATCTTTCGAAATGTAAATTCTGTAATGACAAAAAACATTCAAGCACTAAATGTTCCAAATATCCTACCATAGTCTAGGTTGAATAAGTGTAAGGAATTAAAATTATGCTTACTATGCATGAGTAGGAGACATTACAAGGACGAATGTAATGGAAGGAACAATAAATTAAACATTGAATGTAAGTTTTGTAACTCGAGGAGACATGTAGGTGTGTTATGCCCCCTTAAGTTTAAATGTAAACCTTTGACAGCCTAATTTCCTTCTGCCAGTAGTTTGCTTATCTGTTGACAGTGGTAGCAGAGTACGTAAATTCACTTGTATACTGGATATAGGGAGCCAGAGGTCTTATTTCTCAGAATTAGTTCTAAGACAGACTACATTTCCCCTGCTGATTATGAAGTAAGGACTTTTTGGGATTCTCAGCTCAAAATGTTAACGGGGCGGGGGGGGGGGTGAAATTTGATATATGATTTCTAAGTGGTACTTGTTCCCTACCAGTTAGAATTGATAACAAATTTAATATTAGGTTTGATGTTGATTGTTTCCATCTAATTACGAAAAATCTGAAAAATCTAAACTTTAAGTTAGCTGGAAATTTTGCTAATGATACTGATACCATTCTGGTGCATGGTTTGTCGAGGTGGGGGTCTGATAAAATGCATAGGTGGTTCAGCATGGAAACTCCCCAATGGGATCATTCCTTTTAGAAATGTTAATTTCTTATATCTAATCCAAACTATCCTTCCCAGAAAATGGAGCAGAAATATGCAGATAGCAATTTCTACGCTGTTGTTTCCAAATACTGTTCGTGTTCCATGTCTGATGTTAACTTTGTTTTCAAAACCTAAAAAAGGACATGTTGATCTATTTTTACTTTTTTTTTTTTTTTTTTTTTTTTTTTTTGATACGATTGAGGACAGTTGTGTGGAACGTAACTTAGATAAAATGTTTAGTATAGAAGCGTTGTTTGCCCAGCGAAGATAATGTGAGTGATTATGACAGGGAGAAGATTAAGGACTGAGATCTATAGAATTTAAAGGTAATTCTTATGTAAAGTTACCTTGGATAGAGAAAAGAATCAGTTCCATACCTTTGAATCATGCAGTAGCTCTTGGTGTATTGGATAGCGTTATCAAAAGCTTAGAAAGGCACAAATCTGTTTGACAAATATGCCAAGGTGTTTCATGAGCAACACTGATTACTCATGAAACATTTTCACACTATTCCTGATAATTTCAAGGATTATGTATGGATTCCTCATAGACCTGTTTTTAAAACTGAAGATCAAACCACCACGAAGATAAGGCCTGTTTTTAATTGCTTACTTAAAACTAAGACAGGTTACTCCTTAAATGAAGCAGTTGACTCTGGAATAGATCTAATGGGAGACATGCTATAAAATTATCATTGTTTTGCTCCAAAAATATTACTCGTTGACATTAGGAAGGCTTTCATATTAAACTTAGCTTGGGAGAGGACAAAAATAGATTGTTTTTTTATGAGGGAATGGAGCAGATTAGTTTGTTTTAGATACAAATCTCTCTTATTTGGGTTTAATGCTAGTCCTTTTATTTTAAGTTACGTTATCAAGCATCATGCTAGTAAATTCCCTGATGATGAATGCACCAACACGTTGAAGAACAATTTCTATGTGGACAACCTTTAAAACTTGTAATTCTCCTCAAAAATTGATGTATCTCTATGAGGAGTCGGTGGATAGGATGGAAGAAGGAAACTTTTGCTTTAGATACTTTAATACTAATTGCGATGATCTGAAAAGCCGCATGATTGCAGATGGCAACTATACTGAGCATGGCTGTCAGTTAGAGAATGTCCTGGGATATAGATATGATCCAGTCAGGAATACCCTGCCCTCAGCTGGCAGCTATATTGATTCTGATGACAATACAAAAAGAAAATTTGTCTCAAATATCTAGTGTTTTTTGACTCTGTTGCTATGTCTTCCTCTGACAATTAGGGGTAGGATATTAATGGGTGATCTATGGAAACTGAAGTTGCCTTGGGATGTTATTCCATCAGAACTCAATCGTCCTAAGGAATTAAGTTTCCCCAGATGCATGATAGATGACTGTCCGGGCAGAATTGTATATTTTCTGCAATGCCTCGAAAAGGGCATATGGGTTTGCAGATTATGTTGTACGGGATCACAAATTGAACTTAGTTTTTACAAAGGCCAAAATGACTCCTTTAAATCCAGATCCTTACTTACTCTGGAATTGTTGGCTGTGTTCTTAGCTATTAAATGTATTGACTGTATTCTGAAACCATTTTCCAATGCATGTGTTGAAAGTGTTCATATTGCAGTGGAGGCTCAAGTTGTGTTGTCTTAGTTGTCTAGTAACAATAACATTAAAACTAAGAACCAATTCATTAAGAACAGACTGAAGGATATTTTTAAAGCTCTAGAAGATTTACAGTCTGATTATGGATTCTGTTAAGTTCAAGTATGTGCCTTCATTGCAGAATCCCAGCAATTTAACTACTAGGCGTCTATCCTTTGACAAATTCAAACAGAACTTTAAATTTTGGATTTCTGGCCCTACCTGGCTTATGGAAAATCCTGTGGCTCGGCTGGAAAGTAGTTTCAGTTGCCTCAATGACAAAAGTAACTTGGTTCAGCACTACATAAACACTGGAATAGACTTTATTGGCCATGTATGGGTTGGTAGTAGTGAGAGAGCAAAAAAAGATGTACATATTGGTTACAATTCCCTTGGGTTCTGCTTGGATGGGTGGTGTGTGGGGAATGTATGAATAAAACTGTCAAGTTATGTCTATATAAGACAATTGGTAGATCTCGAGTCGACTATTTTGAATTACTACTCTTACATACAAAGAGTAATAAATTCCAGGCTCCTTACTTAACGTTGATTTTCTGATTCTGATCTACAGATAATTAATCAAAACTCCTTTCTTTGTCCTTATGTGAATAAAGGGTTGCTGCTCAATGTAAGTGAGGGAAGGGCTATATGCTTGAATCCACCAGCTAGAACTGATATTGTCAAGGCCATAGAAACTAGAGATTTGTTGAATGGGTTTAAGGATTTATGGTATCAGGAATATCTTTTGGTTTTAAGAGCACAGTGCAAGGATTTGTATGACAGGAATTTTGGAAATATGGTTAAGATTGATGTAGTACTCATCAAAAATCCTACCAAATCCAGATCTTATTGGTCTTTGGGTAGAGTTCAAAGGCTGATTATGGGTGATGAAAGCAACATTTGGTAGGTTGAGATTAAGAAATGGGATGGAAATGTGAATGTCCACTCACTCGAGCATTTATACCTGTTGGAATTATCCATCACCCATAACCACAATCTAAATGCATCTCCGAAGGATGCAGACAGTCTCCGGTCCAGACGATTCTGCTTCACCCCAACTGATCCAAACCCTTCTCCTGCTAAGTGTGTTAAGTGCATTTCCAGTGGACCCAAAAGATTGTTGAAAAAACCCAAAGCAATCTAATCCTAATGATCCCTATGTGTGGTATTAAGTTCACAAGCAGCAACCTGGGCATGATGTTAAACTGCAACCCAGGGCATCCAGGGTATTACTTCTAACTGCTCTGGTAGTAACATCAATTTACTAGGAATCATTGTGAGGATTAGTATTCAAAATCGGAATTTTAGGCTGGTTGTGATATTGACTCCTTGTTTAGGCCCTGAATGTTATAAGTTTAATTGTAAACTTACATTTTAATGTATCTATTCCTTTCTGGCAGGATAGGTTAGATTACTTAACTTGAAACTTACTCATTGACAGTAAGTTCCCTCTTATAAAAATTTTGGAAAATGTACTTTCTCATTTAAAGCAAGTTGAAAAATTTTGATTAAATTTAATCATAGGATTCCATACACCCTAAAGCCTTGAGAATCATAGAATTTCAGACTGGTATTGTTTCCTCATTTTAGACTGTCGAAGAACTTTGGGCTTCTGTGGCAAATGATGAGACTGAAGAAAATACCTTTGGGTGATTAAAGTTTTATTCAACTCAAGAGACCAGTTGTAAACAAAGATGGTAATTTTTAGAACTCTTCTATGAAGGAGAATAACCCCTTAATAAGGGCAGATAACTATAATATTATTTTATCACTGTCACATCGGAAAAGAAATTGGGTGTACATGCATTGCGATAAAAAATAGAAATAAATAAAATTGAGTCCTGAAAGGTCTAAGCGGTTGGTGCTTTTACAACTCAAATCAACGCAGCATTTGTAGGCTATTTGTATGCCCTTTTGTAGAATCATTCATAGTTTGTTGGATCAACAGTTCACGATTGCTGTCTTTAGGGGACTGATTTCTTGGTTGGGTTGATATTAGTAATTCCATGGGAATATGAACCTGTTATAATTCAGCAAGGCTGCTGTACTTAGTTTCTTTTGGGGCTAGTTGCCTGTGAGACAGTAGCTTCACTACCATCTAATTTCATGATGTGGGCATATTGTGGGTTTGCTTCCAGGAGTTCCACCTCATCAACCAGTGGTTCATGCTTGCTATTCTGGGGATATTGTTTCATCAATATTTTACTGGGGTGACTTAGCCATGTGGGTAAGGTGGTCCCATTAGTTGATCATCTGTTGAACTTGAATAGTCATTCATGTGGCATGCAATTACTTGCAGTGCACAACAATGAACGACTAGCATGTAAAGCTTCAGACAAAACTTCTTCCCAATGTGATTCTGGAAGATTCTTGGTTTTCAGTGCTAGAAGTATTGACTGCCAAATGACACCATTGTATCTTTCTACTTGGCCATTACCTTCTGGATTATAAGGAATAGTTCTACTAGTGACAACTCCATAATTGTGTAGGAATGTTTTCGTTTCTTGTGAAAGAAATGAGGATCCTCTGTCAATGTGGGTGTAAGCAGGCAATGCCAAATATGGAGAATAAATTGGACAGGCAGCTATTTACAGTTTTAGCTCCCCTGTTTGGGTATGGGTAGGCAAAAATGAACCTGGAAAATTCATCTACAATGGTTAACAGATACTTGGTGCAAGATGAGGAAGGTAGTGGACACTTAAAGTCAATGCTCAGACGATTAAAAGATTGAGTGGCTTTGCGTGTAGATTAGATGGTTTGTGGAAATTTGGTTTAATTATGTTACATGTTTGGCAGTTGGCTACCATTGTGTGGATTTCTTCAATGGAGTATTGTAGGTTTTTACTTCGAAGTGTATCATTTTGGTTACACCTGGGTGACACAAGGATTCATGCAATCTTAACAGTTTGTTGTCTGAGAAGGTAGCACAATTGGTTCGTGTGAGGGTGTCTGCTGACACATTCTCTTTACCTTTGTAGAGGACCAGGTTTTTGTGTGTTGTAGAATTAGGAACACGTGCTGTTTATTCCTGCTAGAAGGTTCAACAACAAGAACAATGCGGACTCAAGTTGAGTCCAATCAAAGTTGTAAGGAAAACAAACAAGACATATATGTGTGTATGTGTGTGTCAACAAATATATGTATTTAACAACAAAATTTACAAATGGCAAAGACATCAACATTTGTGTTCGTATGTGAATGTAAAGAGTTTGTATTTTAGTGAATGTTCGTACATACGTGTATGTGTGTTTAATAGTGTTTTTTCCCACAAGTGGACACATTCTCTTTACCTTTGTAGAGGACTGGGTTTTTGCGTGTTGTAGAATTAGGAACACGTGCTGTTTGTATTTTGGTGAATGTTCGTACATGCGTGTATATGTGTTTAATAGCGTTTTCCCACAAGTGGGTAAAATGCAGATCTCTGTGAGATCACATTTTTAAATGTGTCTGCTGAAATGCAAAAAAAGAGAACGAGGCAAGAAGTCACCCAGTATTTATAGTGTAGGGAGAGCGACTCCTAGTGAACAATTAGGGAATTAAGGAGGAGCTAACTCTGACACCTTCATGGTACTGGATGTCAACACCTCCAGCACAGAATTTTCACATTTTTTATTTTCCCATGATTTTGTGCATCGAACATAAATCGCACAGACTTCTGGTCAGTTTTTAAAATGAAGTGTTTACCAATTAGGAGGTGTTTCCATTTCTCAACAACATCAACTCTTGCAACAGCCTCTTTCTCTACCGGTGCATAGTTTAACTCATTGACTTGCAGTGATCTTGAATGAAAGACAACTGGTTGATTGTCCTGACTGAGTACTGCTGACACAGAGTTGTGTGATGCATCAGTTTCTATGACAAATATCATATCACTGATTGCAGTCAGGATGGCATCTATCAGATTAGTTTTTAGTGTCTGGAAGGCTAACAAGGCCTCCCCTGATAGTGGAAAGGTGTGGGTTGATGTTAATATATATATATTTTTTTTTTTCAGAAAATTTCCTGATCCACTTTGCATAATAATAATATGCAAACATTCCAATGATGCGTTCTAAGGCCTTTGGGTTTTGGGGGCAGGTAGTTCCATTAATGCCTGCAAACACTTTGGGTCGAGCTTGATGATCCTTTCAGATATGCAGTATCCCAAGTGATCAATTGTCTGGGCAGAGTATTTGCATTTCTCTTCATTGTATGTACAGTTGTCCAGTTTGGCAGTCTTTTGGAAATGTTGAAGGTTGACATCATATTTTTCCAAAGTGGTGACACAGATCATTGTCAACATAAGCATATGTGTCCTGTAGATCATGTTTCCTGATGTTCATCCATCTTTTTTTGGAAACAAGCAGTCCCATTGGTCACACCAAATGGCATCCTGGTAAATTAGTAGAGCTGACCCCCAGATTGGAAAGCTGTATAAGGCCTGTCATCAGGATGCAGTGGGATTTGGTGATATGCACTTTTTTAAATCTATTGTGCTGAAGTACTTGTACTGGGCTTAGCTGGTTGACAGTACTCTCAATGTTGGGCATTGGGCATGCATCTAGCAGTGTATATTTGTTGACTGTCTGGGAATAGTCAATGACCGTTCTCTTTCTATGATTCCTGTCCTCTTTCACAACTAATGGTTGTGCCCTCCAAGGTGATAGGCTTGGTTCAATGATTCCTTCTTTTAGTAAATGTTGTGTCCCTGAATCAATGAAGTGTTGGTCTGGTCTTGAAAATTTTTGTGGTTTGGTTGCAGTGGGTTTGCAATGTGTAGATAAATTAGCAAATAGGGTTGGAATGTTGACATTAATAATTGTAAGGGTGCAAAAGGTTAATGTTGGTTTGCTGCCACCATATTTGATAACACTTTCATGCTGCTCTTGAAAATCAGTTCCAAGGATTATATCAGTACATAAATCACTAATTACATTTAGATGACTATTTGTGTACTCCCGTCCAAGAAGGTTGAGGTCCACAATACAATATACTGCAATTTCTGCAATATGTGTTCCTGCAGCCATGCGGATTGATCCTGAGCTCAGGTATTGTTTCAATTTAAGCCTTTTGGCGACTTTTTTGGTTTATGAAGCTTCTGTCAGTGCTTCCATTGTCAATTAGGGCTTTCAGTTTTTTTCCTTTTATACTTGAAAGTGTGGGGCTGTTATTGATCGACATTGTGTGAACTGCATTGACAATTGCAGTTGACTGAGTACTGGACTTGCTTGAGTGGCACATTTTTGCAAAATGTCCAGTTTTGGAACATTTATGGCAGGTCACTTGCCTTGCAGGACATTTCCTTCGTGGGTGATGTAGATTTCCACAAAACCAACATTGTGATTTTGTTGCGGCTAATGTCGCTTCTGCAGGTGGTCTCTCTTCGTTGGCAGCTGCACTCATGGTCGGTATAGATGGATTCTGTTGATAAATGCAATAGCATTTTTTTGTGCAAGGTCGCGAGAACAAACCTGGCTTTAAGCATTCTGCGCGTCCAATATTCTATTCTCGAGGAGTCTGTCGAATAAGATTACTCTAAGCTGTTGATGAATGCATCATGAATGGTTCTCAGTAGGCTTCTGCGGTTACTGGTTTGTAATTGCAGTCTTTAGACAAGGTTTTATTCAACTCAAAAAGACAAGGTGTAAACAAAGATGGCGATTTTAGAACTCTTCTATGAAGGAGAATAATCTCTTAATAAGGGCAGATAACTGTAATATTATTTTATCACAGCTTCAATATGATTAATTTGATTTACTCTTTTAAAATAAGTTTAGTAGTAAAATTACATTATTTCTTTATTTTTCCCCAGGTGGAATTGGTTAGATTTATTCATGTAAAAATATAGCTTATGCCTTCTGTAAGATTTTTCCTAAAACGCTTCTAAAGTAAATGTATTTCAAAATTAATTGGTTTTAATTGGATTATTTCATCTACATCTTACTCTGTGCGAGCATATTTGGGGGTGAAAATTGGGATTTTGTTTCTGCAACAAATTGAAGTTTATTGCATCTTTCTTTGAGGAGAAAGTATTAGAATTTAATTTGAGAACCACTACTACAATGTTTTACAAGTTCATGTTTTTACCTCTTTTCTGATCTTTGCCTCAACTTTTTCCCTTGCTTTTAAATCTGGCTCCCAAAGCCTTGATCTTTTATCAGAGATAAGAATATATTTTCTGACGAATAAGAGAACTGGAAAATATAAAAAGGAACGTGATCATCCTTGCCCTCACCATGGTGCCATAAAGTCAAGGGTGGGGTAATGCTCACAACTTGTTGGACCCTCGCTTCCAAAAAGCATATCCCAAGCCTTTGATTTTATCAGAGATAAGAATATATTTTCTGACAAATGAACCATCCTGGGCATGATGATAAACTGCATCTAGCAGCAAGGCCTCTGATCAGGAGGTTTTGAGGAGTGTGGAACCACCTCTTAATTGCTGTTGTTCCCAGGTCCACCCTGACCCGGGGTGGTAGCACCTGTTGAGGGTCCCAGCTATGGGTAAATAGTTTCCCCCTCCACCAAACTGGTGTCTGAATACTAAGAAAGTGTGAAGATGGGTTTTTATAATAAAAATACCAGCAACACGAATTGCAATATATAAAATGCACATTCACAAAAACTGAGTCTCCAAAACTACAAATTCCCCTCAATGAGGCCACCCATTTGCCATGAGTGGCAACCTGTGATGCCTTGGGATGGAGTCCTGGTGACAGTGACTCTTGATCCGGTATAAAATGACCAGGAGCATCCTCAGCATGTCACTTTGGTCCCTACCTGGGATAGACGGGCGGATGGAATAGCTCAGTCCATTCCATCAGCTAGTCACATAGTGGCAAGGGCTAGTTAGGATGATAGATAATGTCTCCGGCATGACTGCGAATCCTTACACCATACTATACTTGGGTAGATATGGTGGGGGAATGCGGGTGCTAGTATCCACTTTCATCACAACTATACTGTCTGCATAGCCCTGGCGGATCAGGGCAAATGGGATTAGTCTACCCTGAAAGCATCCCTTAAGAATGAACTCGGAGATGGATGGGGAGCACAAACAATGAATACAAAAATCAAAACTATATGGCTATCTCTTATAAACAAACCAAGAAACAACACAAGACTGCTGAAACAGTGAAAACGAAATATCAGAAAGAAACAAATTCCAACTTTCATAGTTATAGAAGCATTAGATGGTGAAATATCAAGTCTCCTTTTGTGTTGCAAAGGGTTATATCAGCCATGATAGAACTGAAATCTAAAAAAGAAAAAAAAAGACAAGACGCAGAAAAATAACTAAAAATCAAGGAAATAGATAACAAATTAAAGGCTTACCTCCACTAATTTCTTAATTCATCTAAGGGAGTAATAAAATGCTCAGAATTGTCACTCTGCTCACCAGAAGAAATTAAAAACAATGACACCCTAAAAAAGCAAAGTGTAACAGATGTCAAAATATTTCAAATAAAAAGAATGCATCAATAAATACAAACACATACATTCTGACATTCAACAAACCTACTCTACCTAAAGAAACAAAGATAGGATACTCAATAGCCAAGGTAGAGCCATACATTCTTAATCCCTGTGGATGTCACAAATGTCAGAGATTTGGTCATCTACAAAATCAGTGTATGAGAGCATCAGTCTGTCAAAGATTTGAGGAACTTGAGTTGGATCATGAAGAGGCACCCTGTGAAAGCCCCCTTTATGTCCAAACTGCCCCCTCCAAATCTCAGCAGACTCTAAAAGTGTCACATTTGGGAAAAGGAAATAATAATAAAATACATGCAAAACGTCTTTCCAAGAAGCCAGAAAATAGGCTGAATCTGATTCACTTCAATGCAAATATCGCTAAAATATCAAATCACCAAAATGACATTCAAGAGAACAATGCAGTAAGCCAAGATCTTGCAACTATAATAAATGAATTAAAAAGTTGAATAGAACTACTAAAATGTATATCGCACATAAATCCTATAGACAAAACAAATCCTGTCAACCGCAAACAAAAAAGAATCTATATGTACAAAACAATTAACTCTGAAAATCATAATCCAATGTACAAAAATCCCTCAAGAAATAGAACCCACTAAACATTCCCAAGAGAATCAAAAGGTATATAAAAAAAATAACACGACCCAGTACATCATTGAAGAACCAAGTGAAATGGACATAGATGAACAAAAAGTCTATCCCATCTTAAACGACGGAACAGTCATCATCCAAAAAAAGATCGTCAAAAGAACCTAATGGAAAATCTAGGGAAACAAGATCCAACAAACATGCAGAAACAAAAGACCTTCAAAGAATGAAACATGACAAGAAACAAACAACTAATAGACCGGAGAGCATAGAAATTATGGACACTTCACCCACTAAGCATAAATCTGACAAGCAAAAAAAAAAAACTCTTAATACTTGAGGTCAAAACACTATGAAAGTATAAAAATGGGTTTTAATACCAGAAATACTTTGATAAAAAATTATTACCAGCAATACAGTGTTGAAGGACGAGGTGTTACCAGCAATACAGTGTTGAAGGAAGAGGTGTTACCAGCAATAAAAAATTTTGTCGGCATTAAATAACCCATTGAAGTTGATATGCCGTAAAACAAACCAAATCTGATGGAAGAGAGAGCTGGGAAGTTTATAACAATTTTGGAGTGAAAAGTTCCCACTATTTGTGACCCTTCTAATCTCTATAAATATGATGAATAAGTGCTTCTTTGGCAGTGTGATGTTATCATGCCCATAGAACACCAGTCATCTTTGAAACCTGTTTCAAGAAAGAGCTCTAAAGGCAGAATGTTGGCTCTCTACTAAAAGCTAATAGAGATCTGCTACACCTTGTCGGAGTTAGCTCCTCCTCAGTTTCCTTAATCCATCAACAGGGGTCTCTCTCCCACGAGTATAAATACTGGCTGACCATTCTCTCTCCCTCTCTCTTTTTTGACTCAGGCCTTGGGCCGCAACCTCGCGCAGAGGCGAGGTAAAAACTCTCTTTTTCACTTCGGCCAATATGTGACATCTCACAGATACAGCGTTTCCCATATTCTGGGAACATGCTAAGGACAATACACGTATGTACGGACACTCAACACAATGCACACACATAACTTCTCCATACAAACACTATGTAACTTTTCATGTCTTCGTGTATTAATATATTTGTTTACCAATGTATATCGGTCTTGTTTGTTTTCTTTGTCTTCTTCGGACTTAATTAATGTCTGACTTTCTCATGTAGCTGGACTGGCCAGCAGGAAAGTTTAACCTTCTGATATCTCTTCACATTTTCACCCCCACGGTCCGCTACATATGGTGACTTCCTGACGTGATTTCTTCAACTCCTGCTAACACACACAAGACGATATATATGTACAAGCAAGTTCTTATACAGACCTTCCAAATGAGAGCCAGTCAAAACAACATAATATTGGAAACTTCTTTTCTATCCTATGCACGCCGTACTCTATTAACGAAAGAACTTTTAATTCACTACAACATGTCTACAAAACAACTTTCTCCTTCACGGCAAAAGGAATTTCTCCTACAACACATGGAAACTGCAATTACTACTATGGGCGAGCCTTACTACTCTTTCTCCGCACTGGTCTATATTTGCTTGACCATTTCTTTCTCCCAGCTTACCAAACGGAGAACGCAACGCCATTTTTAACTAAATTCAACTTGTTTCTGAACTGAAATAGATAAAGTGTGAACTACATCTCAAACAAAGGCGACTCACCGTCCTTTATCTTATCCTGCAGTGATGCAACACGAATTATCTAAGAATTTGCGGGAACGATATTCTACCGTCAATAATAGCAAATTCTCCCAACTTTCATTCGACACTTGGTAGAAATTCCACATCAGCTCAACTTCGACACAACACTGCTTAAATCTTGGGCGCCAATTTTATCCACGCAAACCAAAGTATGACATGCCAGCAAACCAAACAAACAACCTTGTCTTTCAAGCAAAACTACGACCAGGCCAGCAAACAGGTTGACGAGACGACAAATCCAACTCAACGTGGAGCATTCGAAAAACAGACAACTTTTGATAAACGCTGAACACTACCGACATTTCATCCAGGACGTGTCACGACTCTGACTCACTAGAGAAATACACAGCACCCTGACGACAATACAAGCACATTCGTCGAATCACGCATCGCAACCTCACTCACACATTTTCTTTTCAGTGCAAAAGAACAATATTTAAAACGTTTTACATTTTAAAAATTCGTTTCCTACAACTTTTAATCCAGAGGGAAGGTATTGTCGGAGTTAGCTCCTCCTCAGTTTCCTTAATCCATCAACAGGGGTCTCTCTCCCACTAGTATGAATACTGGCTGACCCTTCTCTTTCTCTTTTTTAGACTCAGGCCTTGGGCCGCAACCTCGCGCGGCGGCGAGGTAAAACTTTCTCACTTAGGCCAATATGTGACATCTCACAGATACAGCGTTTCCCATATTCTGGGAACACGCTAAGGACAATACATGTACGTACGGACACTCAACACAATGCACACACACATAACTTCTCCATACAAACACTATGTAGCTTTTCATGTCTTTGTGTATTAATATATTTGTTTACCCATAATATATATTTGTTTACCCATGTATATCGGTCTTGTTTTCTTTGTTTTCTTTGGACTTAATTAATGTCCGACATTCTGATGTAGCTGGACCTGCCAGCAGGAAAGTTTAACCTTCTGATATCTCTTCACATCTTCACCCCGCACGGTCAGCTACAACCTAGATTCCTGTCGTCAGCCTACAAACTCCTTTGATTTACTGAATGAAGAAAAGAATTTTTTTTTTTTTCTATTTTTCTATTTTTTTTTTTATGCACAACATCCTTGTATTGTGAGAATAAACCACTAAGCATAAAAATAAAAGTACTTGTTGCAGACTCATTGTTGCTGTTGGCTAAGCCAACATTACCATCTTTATAATCAAAATAAGGTTTTAGGTGAATTTCATCTACATTTAAAGATACTTTAATGTTGTTTTTCTCTAGTAACTTGAACATTTTGAATATACACAAGAAAATTGTTGCTCAACAAGTGGATTCATATAGGTTGATAAGGTTAGTCTTCTGATCGCTGAATAACTAGGTAAAGTTACCTTTAAGTGTCTCTTAACAGCCTACAACCACTAGAGCAGTTATACAACAATGAAGAAAAATCATTTCTGCTGAATAATCAAACTTTGTGTCATTTAAGAGACAGTTTGGTAAAATTCTATGGGTTTAACCTACAAGAATTTATTTCTTATGGCTAACATTAATTGTAGTACCAGTTTTCTTAAATGCTGATGTTTCTTGCCTTTATGTCCTCAGGTTGAAAATACAGTGCACATAGCTGAAACGAAAAAAATGAATTAAAAGAGCAATTACACCCTATTTAAAATGCTTGTCAAAATCTAAGATAGTAAAAAACAAAAATCTACAGTAACATGGGCAGGGAGTTCCAGATGTATTGGAGAAATTTAATTTAAAAAAGGCTGTTCATATTTTTATCAAATTTCATTAAATTGATAAAATAATGAGTTTTGTGTGTGTTCTAAAATTCACTAACAAAATTCAAAACCATTTATAAATACTAAACAAAACCTATAGGCAAAATCATATGTAAACTAAAGTTAATTTTAAGTTTACATCTGCATATTTGGATGTTTTTATAGAAATATTTTTTTACAAATAAAAAAATTCAAATGTTTGTTTTTAAATGTTTATTAGAAACTAGCCAAATTACCTGCTCTTGTGCTTTTTTTTGTTTTTTTGAGAAAATGATTGATTTTAAATCATTGTTATAATTTGTGGAGAAAATAATGCATTCCAATATTACTTGATCTTGCTGATGTGACCTTTATATTCTGGCTTTCTCCTTCCATATTTTGGATAGGGGTCATTTTCTTTCTTTTTTTTTTTCATTGGGGGTGCATGCACAAACAACTTTATCTGACATGTATTTGATGCAATACTTGATTGAATGAATTGATGAGCAGATTTCAATATTGATATGATAGTTGAATTGTGGCAACAAATATATATTGTAAGGCACTACCCACTGATGGGTGATTTCTTGTTCAGCTTGACATCCATACTGACTCATTTTGATCTTACCGATGCGACCGCCATCTTCTGGCTGTCTCCTTTTATATTTTGGATAGGAGTTATTTCCTTATTTTAAATTTAATTTATATCAAAGGGAAAAAAAATTTCAGTGGGAGGTTTGTGACCCCCGGGGGCCTATTTTGGTCAAAATTAAATATACTCTTCCAAGTACTCTCAATAATATAGTTTCAGAATATGTATGGTTATGGGTGCCTATCTCCAAAACCTAAGGAGGAGTTCAATAACAGAGGCTACAACTTTATTTATATATATAATTTTATCATAAAAATGTCCTTAAGTATTTGTATCAAAAATTTTATTAAAAAATGTGTTTAATTTATAATTTCATCCACAGAATTCAATAAAACTTTTAACGGTGGATTTTGCCTCAATATTTTATTTTAATGTAACATGAATTATAAAGTCATGAAATTAAATTGAATCATTAAGTTTTAATACTTTTTACAAATAATATGAAAGAAATTACTTTTTGTTTGGTACAAAATTTTCCCTTTTGATAGCATGTATCTATGCATCTGATAAATCCTTATCTTTTGGAAATGAAAATACATTCACTTTTGGTCCATTTTGATAGTTTCCTTTGCATTTTGGAACAGCACAACCATATGGCATGTTTTTGATTAACTATTTCAGTGATAATATTTAGAAAAACAAATAAAAACTCAAACTGAGTTAAAAAAGCTCGAACAATAAAAACAAATGAAAGTATTTCTCGGAGTTTATACTACAGATAGTGACATCAGAAAATAAGCCCCGTCCATTGAACAGGCCTTCTATCTATATGGTGTTGATAATATATTCTTGAACAAAAACTTAAAAAGGCCATTTATTCATAAAAATGGATAACACGTAAGTTTTGCTATGTCTATTAACAAAACACAAGGCCAAACATTATCAATTATTAGACTACAGTTAGAAGAATCCTGTTTCTCATATGGGCAGTTCATGTGTGGTAAGTAAAACCAATTTGTTTGTTTGTACTCCACAAGGAAAGAAAAAAATATTGTCTACCAAAAAGTATTGTAATGTAAAAACTGTTTAAAGATTTCTTTGTTTGAATAAATGAATTTAAAGTTATATTGTTGTTATAGATTTATTTTAACATTTTAAGTCCTGGGTAATGCCAGATAACTCTGCTAGTTTTATAATAAAGTTACTTAAAATACTAAACTAAAAGTTTAAAATATAATTTTATAGTAAAATTATGAATACATTTTATCATTTACAAATTATATATCTATATATAAAAAAAAAAAAAGTTTACCCTGAGAGTATAAAATTATGTACAAAATATCTAATTGAAGGCATAAAGTTGCATTAACATATTTAGATTTTGGCATTGAATAACCCATATTGCCACTAAACTAGTTATATTCCACTGTTGTCGATCAGACCCCAAACTAACACCAATCATGATGAACAGATGTCTTTTGGTGAGGCACCATGCCTTAAACTCAAACCTGACCACATGTAGAACATATGCCACAGGTAAAATGGTTGACTCCCTGGACTGCTCTAGTAAGTACCTGACTCCACATGCTATCCTTTACCTTGACAAGAGCCAGATCAAGCCAAGAATGAAGTACTGTTATAGTTGGGTGGGAACCGCACAGGTTGCACTTTCCAGCCTTGATAGTTCAATAGCATCCCTGAGTCCTTGTGGCTGATGAATTATTTTCCAACCTCTCGCAGGCGGGATGTAGCAGGCTTCTTGCTGCTCTATCGCTACTTTGACAGAAAGTGCTCGGAAGAACTACATTCCTTGATTTCACCAGGCCTAACCTTCAGGGCAAAGACCTGCCATGCCACTTACATTGTAGCAAACCACCCACATTCCCTCTGTATTCCATTAGTGAGAAGTAAGTTTCATTTTAACAGCTTCTTCTCACAACACCCCCCTCACCCCAGAACTACTTCTCTGCAGATCTGACTCCCAAGAGGATGCTTCCTTGATTACTACAATCTTAACCTGTTCAAGTTTAGAGTTAACCATCGCCTTCCTCTCCTATCTGTACAAACTACCTCCTAACATACCCTTCTACCTTGAGTGTCCTCCAGGACTTGTACAGGGTAAACTTTACTGGAAAAAAAACAAAACCAGAGAATAAAGTGAAATAATGCTATGGCAAGAAATGAAAACACAAATCCTGTTTTCAACACATTGGATTATTTTATTTGCAGATTCACCTAGCATGGGCTGATGGTAGGTAATTGACACTGGAAACATCTCTGCTACTTCTATCTTCTCTAGTGATAGACTAATGGACCAGATCTTCTCTTCAGCCAACAAGAACTCTGATTGCGCTTCTGCCTATTTTAGATTGCAACTGTCTCTACATCCTAATTACGACTTCCACTTACTTGTAAAATCCCTTAACAGCTGGCTTGCTTTTCTAACTAACTCTTCCTCTTTAAATCTCAATGGATAGCTTGTGATTGGCTATTCCAGATGCAGCCTGATTTTATAAGCCAACAACCAGAAGTTCTTAACTTCTGGCTGAGTGACATTTGACCCACAGCTTACTTGGCAGTGATTGACTTTTTCCACCTTATTGAATGTCACCATGTAGTATTATGAATTATAGTAGAATATCTTAGGGACTGTTAGCTTGGGCTTGCTGTGCTGGGTCTCTAGCATCTTGTGTGGTATTACTTTGATTATATACACTTTTTCCTTTTTTTTTTTTTATTTATTTATCTTTTTCTTCCCTGCCCTTTCATTCATGTCATCCATAAGTTATTTTCCTCATAATTTCTATTCTCCGTTAACAGTTCTGATGAGAGGGGACGAAACCGGTTAACTGGTGTTTTTTAAATCTAACATTAATAAAAAAAATTGTTTTTTATGCCTTGATACGCTTCTGTACCGTTGCAAATATATTTAAATATCTTACTGATACATGCATAAAAGCTGATCAGAATGTTGCAGCAGACTATATCCAGACTAGCATAGGTGGAGTAGATAGGTGCTTGTGATTTACTGGAAATGGTGGAAGCACAATCAAAGGAAGAAATTAAATCACTTAAATTCGAAAGAGTTTTCAGTAAGTTTCATATGGAATGTGTATGCAAAACAGTAATGGATAGCAGTATTTATTAATGACAGTTATATTGGAACAACTTCAAACTTCTGGTAGAAGAAATACTTGTGGAAAGTATAACAGCTTATTTTAATTTTGAATTTAAAGTTAATACACCCACCAAGCTGAAGCAAATAGAAACCACATAGAAATAGAGCTAGTTAGATTGGATTGCATTATATCAACTAAGAGATCCATTAAAGAAATTGCTCCTTTTATAAGCCAGTTAGTTGTCTTGATAACTGGTAAAATAACAGAATATTAAGAACATGAAATAAAAGTAAAATCTTGAGGCAGTTCTCTTGTAAGTCATAAAAATTGAATTTTTTTTTTTTTTTTTTTTCAATCTGAAAACATCGTGAAAGAACTTGTTCTTTTATTTAGAGTGAAAGTGAGGTATCATCATCTTTGTGGAATAAGAAAGGTATTGTTTTTTTTTTTTTTTTGTCATTTTAAACATCCAGATATTTGTATGTTAAATTAAAAAAAAGATGATCTCATTTTCAAATTTTTTGAGGATTAGAATTTTGTGGTCTTACCTATTTCGTAATTAAAAACCTGTGTCCTGGCAAATAGTTTAAAATCAATTTTTAACTTTTATAAACCAAATGAAGTCCACAAGGAAAGATCCTCTTAGCAGATGGAGTTTCTGGCATATGTAGAGATCATCTCCTTTGTATTATTTTTCCTAAACTTAAAGCTAAAATTCTTTTTATGGCAAACGTACTGCTTGCCACTTTGACATCATTTGCAGAAAAAGATAAAACACATCTCTTACTTTAGTAATTGATGATTCATTGAAAGGGCTAAACTTTAATTCTAAACAAATTAAACTGAGTAACAATCTTTTCTCAAGAATTTGTCAAATTTATTGTGTTGTATGTACATCTTGTTGCAACTACAATGTTGATCTTATGGTTCTAATTTTATCCAAGAAGCTTAGTTTCAAATTAATATTTCGAGGTTGGTAAGCACCCCCCACTTAGGAAAATGAATACAATAGGGTCTTTTTGTTCTTGATCAGATGTTACATTTACAGTAATTTGCTTAAACCATAGAAACATTTCTTTATTTAATCATTGGGAATAAAAACATGCAGTCTTGTATCTATATGAAGAAAAAAAGGATGTCATCTTATTTTGGCAGAACAATGAAGGCAAATTTTTAGAGCTTTTCATCTTTCATTGTTAAAGTGACATACTCAGCGAGTGACATGAAATATTCAGTTATCAGTCAGAGAAAAGATGCCAAGTTGAGAGATGCCATAACATTTCATATTTTCATAATAGCTTTCACATAAAAGGAGCAGAGTCTCGAAGAAGCAGGAAAACAAGTAAACATGCGCTTAAAACAAAATGAAAGGCAGTGTCAAAGAATAAGACACTTTGCAGTCTTGATTCTATGTCTATGACAGTGCAAACACAAGTGGAAAATTTAGAAATACTAGCATCTCCAGAGATGCTTTTGATGTTTTGTTTTTTTAAATCTGATATATGGAGCAAAATAGACAAAAGAATAAATACAATCAAAATATATCACTCTCTGGAAGGAAGAGTTTATTCAAATGTTTTTAATTATGTGGAATGTAGATTATGATTAGTACTGTTGAATTAAAGTTTTTCAGATTACAATTGTTTGAATGAAACCATAAATCTGCTTTCATAATTGATATCTGTCTATATTTCTGAGATGAGGTATTATGTACATTATTTACATTATGCGGACTATTGTCCTCATCTTAGCCGCCATATTTATTACATGTTGCGGCCGTTGTATGCTCCGGCCTTCTTCAGTTGGTTGGAATGTCGAACTGAACCCTTTATTTCGCTCACTGTGGTAGACTGTTCTAGTTCCATGTTCAATGGATGTCAGTTATCTCCTGTTAATTTTTCCCTCTGAAAGTTCTCCACTGCCTTAACCGGGTATTGAACTCACACTCTTTGGGTCCTGTCACTGGATCTAACCAACGCCTTTATCCACTGTGCCATGTATCCTTGAGGATGGCACGTGGAACTAGAACAGTCTACCCCAGTGAACGAAATAAAGGGTTCAGTTCGACATTCCAACCACTTGAAGAAGGCCGGAGCGTGCAACGGCCGAAATGTTGTAATAAATATGGCGACAAAGATGAGGTCAATAGTCCGAATAATGTAAATGTTTCATAATTGATTTGATAAAATTTTGCAGTATTTTTTTATTTTTTTTTTATTAAAAACAAGGTTTTCAAATATATGTTAAATTTCAAGAAAAAACATGCTAGGAACTTTTGTATGCCGCTAAGTTGTAGGGAAAATTGAAAGTTTTATTTAATGTATTAAATGTAATTATTTTGAAGAGATTAACATGCTTTGAAAAGTCTTCCATAGAATGTGAAGGAAAATCCATCCATCCATCCATATATATATATATATATATATATATATATATATATATATATATATACCTGCCTGCCTTCTAGTATCTTCTCAGATCAATGGCTTATGGCTATATCACATTGTTAGTAATATTTGTATCACTAAACAATTATCTCCCCCCCCCCCCCAAATCTTATATCTAAAAATATTTTCTAGCTTTAAATAACCTGTGATGGGTTGATAAGCCATAGAAACCAAATCAATCTATCTTGGATCAATGATTAAAAAGTGGTTTCAAATGAATGAATCTTTTAGGCTTTTTTAACAATGAGATATGCAGATGACACTGTTAATGGCCAATTAGCCCAATTCAGAAAGGAAATTACAAGACCTTCTGAACAGTGTGCTTTGAAAAAAGCTAGAAAAAAAAAAAAGAACTAACCATCAAGTGCAAGAAAAGCAAAGTATGATTATCATCAAGCAGGTGAAGAACTTCCAATATCTGGGAAGTGTTTTAACAGAGGATGGAAAATACGACACTGAGATCTGAACACACTAAGCATGGTGCTGAGAAACAAAGATTTCGTTAGAAACAAAATGCTGGCTTGCTATATAGTATCCATCCTCTTATATGGGAGTGAATGTTGGGCAATCTACCTATCAATAAGGATAAAACTAGAGACAGCAGGAACGTGATTCTATAGAAAGATACTGAAAATTCTATGGGCAGAGCGAGTAAGCAACTAGGAAGTCTTGAAAAATAGCAAAAGAAAGAATATTTATATTTTTAAAAATGAAGACTGCTGAATTTCCTTGGACGCATAATGAGGAAGGAGGGCTTGGAGTCACTTACTTGATGAGCTTGTGTAAATGGATGACAAAGCAAGGGCCTTTTTTAAAAAGGGAGAAAAACTATTAAGTCACATGAGATAGAAATTTATGGAGAGCCATGATCACCTATGCCCTGAAGGGATGCAGGACATAAAAGAAGAATCTTTCATCAAACCTAGCATGGTGCTACAAAATCATAAAGAGATTTACCAAATAACAAAAACCATATTAGTTGAGCATTTCCAACACGAATAAAAAATGGATAGCATATATTTTTGTGACTCAACGAATACTTGTCGTCACTTTCGTAATGCTCGTTGTAGTAGACACTTTGTAATTGCTGATACAACTATAGTAACACCATTGAACAATACTAGTGTCGGATACCTTTGAATAACACTCGCACTAATAGTACTTGCTTGATAATACTCACTTGAATAGTGATCCGGACAGAGAAATAGTATAGTGAACAGAGGAGAAATGGCAATCAATTAGACGTCATGTGACTTCCTACATGTGTTTCCTCTATGGTCATGTGGTCTACTTAGTTCAATAGTGGGATCGCCTGTGTTTGCTCACTAGCAATCTATGTTCAAACTCAAGTGTCAGCAGCGACACTTTATTTCTATATAACATAATTAGACAAGAAAATAACATAATTTAGAGCTTAACTTTCCACACAATCTTAAAAGATTGGAAAGGAAACCCCCCATCAATACTAGAAAGAGTGCACTTAAGAACTCTGTTCTCAGAAAAATAGCTTATAAATTTCAACTAACAGTAACACTGGTCAATGAATGCCAAGTGTTTTCCTGTACTGAAATGGCTAATTTTACCATTTACCATTTTCTGTTAATGATAAAAGTAAATGATTATAAAAACATTTCTTGTTGGTACCTGAGTTTTTATAAGATAAAAACAGCAACATAAGATTTATCAAACATAGATGAGTGATTAAGAATACGGACCAAAAAGCCTTTATATATTTCTGTGCAGAAGAAATCCACTTTCAAAAAGCCTAAGGGTATGTGTCTGCCGATGCCTTTGACTCCATGATGCAAAGAAAAACTGAGTAGACTCATTCTATTGTTTATAGCAGAAATCATTTCATGGATTGGCTAATTCTGCTGCTTATAGAATTGATGGAATAACCTGGATGTACTGCCTACAGATTAGCATACCTGCTTTCAAAAGTATATAAAGACAGTGGCAGTGAAAAAGTGGGTGGTGGAGTGAAGAGAGATGATCCTGGGAAGAGGGGATTTGCAGCTATTTAAACATGCAGCTCTGAATTTCTGATAGCTTGCTACATTTTTTTTTTTTTTTACTATAATTTATAAGGAACACTCTTAAGTTAAAATGCATCCAATTCTGTGCTGTGGCTGTTAAATATCTAGAAAGAATCTGATGTAAAATATTTATTGAATACCTTTATGCAAAAGATAATGGTGCATGATCTTTTTTTTAATATAAATATTCCAGTGTTGACGACAGACATCAAAGAATACTTTGACCCTTGTTCAGAAAAGGTAGTGTTCAAGGATCCTGCTGCTATACTGAATCAATTATAAGAAAGATTGGTGTCTATCAGGCTGAGGTTTAAGGGTAAGGAATAGAATATAGGAAGAATGAATGAAATTTTCTGTCAGCAACATTGTAGTAATTATAGTAAACATTTTAGAGTTATTGACTATATTAGTGTTATACTCTGCTCCAAAATAGATCTCATTCTGATTCACTCTACATCAAAACCTTTCAGCTTGATGTGAATGCTAAGTAAACAAAAGCAAAAGTTACCCTCTGTGCTAGGGCTCCAAGCATCACATGTGGCTCAGAAAACAAACCCTTTCAAAAAAAATATGCAATATAAAAGAAGACAATCACAAATGTTGCTGTTAAAGCAAAAGACATGAGGAAAAAAAAAACACCACTGAATCATGATCCACTCAGTCTTTTACGAACACTGCTCACAACACTGTCATCAGTCACAGCAAGCTGTCAACCGACCTGACATACACATCAACTTCAAGCCCTGCCAACCTCTCCTATCCTCCAATTCACTTCCCTTGCCCACAAAGAGACATTCCATCTTGATCCTCTATATTGTTAATACAAAGAATTTTATCTTAACAATTCTTTTCTTTTTGCTTTACCAGTGGTACTCATTGTTTTGTTTCTACTTGTTGTTTTGTTTGCTACCGTACAAGTGTTTATAACATCAGAGATTCCTGAGCTGGTGTGTCATGACACTTTAACGAATGTAATCAATTGCTTGTTCTTTCTTTTAATTATTAACTGAATTTTTAATCGAGTTATATCTTTCTGTATATGTTTTGAATTAAGTTTTTGACTTGCCTAACAAAATTTAAGTAATGTGTTACAAAAAATGTATTCTTTATTCTTAAAAAGATAATACAAAAAGTTTGAAAACCTCTGGCTTGGTTAATTTCATCAAGAGGTGAAAAAGATGGAAAAAGGGGTTGGGGGTAAAGAAAGTGAATTTAAAATTTTTTTTTTTAACATATCACTGCTGTAAAAAATCCTTTTTTATATTGCTTGATTGCAGTTTTTGATTTTGTAATAAAAGAATATTGGCATCTATATCAATTCTGTGAAGAATGTTTATGGATTAATATTTTCATTATTGAATTATTTTGCATTGATATTAAGTGAATGGTCCAATTGATTGACGAATATTTAGAGATAGATATTGCGTCCATTGGATGCATTGCAATTACCTCAAACAAGAGAGCAAGAAGAAATAGGAAAAAAAATGAATGATTAATAATATACTTTATTATTTCTGCAAGAGAAATGGAAAGAATAAAAAAGGGATAAATAAAAGTGTTTATGTAGAGATATATCCTTATAGCATCTCTAATTGTCATAGAGAAGCATTTTTAGCATGACTGAGTGAGTAACTTCTCTCATTTTCTTGGGCTAATGTTTTCTGCTGACACAAAGTGCAAAGATTATATTGAATCAATTGCTTGGTCTGCTGCTAGAAAAATTGTTTTTTTTTGTGTCATGCTCGACAATTTTTCTCACCAGAATCTATCTTAAAAGTCTACCATTCATTCATGCTTTGACAACTGACATTTTTTCCCCAAGTGCATTGGTTAAAGTAATCCAAATAGTGACTTGACTCAGAGAGTTGGGAGTTCAATACTTGGAACAAAAACTTAAGTTACTAAAGGGGACTAACTGAAACAGATATCCAAAAAAAGGCATGACATGAATTTAGCACAATTTGCCCCATGGACTAAATAAAGGGTTCAGTTTGAAATTACAATGTATATCACCTGAAGAAGTTCAGTGTACAACAGTTGAAACATTGTGAATATGGCAATAAAGATGAGGACAACAGTCTGAATGATGTAAATAGTGTAAATATTCTTCCACTGTTATTTATATAAAACTTATGAGAAAGCACATTAACCACCATAACCAAAAAATATCAGTCTGACTATACAGAATTTGAAAAAAGTTTCACACAAGGAATAATAGCTGCGACCCTCACCAATAGCAAGGAAACAACACCAACTAGGAGATGAGCACTAGAAAACCTGTCTAAGAATGCAAACCTAAGTATAACTCCACCTGATAAAAGGTGGTAATGTCGTCATTGACATCTATGTCAAAAAATTCAAATCCTTCCTAAAAGATGATAGCTCTTATAAGAAATACAATGAACAATGTGTATATTCAGACACACAATAATTCAATAACGTAATTAAGTTGTTAAAAAATGAACACAAAATGTAAACAAAATTAATAGAATACCAACCCACATCAACAGCACCCCCACCCAGCAAATAACTAAAGCAATCACAAAACAACTAACTCCTTTTCTACATACCATCAATCGATCACCCATTAGACATTCTGGAAATTTAATCCAGGAAATAAAAACAATTTTATGGCAAGCTTGGATGTTTTATACACTAGTATACCCATCACAAAATGCCTCAACATATTAAGAAACCACCTCACCAAATACAAAGAAAAAATTCTCTTATCCGTTAACAAAATTATACACCTATGCAAACTAATCAAACGGCTTCTACAAACAAGTTTGAACTGCCAATGGGATCCCCCATAAATGGTGTACATGCATATCTGTATTTTGAATTTCTAAAGCCAGACACTTTTAAACACATGCTACCTAAAGACCTCTATATGCCACAAATACATAGATGACCTCTTGCTAATAAATCCCCCAACAGAAACCTAACAAACATGAAAAAAATTCAATGGTATAGAGCTTACTATTGAATTCACACACTAGCCTGAAATAAACAACACTCTACCCTTCCTTGACATCTTATTCATCCAAAACAAAGACAAGTTCAATTTTAAAGTTTGCTGTAAACGTACTAATAAAAATGATTTAATCAACCAAAATATAAAATCAGGATTAAACATAGGCTTCTACCTCGGAGCCTTCAGAAACTTAGACTCCTTCACTATCCCCCACTATCAATCCATCCTTAACTCTAGGAAACAAGCATATAAAACCTACAAGACCAAAAAGAAATAAGTGCAGTTGACAAGAAAAACACTTAAGTTTATGATTCTACCACATAACTCTCTATGAACAAAACTCAAACATCTGTCCTGAAAACTAGGATCATAACCATCACCTTCAAGACAATTCAATTGAAGATCTGGTTAGCAAAAAAACAAAAAAAAAAACGCACAAAATCAACACCACATCAAATACAAGAATGTATATTAAATGCCTGCAATACCATAAAAACTATATAGGTAAAACTTTCAGAACCCTAAAAGCCCTTATCTATGAACACAAGAGATCTCCATTGGAACCACTAAACTCTTTAGGAACAAACCAATAAAAGAGGTTATAAATTTCATTTAAAAAAAATGCAACCCTAATAAAAACAAGGATGAGGCTATTTCGCCAGTCATAGTAAAATAGACAAACATGCTTTTAAGCTTATTTTACCGGTCTCAGTAAAATAGACCCCCCTCTGGGCTCCGAGGTAGAAGCCTATGTTTTTGCTGGTAAATATTTTTGTTATCAGGAAGGCAGGTAATGTTAAAAATAACACCCCACAGAAGTTTATTTTAATCAGCAATTGTTACAATTTAACATCTGTTCACCATCAATTGTTAAAACATAAGCTAAAATCATTTATTCATCATCAATTATTAAAAAAAGTATAGAAGTTTCTGAATATTTTAAGCACTTCAAGCATAACAGTCTCTGTAAATCCAAAAGCTTCTCTTGGGCTTGGTTATCGCCATAGGCATGGTTTTTTCCCATCAACATTTCTGTGGGTGGTGATCTATGATTGCCTGGCATGCTGTGGTGGATTAGGAGTTCAAGTTATGGATCCCTGCATATATATATATATATATATATATATATATATATATATATTTTTTTTTTTCTCATTTGCTTGTTTGCAATGTGGGGATGATGATGATGTGATTTTGAAGTCACACTTTGTTTCAAATTGTGAGTATTCTGCTAACATGAAACATGGGCCATTGTCCATGAATATTTCTTGTATAACTCCAAATCTGCTAAAGCTGTGTTGCATAGCTTTAATCATAGGTCCACTGTTCTGTGATGGTATTTGGTATACATCCCGGTAATTGGAGTATTCATCCACTACAATGAGATAGTTCCTGTTGTGATGGCACAGGTCTGCTGCTACTTTTTTGTCAGGGCTGCATGCATACTTCATGGATTAAAAGTGGCTGTTTCAGTTGCACATCTCTGTTTGTCAGATGTTGCAATTCTGGATGACATAATCTGTTTCTTTTGTCTTCCTTCAGTTGTTTATATATATATATATATATATATATATATATATATATATATATATATTATTATTATTTTTAATTTTTTTTTGTGGGGGGGGTATTATTGATACTATTAACTCCTTTGATTAGGTTTAGTCAGTTGCAAGAGTGTTTCCCCTAATATGGGCTGTATATTCCTTGGTGTTATAATAAAAAGAAATTTAGGGAATATAGCTTTTCTTTGAGCCAGTCCACTTTACTGGCTACTGGAACTGTCTCCTGTATACAACATGAGTCTTATTTTTACTGGCCATATTTTGGGTTTGGTTTTCGTTTCATTTAAATAATTCAGTGGTAGGATGTTGATATTATTCCCTGTGTCAATTTTTAATGGCACTTTGATGCCTTGAAGTAGCAATTTCACGGCCCACTGTGATTTGGGTGTCACACATGTGTTCTTTATACTATCAACTACATATGAATGATAGTTGTCTTCACTTCTAGTAGACTTGTTTACAAAGTGCATGGTTTTCTTTGTTTGGCACATGTTTTTAAAATTGTCTGAATTTTAGGCACTTCTGATATGTCTGTCCTGTTGCTGGGCACGCTCTATCCACATGGTGATATCCACATCTGCTGCATTCATTGGACTGTGTTTTTGTTTTTTCTTTTCTTCCTATTTCTGTGTTTGGTTGTGTTTTCGGGGTGGACTATCATGCTTACTGAAAGTGTGTTGGAATCATCTGGAGCACAACTTGTAGCTACTTCATCATTTTTGTAGACATTTACTACTTTTTCCAGATTTGAATTGTCCAAATCCGTTAGTCTTCTTGTCTAGTCATTCCAGATTCCCATAATGATGGGATTACGTATCTTGTGCCATACGTGATATACATGCTTAGGCGATCATGTATCTTTCGAATTATTTTTTTTTGTTCTCACAGTAGGTTGCCATTTCTTTCTGTGGTAGACCAGTCGCCATCCAAGGCTATAGAACCTGGTCTGTCCTATTTGCCCATAGCTGGGGGGAGATGAGGATTCATACCCTTCCCAAGGGTATTAGCACATAAGTGAATATAATGGATTCGACTGGAATTTGAACTCGGCTCTCCGATTTTTCAATCTGAGCTGTTATCCATTACTCCACTGTATCTTACTGTCTTAAATGCTCGTACCCACATTTGTAAGAAACAACAGGAGAGTCTGTCCTTCCCACTGTGTCCTTGTGTTAACCTGATACTTTTCGTGGGATATATCTTTCTTGCTGCTAACATATTCCTGGAATTTTCTCACTAGTGTCTTATAATTTCTTTTTACTGCATCAGTGAAGTGCATTGTATAACTCTATTGCCTTTTCTCTGGCCATGTACTGGAACAACACGCTTTTTATTTTGTCCGGCTTGGTAACTTTTCTGATGCCACAAAGTAAAATTCAAATTTATGTAACCAGTTTCTGTAATTTTCTTCAGCATTTTCTTCAACATTTTCTTCAACATTTTCTACCCAGGACATCTGTGTGGGAGGTTAAATAATATCCATTATTGTATGTGTGGGTTTTCACTTCTGACACCGTGTAATATTTCCACATGTGTGGTGGGGTATCAGCACGAAAGACAGGGAGGCATTTATTTCAAGTTCACATGTTTCAAAGTGTATATAGTGTCCATGTTTTGCAGTGAGCTCTTGTTTCATACCATGTCAAAATCTCATTCAGGAATGTCCTGTATCAAGTGGCATAACCACTGGTTAACTAGTTTCTGAGCATATACTACAGTCTCCGCTATTGCTCCTATTATCACCAGCTATTACAGTCTTTAAACTTGTATAAGCATCAGTAAAATAGTTAATTTTGTGTGATATATGATCTAAATAGATGCTGTAATGGTAAGAACAATTTATAATTTGTACAAAAGGACTTTTCACACCAGTAGTAACTGGTTGTTTTCACTGGAGATTTTATGACAGCAAGTCTCCTCAATCTCTTTATAACCATCATCAGTTGTTGTAGTATTTCTATCACAATTTATAGTTTGGTGTTAACTGGTGTATTCTGTCAAAGTTTAAGAGATTACACATTTCCTAAATACTTTAATAGATTTCTCAATATGCCATGATTTTCATCAATAGTGTTGTCTATACTGAGAACAATGAAATTGTTCTGTAAAACTTCTCTTTTCTCAATTGATTATAAGGTGCATTTGTCACTCATATATTTTCTACAATTTCTATATCTATTGGGTATGGTCATGGTATTATTTTTGTTTTGCACAATCCTCAAGTTCAGTCTGGAATCTATCAATATTTGATGTCTTCTTTGTTGATTAGAGTCACGTCTGGTTTTCTTACTTAGTTGGGATGGTCAGTTGGTGCCTCAAAATTTCAAACTATAGACTGACCTTCCCATTCAAACAGCAAAAAAGACCAGACGTAGCTGTAAGCAACAAAGAATAAATGCTATAAGTTGTTATTGTTATATTGGCATCATGATCATAAGTAGTAGTAGTAGTAGCAGCAGATGATGATGTTTTTGTTGTTATTGTAGGACCCATAAAGCAATGGGTTATTTATTTATGGATTGGCTCTTCTGCTAAGGGTCAGGCAATCAGTTTTATTTCCTGGTTCTTTTCTAAAGATCACATGAATAACTGTGCATTCTACTTGGAATCAAAGTACCATTCCCTGGCACTTTTGCTGCAGATCAGTATTATAGTATCTGTATACTCTGCCTAGGATCATAGTGTCATACACAGGTTCTTTTGCTGAGGATCAATGAAGTATCTGTGCACTCTGCCTAGGATTATAGTGCCACTCCATGGCACTTTTGCTGAGGATCAGTGCAGTATCTGGAGCACTTTGTCTAGGATCATAATGTCATACCCAGGCACTTTTGCTGGGGATCAGGGTAGTATCTCTGCACTCTGCCTAGGATTGTAAATGTCATACTGTGGGATTTTTATTGAGGATCAGTGCTGTATTTGTGCAGTCTGTAAAAAATATTACATAAACGCATAATATGAATACACATTGCATTTTATATAAGTAGGTATTTGTATAACTGATATATAAATAATCCTGTTATGTTTGGGTACCATGCTTGTTTAATAAATTTATTGTAATTTTGACATTTACTTTATATGAAAAACGTTACTAACATGTCTGTCTTGTGTTAAATGGAAATAAAAAGTGAAAGAAAATGTTAAATTTGTTTTCATTATTTGAAATGAGTTTAAGGAATTAATATTATTTGAAAAAAAAAAGTCAATGGATATGTCACTTGTCTGATGATGGAAGTTGAGTGTTTAATTCAAAACTGGATTCACTTAATTTTATATATCTTGTCATTTAGCATGACAGAAGAAAAACATGAAATAAACAGAAAATTTACTGTTTATTATATATTTATATGGGTACACACACACATCATATATATATAAACAGTGTGGACTGAGTTTGTGTCAGAAATAGAAATTTAACTGTGAAAGCTAATAAACAAAAAAAAAAACAGTCAAAAAACTAATACAGAATTTATCCATTTCAATGTTTCAGTCAGATGAAAGGCACAATGTGTGTGTGTGTGTGTGTGTGTGTGTGTGCATAAAATTCAGCTATAACTAAAAAATATAGATGTAAAATGACTAAGAATAAAGGCAAAATAAGAACTTAATGAAAAGAATTGTTCATTTGTCTTTATTCATATGTTGGTTGGTTGGTTTTATGGCATATCAACCACTATGGATTATTTAATGCCAGATCCAGTATTTACTAAATATATAAAAAACGTATAGTTTGCAACATCATTGTTTCAAAAACGTATAGCTGGCAACATCATTGTTTAAAAAATGTATAGCTGGCAACATCATTGTTTCAAAAAAGTGTAGTTGGCAACATCATTGTTTCAATGTGCTGGAAAAGACCTGGAAGTTCACTATTTTCCCATATCTGGGACCCCAACAGGTGCTACCACCCTGGGTCAGGGTGGACCTGGGAACACCAGTAATTAAGAGATGGTTCCACGCTTCCTCAAAACCTGATCAGAGGCCTTGCTGTTGGATGCAGTTTAACGTCGTACCCAGTACATTATTCATGTATGTATGTATATACCTTCAAAGTTTCACTAATAATGACAAAAGTTTTTTGTCAAAAAGTTTATTAAGATGAAAGACCAAAGAAGTTTTTGATTAAATTATATTTTTAATCCTTTCTAGAACCTTCAAAATTTTGGTTTAAAATTTGATTACATCAAGCAGGTGACCATAAATTAGCAAGGTAATTCTTATCTTTTTTTTGTGAAGAAAAACACATTGATTTAGAAATTCTTGCACAAATCAGATAATTGTTAGATTTTAATGAAACTTTCACAACTTATTGACAAATGAATTAAATTATTTTAGAAACGTTTATTTTATAGAAACTCATGTTAAAATTTTTTTCTTCTACATCTCCCATCCCCCACTTATTTAATTTTATGAACTTTCAAGAATATCTGCTTTGTATCATAAATAAAAAAAAGCAATAAAACAAAGACATTATTTAATTAGATAAGCTTTTAATTGCTTTTATGAATAAAATATATTATGGACACTATTGTCTTCAGAAAGAAAAATTTATGAATAATGAATTTTTACAAGAATGGTTTTTAATTTTTTTTTTTAAATTTTTATTAGAATAATTTATAAAGTTTTTTTTTTTTAATTCTGTATTAATTTGCACCAGTTAGGTGATATTGTTATTAAGTAAAAACTATATTTACTAATCATGAATTGAAAAGTGACTCACACCCTGTATTTTAAAAGAAGTTTCAAATTTATTTTTGTCCATATAAATGTGTCTTTTTTTTTTTTTACAAATATGGACCTCCATACACAACATTATCAGAAAATAACAGTGGTAACTATATTAAATTTAAAACCAAAGTAGCTAAAATTCAATGAAATATTAGATTACTTGGAATATTTTCCTAAATTTTTGAAATTATTGGGTAATCAAAAATTTATATAAAAAAGGTGCTATGCTATATTCGTCAATTAATTTTTACAGATATGTTCTCCATAGAAAAAATTCTCAAACATAAATATATTGAGATAGTTGTCAACACCCTATAAAAACACCAACTTTCCTATTAAAGAATGCTTTTCTGCCATATTTTAAACTAAAAGTAAGTAATTGTTTCAAATTGGATTAATTAAACCTTAAGTAAGCTAATCTTTCTCAAATAAAATTTCAGAAAGATTTTTTTAAATAAAGAGATGTTGTGCTGAGAGGTTTATAAATATAGTTAATCAGCCCTTTTTAACAATTTAAAAAGAAAACTCATTTCAACATTTTAAATTTGTTTTGAAAATACAGCAAAGTATTTTGCATATTGGAAATATTAAATTTAATGTATGAGGTTGAAATTCAAACTAAAATAAAAACTTCAAGAAAGATTTTTCATTTTAAAAAATTCATTTTAACCCTTAGGTATTGCTTTTCTTTGTACATTTTTCTGTCTGTAACATATTGCTATGCTAAAGTTATTGCCATTGATGGCAGTATCTTTGTTTTGGCACATTTGAACTCTTCCAAGATATCAATGAAAATGGGAGGCAAAAGGCTGATTCAATCAAAAATAAGAATACAACAATAAAAAAATTGGAGAAATATATTTAAAGATTCACACATGAAAACCCAATATTAGTAAATATGTTAACAAAACACTCTCTTTTTTTAAAGTATGGGTAAATTAGTAAAAAGATGAATAAACTGTCAAAAAATATTTTGTTTCCTTTTTAATATTAACTGTATTGTTTTATATCAAATAAACTTCTACACTGATTTAAAAAAAATAATTTTATGATATGTGGTTAATTTCTCTTAAGTAATAACTCTTTTCTGGATCAATAATTACAGTTTAAAAGATTTGTTTTTATATTCTGTTTCTTGGTTAAAGTTGATATTTATTTAAAAATACGTAAAGTCATTTGATAATGTAGTCTTGGACAGATTTTTTTTTCTTTTTTTTTCCTTTTGTTTGTTAAATCTTTAATCAGTTAACCCCAAGCAAGACAACAAAGTCATTAAGATGTAAGGGGCTTTTGAGTGTTAGAGAATGAGAAAAAAAAGTATTGAGGAGAGGGAACAATAAAAGAACAAGAATTAACAAGATGATATATAATGATTGACATTGCATTTAAATTTTTTGAAGATCAAAGTTGACTGGGAAGTAAGAAGTTAGAAGAGTTTCATAAGCAAGAAGTGTGATAGAAGAAACTCTTAACATAGAACTTATGGTTATATCTAGCCAGTTTAACTGTAAAATGATGAGACCTAGCTGCCAATCTAGTACTGTGCTTAAATTCATAGTTTCAACTACTATTATTTTTTTTTAATTCTCTGTTAAGGATGTGCTGAAAAATAAGAACACTTTTGTGCTAAAAACTCAAATCTATCAACTGGAAGTGTTTTCTATTGTTTGAAACCATTTTTTTTTATTTTTTAGTATAGAATAGATTTAATGTGTGATTTATGGCAATCCAACCAATGACAGATTCTATTCAGATTTTTTAAAGATTATCTCAGAAAAGATATTTTTAATCAACATGAATAATATACAAAGAAAAAAAAATGAATGGAAATATATTGTAATATAACAAAGTTATCTACTTATGTGAATGCTTTGTTCAATCCGTCTATTTAATATTTCAGCCATAACTGATTGAAATGGTCACATCAAATTTCATTGTTTGGTCAGACCATTTATAGCAGTTAAAGACATTCCCAGATCGCTCTGACAGAATCTGTCAGTTTCTCTTTTGTTTACTTCATATTACATTTTTCAAAATGTATTGCTTGCCTCTTTGAATCTGATTTAGTAGATAATTATTATTTTTTTATTCATTTTTCTCTCTCTATTCGAGACATTTTAGTTTCTATCTTATTTTTTGGTACAACTGAAAAACTTGAAATTGGTTTTGGTATTAATTGAAATACATTGCAAGTTTATCTAACTTGCTTAATGTACACAACATTGAAATGTAATTGTCAGTATTAAGTAGGGTGTCACAAAAAAAAAACGGGGAGGATATCAGATGTTGAAAGTGGTGGAGCTAAATAAGAAATCAGTTTTAAAGATTCCTGATCCTCTCATGAAATGAACATTTTTAGATATATTAATCACTTGTAAACATTTTTTGCTTTAATTTTAAATAAATTTGTGTTTATTTCCTGGAATGAGATTGAAAGACTTTTTCTGCATAGAAGACTTAAAGGATTAATAAAAATAAAATTTAGGCTTACAGCCATATGTTGAAAGACTGGTTTCTGTTCTATCACTGAAGTTAAACAATGTTGAGCCTGGTATGTATGTAGATGGGTGACCACTTGGGAATACCAGGTGGTGTAATGAATAATGGCTTAGAATTGTTACTCATAGAGCAGAGTTCCAATTTCAACTGGGTTCGTTATATTCACTTATGAACAAATACCTTTAGTAAAGGTATGAATCCACTTCTTCTCCCCTCCAGCCACGGGTTAATTAGTAAGACTTGTGTCACTAAATCATTATCTCCAAAATAAATTATTATAATCTAAAAATATTTTCTGGCTTTTAATACCTTTCCGTAGAAAACGAATTGATCAATAAAAATTTGTCATTTAGCTGCTTATTCAACACCTTGACTGTCGAGTTTTCTTTTTGATAATAAAAGGTTTAAAAGCTAATGTATTGGATTCTGGGGAATTAAATTTTGTGATTTATTTGGAAAATGAATGGATATATATGGTTATAAGAGGGATACTCTGAAATGGTCTCAAAATCTTGCCAAAGATAAAAATAGTAGAAAGTGTTTTTAATTGGTTTCTTTCTCGGATTGACAATTCAGATTCAGCACCCCCTCACACATGTGCACACACACATATATTTTAGTCTCACGCACACGTTTTTTTTTTTTTTTTATTATTCAATTTGCCCCAAACAAGGCAATAATGCCACTAAGATGCAAGGGACTACTGGGAGTAAAAGAGAATGAAAATACTTTATAAGGAACTGGAAGCCCAATCCTATATCTTTTATAGTATTGATAAATTTCTATTTGATTCTGGTTATCTTTTTATCTCAAGAAATAAAGATATGATAAAGGACCCAAACATAACTGGAATTAAATTAAGCAGAAAAATATTTTAAATTTTACTACTCAAAATTGTATTTTTTTTTTCCTTTTCTATTTTATCCTACACAAAAAATGACATAAATTTTGCGGAAATTTTTTTCAATTTTCAAATCTGTTACTGTTTGTTGGCATAAGCTTCAAGAAAAATTAATCACCTTAAATATCTCATCAGTGGACTGACCAGAAATGCATGATAAAGTTTTTAAAGATTTTTGTCATTTTAGCTTTTTGGCTTTTTGGCCACATTGGTCATCAGATTTGAGCACAAATAAAAATTTTTTACACTTGCATTTTACCTCAATTTCTTAGAATTGTCTCAATTAAAACTGCTTCAACAGCTGTTTTCCCAACCAAAAAACTCTTACTTTGCTCTTTTTTTTTCTTTTTTTCTTTTTTTTATTATCAGCCATTGTGGAAATTGCCAAACATGCTTAAGAACTAAACAAAATACTTTAAGAAATAAATGGCATGTGGTGGACTAGTTAAGAATATCAACTTCTTACACCTATATTTTTTCAGGATGTAGGCGGTTATAGCTCTCCACAGATTAAACATCTGTGAATTCCCATGATTTCTTGAGAAAGATAGTGGATTGTTTCCCTGCTGTTTTCTCTATCATTTTAAATTCAGAATAGTTGTTTGTCGACCATCCAAGGCTGGAGAGCCCAGACTCCCTGCCATTTAACCTATAACTAATCCAAGGGCTTAAAACAAGGAAAGCTAGGAGGTAACATATTGGGTATGTTATGATAATTAAAATTTTTATTTAGTTGTTCCCAGAGTGTATATATCATGTGTGAAAGGGGTACAGTCGTGCTGAAATATATATATGCGTAAATGTCAATATTCATAGTTAATTGGGTGTGTACATATATATAAACACATGTAGACTAAATATAGTGATTTTTCCAAGTGTAGCTTAGATGTTGCACAAAGCTGAAAGTAGGGGCACCCAGTGAGGATCAAACTCACTACTTGGTTGTAACTGTTCTAGTGAGACAAGCTTGCTAACCATTACACCACCTTGAGGTGCTCCATGTAGACTAAATATATGTGGATTTTAAAGACCCATCATTTTTTTTTATATATAATGGTAGGTTGGCACCTCTTCATAATCTGATCTAGTAGACTATTTCTGCTAAGATGATTTTCACCCTCACTGGATGTCACACACTTGTGGTGTTGTACATGACTATGCTATGCTTAGTAATAACTGGTATATGAATTCATTTTAAAGCTGTTGAAATTACACTCAGAAAGGTTTTCACAAATATTCAACACAAGATAATTATAAAGAAAATCAATCAAATATGGAGTTGTTAACTTAACGCCTCATCTTCATTATTCACACTCTGACTATTGTCCTCATTTTGGTGAGCGCGCCATTTCAGCTGTTGTGCCCTCCATCTTTCATCGGGTGCTTGTTGATTCAGGTAACCTTCAGAGAATTTTGAACTAAACCCTTTATTTAATTTACATGGGTAGATTGTTCTTGTTCCACTGTCAATGCCTAGGGATATCTATTTTTGTTCTTATTTAGTGCTGCTCAGTTATTGCTCACCCTATTTTCACTGAGTCAAAGTTTGCACTATCCAGCCCAAGGATTGAACTCATAATTTCAGGACACAGGCAGTCATCGCTCTTCACAGCCTCCTTTCCTTGACTATCTGTAGGCTGCACATGTCTATCATTGTCTTCTACATAGTTTTAAATTAAAATCTCCTAGATAAGTTGCAATTAAGGTGTCCTATTACTTAATCCATAGCTAGTGGGGAGAATTTCTTTTTTACTAATGTTCACCTAATAAAAGCCCAAGAGCCATTCAAGGTAGGGAGTTACTGAATGATGTTACATGAGTATAAGAGGAAGATGCAAGAAGTGCAGTTCATAAGATTATGTAGGAGAGAAAACAGTTAACCCTAGACATGAAGAGGTTAAGATTGTAGTCATCAGTGAAGGACGACCTCCTCCTCAGGAGTCAGTTGCACAAAGTAGCAGCTCTTGGGAAGAAACTGTCTGAGTGGAACTTCCTTTTTACTAAAAGAATACAAAAAGAATGAGATGTGGAAGTGATAAACATGGCATGACGGGTCTTAGCTGTGAAGGTCAGAACTGGTAGAACTAAGGAATGTAACTTGTCAGAACACTTGTTACGGAAATAGAGGCTTGCAGTGTTTTGTAAAATATAAGAAGAAATAGGATTCATAACTTTGTCAACAACAGCTTTGGCTGGAATTTGAACTTGGCCTGCCATTTCCATTTTTTACATCAATAACCATTATGCCATCTGCATATAAACAGTACTTGCTTTTGTATGAAAATTAAACATGCAAAATACCTTTTGTTGTTGCCCCTTCTGACCAATTTAACTTCTGTCTCTTCTGTCATCACTAAAGTTTTATTTTTACCTGCCAAATTAGGAATTTAATCAATTCATATATCACATTGAAATAGGGCACAAATTTGTACATGACTGTCATTTGTCGCACACACATAGATGTATGAAAATTTATCTCGTTATTGATGATATTTTTATCATTATTAATTAACTGCCCAATCATTACTTTTAATTGCTATCCTAAATTCTCCTTTAATTAAGAGAATACTTGTAACTTGATTTGTATAAATATTGAACTCATCACAAGTGATTAACCCTAAATGTGCAAGTTCTCATTTAAGTGGTGTTAAGTTGTAATTACTTATTATTGATTAATTACTTCAGGAAACAAACAATTTGGACACTGTCATTCCTTAGAATGATTAGTTGATTAAATAGAGGGAGAGGAAAAACAAGGGTGAATTCCAGAAGTGACCAGGTTCAAGAGTTAGTGAAAGCCAATAGGTAATTCTTTGTTTGCTATTCTGTTGGTGGTAGTATAAGCATAACAAGAATAATGAGAATGATTATACTCTTTTATGATTAACCATTTCAGTGCCAAATATTACTTGAGTTGAATTTTGTTGTAGACTGATTCATGTATGCTTCTCTCTTTTTTTTGCATTCAACTAGAAATATCCCTATTTTTTAATAAACAAGGAAGGTTGATTGCTATTTCCAATGATTTAACTGTTCTCTTAACCCACCATATATCCATTAGCAGGGGTCCCAAAAATGATTGATACCTCTCCACCCCCAAGGTCAGGAAGATATTACTTATGGGTTGATAATAATTGTTAATACAGAACCATATCAATATCCCATCATTTCATGCTTTGGTAGACTGACAGTGAAATTGCAATGGTTAAAATTTGTTTTCCTAAAAAACTGCAGTAGGTAGATACAGTAAATCAAGACAATGTTTATTTTCACTTGAGAAGAATGAAGGAAGTTTCTCTCTTGTTTTAAAGGAAAAGTAAACAAGTTTCTTTTGTTTTTACATTAGTCGGACTATTGTCCTCATCTTTGTCGCCATATTTGTCACAACGTTTCGATCACAAGGACACATGGCACAGTGGATAAAGGCGTTGGTTAGATCCAGTGACAGACCCGAAGAGTGTGAGTTCAATACCCGGTTAAGGCAGTGGAGAACTTTCAGAGGGAAAATTAGCAGGAGATAACTGATAACTGACATCCATCAAACATGGCACGTGGAACTAGAACAGTCTACCCCAGTGATCGAAATAAAGGGTTCAGTTGGAAATTCCAACCACCTGAAGAAGGCCGAAGCGTACAACGGCCGAAACGTTGTGACAAATATGGCGACAAAGATGAGGACAATAGTCCGACTAATGTAAATACTGTACATAATACCCCATCTCAGAAATATAGACAGACTCTTCTTTTGTTTTGTTGTTATATTCACTTACACACCTTGGGAAAGGTATAAATCTACATCTTCTCTCTTCCAGCTATGGGTTAAGTAGTAGTAGGACTTGTATCATTAAATCATTATCACATGATTCTACTTTATTTTTAATTTCCATTAATGACCTTCCCAATGACACCAGCTCTCAGCTTGGTATCTATGCTGATGACATATCCATTTACTCCTGTCTCAATAATCTGATCAGCTCAATAAGGTTAAATTCAGCTCAATAAGGTTAAATTGGAAGCTGTCTCTTGTTAACTGGGTAAAGGATGGCGTGTTAATTTTAACACCTCCAAAACTAAACTTAATCTTCTCTTAATCATGTGAAAGACACCTTTCTGCCTTGTATCACACATGGCTGATGCTATCCTCCAGGAGAGTGACTTGTTCCTTCTTGGGTTAACATTCTCAGCTGACATAAAGTTGGAAAACTATTTTGAATCCATTGTTAGGTCAGCTCCTAAGAAAGTTGGTTCACTGTGTTGTGCTAGACAATTTTTTTCTCCAGAATATATCTTACATATGTATAAGTCTACCATTTGTCCATGCTTAGAATATTGTTGCCACATATGGTCTGGTGTTCCTGCTATATACCTAAAGATCTTTGATAAAATCCAGAGAAGAATCAGCAATATTATTGGTTCTGATCTGGCATTTTGGATTCAATCAATAAATCTTCTGTTTTCCTGTGTGTATACACACACACACGCTCTCTTTTATATATATATATATATATATATATATATATGATGGAAAATGTGAGCAAAGTTTAAAGAAACAGGAATATTTTGTTAGGGACAAAGAAAAGAGAGCTGAACTGCTATGTAATATCAATCCTGAATGCTGGACAATTTCCTCACAGATGAAGAGGAAACGAGAGACAACAGATATGTGGTTCAAAAGTAGGAAAATACCATGTACAGAGCACATAAGCAACAAAGATGTGTTAAGGAAAATGAAAACAAAAAGCACATTTATACTCAGAATAAAAAAGAGCTTGTTGAAATTTCTTGGATATATGAGAAAGGAGGGCTTGGAGAATTTCACACTCATAGGACATATTAAGGGAAAGTGAGACAGGTGGCAACAGTGGGCCACATACCTGACAAGCTTCTTTGAATAGATGGTGGAACAGGGCAGGAGGATTGGCAAAGAGGCAAATGTTACTTAGGACTACAATGAGTAGGCGGTTGTGGAGAGTCATGTTCACCCACATCTTAAAGGAACATGGCATTTAGAATTTTTTTTTTTAATTATTAAGGGATTTTACAGTGAATATATAGCAATAAACACAAAAACAATGCAAATGATATAGTGTTCATTTTTTAAAAAAATATTTTTGTCTATACATTTTTGTTTTGTGTTTAAACATAATTTATCTGCTAATCATCTGATGAATTAAACTAAAATAAAATTACATCCTCCACAACAAATAATAATTTTAAAACCAAGGCAACACTCAGTAACCTTGCTAGTCTATTGTAAATTGCTTGACTATACACAGCTGGAGATAGTCAAGTAGACAAGTGTTTATCTGGCATCCTTGTGTTTCTGAACTTAAGGAAGTTGTCACAAATGTGTCAGTGCTTATTTTTCAGCAGAACACAGTGAATTTTTGTACAAAAGACAACACTGTTCCAGAAGGTCAGTATGTCATGAAAAGTAAGAATATAAACGACAAGAGACATTGCATTACTGAGGCTACTGGAATTATTAATGGACCCCACCCTCCCCACATTCCATACGTACACACTCTGTACATTGTTCTACAAGCAGCTGTCATAGGTAAATAATGGTACTAAAGCAGCAGCTGATATCTTCATCTTTTATTACCTACATCTTGTGCAGCTGTTTACTAGACATTTTATGTGAGTGTAAATGCATCAAAATGATTCCACTCAAACTCCTGAATTATTAATAAACAAGTTGAGCGTGTATGCAAAGTGTTGCAGAGAGAAGGTGAGGATGTTGTATCAGTTTTGTTTTGATGAAAGACAAATGTTATAGTATCAGTATTCTTACATCTCAGACATTCCAAACTTTACCACTTGAGGAACTTTTGCACTGATCAGCCCCCACTGTCAAAATTAGTAATTTTTAAGTCAGGGACTCCCATTGTCAGCACAGTATAAACCATACACTTCTTTTTCTATTTCGTTTTCCCTACTGATTTTTTAAAATTATATTTCTGATGAGGGGCCCTACTTCACAATTTAAAGATTTAAATGTTTTACATTTTAAAATTTTAGGCAAAGAAAGTGGAATCAGCGAGCAGGGTTCAAATTCCAGTCTACTCTTCTATGTTCATTTTCGAACTAATGCCCTTTGGGAAATACATAAATCTATTTCTTCTCATTTCACCAAGTAGACAGGGCTTACTAGCCTTGGGTGGTAGCTTGACTAAAAGAACTTCTCTGAATTCAAAACTATGGTGATGGTACTTTAAAACCACTCTATTATCTTTTCCAAGAAGTTATGGTAATTTACACATTTAGTAAAAGGAAAGTGTGGAGAGTCATCATCGCATAAACCTCAAACAGACATGGCATTTAAAAAATTTACATTTTATAATCTTGGTTTTAATGTTATTTATCCATGGTTTTGTATGAAAATTGAACTCCAAATTTTGAATTAAATTATAAAATGTTCATTAAAACTGGCATTTGATATAATATTATTCAGTAACTCATAAATTTTGCTTAATTGTACATAAGTTGTTCTCTTCCCCAGAGATTATCTCTTCCATGATTCTCACATGATCATCTCTTCCATGATTCTCACAAGATCATCTCTTCCATGATTCACACAAGATCCTCTCCTTTCCACCATGATTCTCACATGCTCCCCTCCTTCATGATTCTCACACAATTGTCTTCTCTCTTCCATGATTCTCACACGATCCTCTCCTATATGATTCTCACACAATTCTCTCCTCTCCATGATTCTTACATGATCCTCTTTGTCATGATTCTCACACAATCATCTACTCTCCTCCGTGATTCTCACACGATCCTCTCTTCCATGATTCTCACACAATTGTTTTCTCTCCTCCATGATTCTCACATGATCCTCTCCTCTATGATTCTCACACGATTCTCTCCTCTCCATGATTCTCACATGATCCTCTCCTTCATGATTCTCACACAATCATCTACTCTCCTCCGTGATTTTCACACGATCCTCTCCTCCATGATTCTCACACAATCCTCTTTTCACCTACAAGAAGCAGTAGTATATCTACACCAAATTATTATTTGTACAATATTAATTTAACATTTGTTATATTGTTAATATTCCTAGGAAAAATATCTTAAAGGTTCAGTTTTTAAATTTCTTTCACAACCAAATAATACAACAATACCTACAAAATAAATAAAAATAATATCAAATAAATAAACCTATCAAATGTTAAAAGCATGTTAATAATTAATGAGAAATTATAACTCGATAAAAGAAAAAAGTAAATATAGGCATGTTTCTAATATAAAAGATGGACCTATTTCTTTGTCTTCAACTGAACTAAGATTAGATGACAATGTCACATTTTGTTGAGAGTGAATATCTATTGTATACTTCTGTTTTGTCTGAATGAGTCTCCTTGTAGCTGAGAAGCCAGTCTCTTAGAAGTTGGTTGAAAGGAATGGTAGAAGGACTTTCAAAGCAATTTCAGTAACTGTAGGATATTCTGCTTTTACTCTTATCCAGTATATCTTTAGAGAATCTTTTTTTTTTTTTTTTGCAGTTGTCAACGGTTCATATACTCACACCAGCACATGAACCATTGGCTTTGACTCACACTTACCTATAGCATTATAAAAATAAAGGCCTCTTTGCTTGTATCATAAAGTAACGCTTATTAAAAAATAAAATAAAGCAAATCTAGTTTATTAAATTTAAAATAATGAATAATACAAAGTTTATATGTTTTTGTTTGATTATTTTCAATAAAATTCACTGGACTGTAAAAATCACTTATTTGTTGATGTTGGTTAAAATAAATATAGAATGGACATTATTTATCTTATTGACTCATACAAAATCAACTTTTGTTTTTGATCCTACATGGTTATTTTAAGCCTGTGAGTTATCATAGTATCTATGAGTTAAAGAATGGCTGATACAAAAATCAGAATTCTCTTTCATTATGTTCAGAAGTCTTTCCTTGAGTAAGCTTTTGGTATAGAACCTCACACATAGTTCCTCAGTTCTATTACTGAGCCATATCTCAAAGTAATAAATATACAGAATATTCAAGTCCTTAGTTTTTATTAAGATATTTAAAAGTATTTACAGAATATTGTCTGAATATGTACATATATGCACACAAAAACATTATTCTAGATAGCTTGAAGGACATAGAACAATACACACACTTGATATAACATTGCATATCAAGTAAAGGACTAAGGGAATGGTGATCATTACCTCAACAAAGAAATTATGGATACTTTTATTCTTTCTCATTTTAATTGAAAATAAGTTTGCTGATGATCAAGTCATTTTTTTGCATGATAATGTATTTTGCTATAGAGCAAAGTGTGTTAAAGCCTTTTCTTCAACAAAGGCTTATCAACTTAAATGACATGGCCAGCAAACAGTTTGGATCTCAATATGAATGAAAATTAGAAACTGGTTTGTGACAAAACTCCATCCTGTACAGCTGATCTGTACAGCGACTCAAGAAAGTTCCAGCTTTTCATTAGAAAGTTCATCCTTCAAAGAATTTTGGTTGTCATAAAAGCTGGAAAAGGAGTAGCAAAATACTAATTGTAATTTATTTATTTAGTGATTTCACATTTTTCTACTTCTCTTTTTTCATTTCATAATTTTTTCTTTGGTTTGATCTAGAAAAATGTTTATATAATTTAATCTAATTTGTTTGAGGTATACAAGGTCTGATCAAAAAGTGTTGGGACAGGTGCTATACTACAAACTATAACACATATCGATTCAGTATTTAATTGCCTTCGAAGTAGTCCCATTCTGAAGCAACATATTTTATCCAGCATTGTTCCCATTGATAAAAGCATTCCTGGAACTCCATTTGTTTTTTGACAGTGAGCAACTGACTTATTGCATTCTCATGGATTTCCCAAACATCTTGAAATCATGTTCATTTCATGTGGAATTTGATTTTTGGAAAGAGAAAAAAGTCACAAGGGCTGACATCTGGGGAGTATGGTGGTTGCTGGACCTGGGGTATGTGCTTGGCCAAAATCTGCTATATAAGCTGCACTGAGTAGGCAGGTACATTGTCATGGTGGGGAGTTGCCATTTACAAGGCACATGCAATTCTGTTGTTTTCTGATAAACAGCATCCTGCAAACATTGCAACACGTCACAGTAGTACTCTTTGTTTATTGTCTGACCAGATGGAGCATACTCATGATGGACAATGCCCTTGGAGTCAAAGAAAACTGCCAACAGTGTCTTCACATTGCTTCAACTCATTCATGCTTTCTTCAGTCTCAGAGAGGTTGGGGTTTTCTAACGCAAAGACTAAGACTAAGAATTGGTTTTGGAGTCATAGCCATAGATCCTCAATTTGTCACCTGTTATTCTCTGTTCAGTTTTCTCTGCCATGGTCACTGATGGAACCTCTGTGGTGTGAGGAGACGGCCGCACACTACACACTTTCCTTCCAAGTGCTGCTATAAACAACATGAGTGAGAAAATTATAACAGTGTGCATGTACAACAGAAGTTAAGGTCAATCTGTGCCAAGTGGCTTTACTTACCATAGAAACAGTCCTGATACTGTTTGATTAGACCTTGTATTTCATGAAGCATTAATGTTCAGCTACTAAACAAATATTGTTTTGTTTTATTATTTATGATTTTGTTTATTTGTTGCAAAATATAAAAATAGGTAAACATTTGAGTGTGATAATTTCATAATTTTTACCAAAAGTCTCACACACACACACCCACGCACAAAAGATGTTTTATCTAATCTTAACTGTGTCATTGACTAGCCATTTTTGCTTTTGCACAATCATCAGCAAGATAAAGTATTGGTAAAACCTGCATTTGTGATCCTACAAAGCCTGTCAAATGAATGCATTTAAAGTGACACAATAATTAAAAAGAAAATCCAATAAATGATAGAAAAACTGAATAAAAAAGGAAAATGAAACATAGGCAACAAAAAACAGATGCAAGGACAGACATTTTACTTACACAATTATAGAAAGTTTTCAGTGTCCAAGCCAACTAAGACAGACAAAACTGCTAACCAGTGACACTACACACAACAAAAGATATCCTGACGATCATGTTTGCATGAAACTTGAGTAGCAATTTGAAGTGTGTGTGTAGTTCAGAATTGGGCCAAGTGGAAGAAAATAGAGGTTAGTAATATTGTGTTGCACCCATCTTCCAAGGGAAGAAAGTTTACCTCCCTTGAAAAATCCATATTTACAATTCAGGTTGATAGACTGACCACTCATGCTGGTGGAAAATATACACTTACCCCAACCACTAATCAGACCCTATATGTAAATATATAAGCACTTACTAGAATGTAGTGGTTTGGGAGATAATCTCCTGAGACACTTTTAGTAAATTTATTCCTCACTAGCTGTCAAAGTTGGCTTAGTTTGACAATTATCTATCTAAGTTTATTGTCATGTATAGAAATGTGGCCATTGACTTGATCAGAACTTAATAGACGCTGATCTCTGATGCACGAATCCTTATTTTTAGATAATGGAAAATTGTAGTTCTCCAGATCAGCTCACTGCCTACATCAGGCAGGTTAAATCAGCCATAATAATGCAATTTCCTTCATACATTTTTTTTCTTTAGTTATTTTCTTATATAAAAATCCATTATATCTGTATTAGCACTCTTCTCAGAGTTATCATCCACCTTTCAGAACATTTGGAAGAACTTGAATTGTTTTTTTTTTGTTTTTATTTCTATTTTTTTATATCTTTATTAAGATTGGTTGGTAATGTTTATGGTGGTAGATATAGAAAATATCTGAGAAAAGAGAAAATAAATTAGTTGTTGGAAAGTTTGGGGAACTAAAACTTTATTTAGATAAAAAGGTAAGTAGACGTGGCCTATAGAATGTGAAATGATGCAATAAATGGCACATAAATGGTGTGCCTGAAAATCATGAATGTCATTTTGCAATGATGCCAACTTAATGGATAAATACAGAGACGAAAAGTCTCTTCTTAAAGAGGATTATACCAATTCTATTTTGGGTTTTGAAGCTAAGTGTTCTCTGTCCGAATCCACCCCACCAAATTCACTTTCCAGAAAAAAAAAATCTTTTCCATGTGGTTAGTGTCAGAATTTTGACAAAATTTTATTATATTTTTTGTTTATTTTTTTCCTATATATTTAAACTTTTTAAAAGATTTTCTGGTGATATTGTAATAGTTACTTTTAAGGTAAATGTATCCAATACTTAAAGAATAAATTTAACTAACATTACAAATTGACACTTTAATTGTATTTATACCTTCCACCATCACCAACTGGACCCAGAACTTTCACCAATCATGAATGTTCCTTCAGGAAGGCCTTGTGCCTTGAGTGCTTGTTGGGACTTAAACTCAACCCAGACCTCAAGTAGAGCCTGTACACACAATCCATTGCTAAAGATTCTGGGAAAATGGTTAGATCCCTCTATTGCCCCAGCAAGTACCTGACCAGGCTTAAAATAGAGTACTGCTGCCATATATGGGCAGGAGCTTCCCAGTCTTCACTTTCCACTCTCGATAGTCTAAAAGCATCTCCACATCCTGGTAGGCCACAAATTATTATCCACTCTGCAATCCCCACTTTTCCACAGACAAGACATTGCAAGTCTCTCACTGCTCTATCGCTATTTCCATGGTGAGTGTTCAGATGATCTACACTCCTTAGTTCCACCAGTCCTAACATTTACGGCTAAAACATGCCATTATGGCAAACCACCTTCATCCCCTTCATATCTCCCTGGTGAGATGTAAGTTCCACTCAAGCAGCTTGTTCCCACAAACTGCTGCTTTGTGAAACTGACTCCAAAGAGGCTGTTTCTCTGATCACCACAATCTTAACCTGTTCAAGTCTAGGGTTAACGATTATCTTCTGCATATGTCCACATAAACTATACTGCTTACTCTGTAACCCTCTACCTTGAGTGACTCCAGGGCCTTGTACAGGGTGAACACCACTGTAAAAAAAAAAAAAAAAAAAATGTTAAGTATATACTGCTCATATTTGATGAGGACTGATTTGACTGATATTTTAACACCAAACTAATTTGTAGAGAATAGAGCCACAGACACACTAGGTGCCGCTATGGTTTTCATAATAAGTAGGTTTTTAAAGGTGGAATCTTACTCCAGAAGGAAATCAAATTTATTTTCTATAATCATTGTATTTAAAGTTACTGCATTATTATATTAAAACATTATTTTCAGATATTCTTGATCGACCCACTGTCTTTCTCTTTCTCCACATCCCCTCCCTTGCCACTCCTATCTGCTCTTCCTCCCACCCTTCTTTAACCCCTTGCGTGATAGTGGCCTCCGGCCTTGCTTGGGGGTGATATGATTAAAAAAAAAAAAAAAAAAATCCTACATTTTGAACACTGAAACAAACACTTGGAAGAATTTTGACAATTTTATACAAATTAGCATGTTAACCCTGTAAACTAACCTGTGGAGTGTGATAACCATGATGCTATGTACACAAGTTGAAGCATTCTCCTTCTACATAACATATCCTTTCAGGACATGGGCAATCATGGTTCTCTACAACCTTCTATACCTTGTAACTTTTAGCAACATTTGTCCCTTTGCTAAACCATCTGTTCTACCATCCATCCATTCATTCAGTCAGTCAGGTGACCTGCTGCTTTTCCCTTCAATATGCTCTGTGTGTATCAAATTCTCCAAGCCTAAAATATGTCTAAGAAAATTCAGCTGACTCTTTTTGATTTTTTTTTTTTTTTTACTTCTGTTTTCTTTAAAACTTCTTCATTGCTTACTCTCTTTGTCTCAGTATCCTTCTGTAGAATCACTTTTCTACTGCCTACAGTTTTGTCTTCACCTGTGAGTTGATTGTCTAGTGTTCACTGCCATACAAGAGGATTGATATTATATAGCAGTTCAACACTCTTTTCTTTTTTTCTAATGAAATTTTGATGTTTCTTAGTACTTGGTTTAGCTTTTCAAATGAATCTTTTACTAATTCAATATACATTTGGATTTCAGTGTTGCATTTTCCATCTTCTGTTGAAATACTTCCCAGATGTTTAAACTTCTTTTTGACATCTCCAATTTGTAGTTTGTGTCTTGGCTTTTTTTCTTTTGCTGGTTGGTATATTGCTGGTTGGTATATTAGTAATCATAAAATCAAGAACTGTGAATAGGCTAATTAAAAAATTTTCTCTTTGCAGAATTAACTTTGGTGACTTCGGACTGAAAAAAGTTAGTGTAAAAGGAAATTTAAAAAACTAAATCCAGTTTGTCATTTAACATGTCCAACAGCTGGCATCTTCAGTGTATTTCCTTTGAAGGTGCACGACTGGTATTTGTCCGGAACTATTCACCTGTAGTGTATGCACTCAGTGACATTGTTGCTACTAATATTTCTCCACAAAGATAATCGCTATCTTTTCTAAAAGTCAAATGGAACAAAAAGTAGGGAAAAAAATCATGAATATTAAAAGAAAGATGAAAAGATTAGATTTGATATTTATACACGTGTTTCTGACTTTTATTTAATTTGGAATTTTTGTTGAAAATTTTTAATTCATATTTTATTGAAAATTTTTAATTATATTTCCAATAAACTGTATAGGTCGCCATTTTCAAAAAATATTACAAGAAAAACTAAGAAGAAAGTAAAAAGTATCCAACCATAATGTGATTATATTTAATCCACAAATGAAAAACTGTTATGGCATCCAGCAGACTTGGATTCTTGTAGCTGATAAAATAACTGTAAGCTATGAATGTAAAAATTATATTAAATACCAAATGTCTTAAGTCAAAACAAGTTTTTCTTTATTCCACAGGCAGTCCAAAAATAGATTTTTATATCACTATTATAGCTCAGTAGTTAGAGCATAGATCTGTAGATTACGGGGTTGGTATTTGTTTTTTAACTTAATGCATCCATTATTTATTTGCAGAGACGAAGGACCACTTATCCTTTTTAATAACATGTTAAACAAATTGGATATTTAACATTTCCATTTTCTTTGAAGGTAGAAAAAGGCAATATTGCATTAAAAAATTTTTAAATGTACTATTATGTCTGCTTCAGGCAAATCGGAATCTGAAGATGGTGCTAATAATTATCAAAATATGAGAGCAACCAGCAAAATGTGGTCAGTTATGTCCCTTGCCAATAACAGTATTAAAAGAAAAATCATCGTCTTAAGAGGTTTTTTTTTTTTTTTTTTTTTGGTGGTTATGATAAACTTTAATGCTAGTTGTATATTATCCATTGAAAGAAGTGGTTGATATTCAAGAGCTGGGATTGTGAATGCTGATTTTTAAGGTAGACAGATCTCTTTCACTTGGATGATGGGTGTGATACAATCTTCTGTTCTTAATTTTCTTCTACCTTTGACCCTGTACCACACTTAGTTATGCTTGAGTGTGATACAGTAATACCTTGAAAAGTCATTGGTTCTGTTAAGATTTTGATGTTTTTCAGGGCAGTAATTTTTAGCAATATTAATAAATATTGTCCCTTCACTGTTTGTCAAGCAAATATTAGACAAGCACACATTAGCAAGGACACATGGCACAGTGGATAAAGGCGTTGGTTAGATCCAGTGACAGACCCAAAGAGTGTGAGTTCAATACCCGGTTAAGGCAGTGGAGAACTTTCAGAGGGAAAAGTAGCAGGAGATAACTGATAACTGACATCCATCAAACATGGCACGTGGAACTAGAACAGTCTACCCCAGTGATCGAAATAAAGGATTCAGTTCGAAATTCCAACCACCTGAAGAAGGCCGGAGTGTACAACGGCCGAAACGTTGTGACAAATATGGCGACAAAGATGAGGACAATAGTCCGACTAATGTAAATACTGTGAAATTTATTTTTTTGGCATTACCATCATTATTTTAGTTGATAAGGTCAAAAACATGATGTTGCTAATATTGGTAATAGATGTCTGAACATGTATTTAGCTGTATATATAGTTCAATCCCCGGTTATGGCAGTGGAGAACTTACTTAACAGGAGATAACTGACATCCATTAAACATGGCACGTGGAACTAGAACAGTCTACCCCAGTGAGTGAAATAAAAGGTTCAGTTCGACATTCCAACAACATGAAGAAGGCTGGAGTGTACAACGGCCGAAACGTTGTAATAAATATGGTGACAAGATGAGGACAATAGTCCGAATAATGTAAATAGTATATATAGTCTTGCTCAAATGTGCTTTGTGATAGCATTGAGTAATAGCAATTGTTAGTCATGAGTACCATGGCTGAGTTAGGTATCAATCATTGATCAATAGAAGCTTTATCTCTAAAAGGTCGGCATGCCAATCAAAATTCACAGATGTATGAAAGCAATGAATCATTACAAGTACTCAAACAACTCATATGCAGAATAAGGTCTGGAATGCAAGGTTACATTGCAGTCATCAAATGGCACAAATAGTTAGAAGTATGAATTTCGCATTTGTTGCACATATTCTCTGCAGCTTTGATGTTGGTACTATCAGACTTCTGGTTGTTCCAGAAATTGAAAGTGGTGATCTAAGGTTATTACTCTTCATCTGTTGCCTAAGGTCATTCAAAAATTGAATTAAAAGATAAAACAAAAAAAAAAAACCATCTTGGATAGAGAGAAGTGGATAGAATTTTTAGAAATATATTTGGTGGGGGAAACAAATACAAATTACAAATATTCATACACATACATATTTTTATTTATATAATTTTTAATGTATTTCCGACTAATGAGTAAAGATACTTTTCATATAATTAACTGTACACTAATGCATAATAACTTAATATGCATAGAAAACAGAAAAAAATTGGATTAAATAGAAATAAATCCCATTTATCCATTTTAATGGGTGAAAAAAAAGTATTTGTAGAATATAAAAATGAATACATAATCTTCATTTAATACTTTGTAGAATAGCCATTATTCACTTCCACAGCAATCAACCTTGTAGTTCTCAATGATTTGCAAATTTTTGTTAGTATTTTGTTCCATTCTTCTCTGCATATAGTCTTCAGATCTGTGATCTTTCGAGCTCTTGATTGGATTTGAATTTTCAAAAAATGTCAAAGATTGAGTTTAAATCTGGGGACTGACTTGATCATTTCAGGATATTTTCATTATTTTCAGCAAGCCATTTCTTTGTAGATTTTGCAGAATACTTAGGATCATTATCTTGCTGAAAAATCCAATCCAGTTCAAATTTTTCAACCAAAATCATTAAATTTGCTTTCAAAATATTTTGATATGCTGTGGCATTCATTCTACCAACTGTTACTAATATGTTCCCAGTACCTTTTGTAGAAAAACATCTCCAAACCATGATGCTGCCACCACCAAATTTAACCTACTGGAACTGTGTTCTTTTGTTTGAAGGCATCACCATCTTTCCTTCATACATGATTTCTAGAATTATGTCCAAACAACTCAGTTTTGTTTTTGTCTGTCCACAATACTCTTTCCCAATATGATTTTTCCTTATTTTTATGTTCACAAACAAATTTTAACCTGGCATCTCTGTGTCTTTTCAGTAACAGTGGAGAATTCCTAGGGAAGTATGACTTAGATGGTTCTTATGCATTTCATTGCTTATTGTCTGTTTAGTAACACAGATTCCTGATGAAAGCAAATCATGCTTGAGTAACCATTGGAGTTTGTTTAATTTGATACATTAATTTCCTTGAAGATCTTGAAGAAATCTTCTGCGGGGCACCTGTTCTTTGGTTTTCAACAGTTTTGAGTTTTTATACCTTGCAATGAATGAACTAATGGTAATAAGTGGAATATTCAGGTTTTCTGAGATTTTCCTGTAACTTTTACATTCTTTTCTGAGATTGACAGTCAGTTCTTTTTGCAAATTTGTCGATTCTTTCTCCCCTGGCCATGATGATAACCTTCTTGCACGAATATCAATTATGTTTGTATTTTTAGTATCTATTTTTAGTGTCTATATTTCTGAGATGAGGTATTACATTATTTACATTATTCAGGCTATTGTCCTCATCTTTGTTGCCATATTTATTACAGTTGTACGCTCCGGCCTTCTTCAGGTGGTTGGAATGTCGAACTGAACCCTTTATTTTCACTCACTGGGGTAGACTGTGTTTAATGGATGTCAGTTATCAGTTATCTCCTGTTAATTTTCCCACTGAAAGTTCTCCACTGCCTTAACCAGGTATTGAACTCACACTCTTTGGGTCCTGTCACTGGATCTAACCAACGCCTTTATCCACTGTGCCATGTGTCCTTTAGGCTAAAAATAACTACTGATAACATTATTAGAACATTCTAGAATATTCCACTTGAATAATTTAGAGCAGTAAAGCAATTTAAAAATTTTAAAATCTGAAATTTGCATTGTATGAATACTTTTTTCACCCATTAAAATGGATAAATGGGATTTATTTCTATTAAATCAAAATTTTTTCTGTTTTCTATGCATATTTAGTTATTATGCATCTGTGTACAGTTAATTATATGACTAGTATGTTTATTCATTAGTTGGAAATACAATAAATTAAAAATTTGTATGTGTACGAATATTTGTTTCTCCCCACTGTATAGCAGCACTAAAACTGTCAATGTATTGAAAAATAAACTTGGAATTTCAAAGAGAAATGCATTTAGTTGATTTTGATATCAATTTTGCTATTCTATTTGTTTTGAAACCTGTTTTGTAGAATTGAACACTTATAAATTAACCCTCATAATTTTGAAGAGAAATATATTAACTTTATTTAGATATCAGTTGCATTATTTAGTCCAAAACAAATCCTATAAAAGGATTGGAAACGTTGTTTACCAATCAGCTTTCATATGTCTGAAGGGCAAATTACTTTTCTTAATTGAATAGATATTTCAGTTAAATATTAATTAAATTTGCAATATAAATCTCTATTAATAATATAAAAAGACATTTTGAAAATAAAAATTTCATCAAACATTATTATTTGTATATTTCTTAGTTTTGCAAAAGAATTATTCTCAAGGATTTCATTAAACAGCGGCATTTTTACATGGTATTGACTTACTCAAAGCTTAGTAATTAGATAGGTAGTTGTGAGTTTTTTCCTAATTAGTTATAAGACATGAATCAATAAAAAATAAGTCAATTTTTGGAGTCAATAAATCTTGTATTTGGTTGCATAAGATTTAATAATAAAAGGCATTTGAGTTCAAAGTGAAATTTAAATTATTTTTGAGAAGACTTGGCTTTTTTCAACAAATAAAATATGACATAACTGTATTATTTTATCATACTTCTTGCTTATGGAACTCTCTTCCAGCCTCTTGCTTCCCAGTCAAATTTGATCTTCAAAAATTTAAATGCAATGTCAATTGTTATCCTTTGTCTTCTTAATTCCTGTTCTTTTATTGTCATCTCTCTTTAATAATGCTTTCTTTTGCTCATATTCCCTCACACTCAGTAACCCCTTGCATCTTAATGGCTACATTGCCTTGCTTGGGTGAAATGTGAAAAAATAATTCATACTACACTGTCAAATTTGTATTATCCAAATCCATGTTTTCGCACTTTTAGTATATATTTATCTGAACAATATATCAGATGAATTTCAACTTCGATATGACTCAGCTAGATCTCATAATTTCACTGTTGAAATTGCTGGTTGTAACCATAAGTTCATTGCTAATTTTTTCTTACCCTGCACTTCTCGCTTGTGGAACTATCTTCTGGTTCCATTTTTGTATCACATATGATCTTCAAAAATCTAAATGCAATATCATTCTTCATCTTCTGTCTCCTTGAATCCTATTGTATTTTATTGTCCTCTCTGTTTCTTTCACTCTCAGTAACCACTTGCATCATAGTGGCTTTATTGCCTTGCGTGGGGTGAAACGATGAAAAAAAAATACTGTTAGTAGTTTGTTTGCATAAAACCAAACACCAACAAAACATCAAGTACAATATAAATTTTTATTTATAAATAAATCCAAAAGAGATAGGCCACAAAAACATATTTGATTAACACAATATATCATATAGCTATGTGACACTGAGATCTGAAGATGCATTGGACTAGCAAAAGAAGCATTACAAAAGCTAAGCAAGGTATGTATAAACGTAAAAATTTCATTAGAAACAAAGAAGATTGCTGGGTTGCTATATGGCATCCATCCTCTGATATACAGTGTAACCCGGATATAAGAGACCCGGATATAAGAGAAACCTGGATATAAGAGAGATTTTCTCTGGTCCCAAATTAGAGCCTGTGTTAATGTATATAAAATAGACCAAACCCGGATATAAGAGAAACCCGGATATAAGAGACTTATTATCCTGTCCCGACAACTCTCTTATATCCGGGTTACACTGTAATAGTAAATGCTGGACAATCTCCCTGTGGATGAATAGAAAACTAGAGGCAGCAGAAATGTGGTCCCATAGAAGGACACTGAAAAACTGTAATCAATGAAGAAGTTTTGAAGAAAATGGCAACATAGAGAAAACTTCTCGGAATCAGGAAAAAATAGCTGAAATCTCTTGGATACATAATGAGGAAGGAGGGGTTGAAAAACTAAACCCTCACAGGATATATTGAGGGCAAAAGTAATAGGGGGAGACAGTGAGTCCCTTACCTGGCTAGCATGCGTGAATAGATGGCGGAATGGTGGGGTAGCATTAGCAAAGGAAGAAAACCTGCTAAGAGCCAGAAGGGAGAGGAATTTGTGGAGAGCTATGTTCACCTATGTTTTGAAGGGATATAGCACATATAAAAATAATATGGGATCCTTGACCTTCTACTGCTTCAAATATGACATTACTTGAATCCATCTTTATTGCTTTCCAGAGATCTTTGCTTGAATATTGTTTCATATTATTCTATATGTGGTGAACAATTACATAGACGCAAGCGAGTCAAATTAGCTTGCATCTGGTGCAAAGGAAAATAAGTTCCTTACCTCAACACACAACACATATTAGCATTTTGTTCCTTGAAAATGGCATGAATCTCCCCTCTTCATGTTAGATTATTCCAAACAGTGTATGTCCTGTAACGGTGGCTTTTGTACAGCTTAGCATGGTTTGATAGCAAGTCGTGTGCTGATTGGTTGGACTGGAGGAGGCCATTTGTCTGGGTAAGTGAGGACAAAAGCGAAGAATGCTAATTGGTTAGTTGGACATGGTGTTGGTATGATAAAAGAGAGCTGAAGCATTGAAAAGAGAGAATGATGACCGAACTCGATCGTTTAGAGGAATAGAAACTCATTTAACTATACTATACATGTTTTAATGATAGACAACAAGATTTCTATTAGATCTGTAGTATCTGGGGATATTTTCATTAGTTTCTGGCATCTTGACTTCATTCGCTTTCCTATGGCCACGACATGGCTTCCCTCAGTCTTTTCTATAAATATTTTATGGAAATTCTTCTAATGAGCTCTCCTACTTGGTACCTTGACTGCATGAATTTAAGTGCAGTACTAGATTGGCAACTAGGTCTCATCATTTTACCATCGAAATAGATGTATCCATAAGTTCCATTCTAATAGTTTCTTTTCTTGCAGCCCTCACCTGTGTAACTTTTTCGGTTTCTGACTTCCCTGCCACTGATAACCTTTAAAAATTTAAATGCAACTATCTTCTGTCTACTTGAATCCTGTTCTTTTATTGTCCCTTCTCCTCACTAAAGTCTTCTCGTTCTCTTCTATTCCAGTAATCCCTTGTGTTTTAGTTGCATTAATGCCTTGATTAAGGGGAAATGATTAAAAAAAGTTGATAAATCAATAACTTCATGATGACATGCATATATGAACAACCCTTGAGTTATATAATAAAAACTCACACCATCAAATAAGTTATAAATACTTTTAATAAAAATAGGTATTATCAGCTGAAATTTACAGGATTTATTTATAATATAAATATATCCTGAAAATTTTACCAACATTGAATATACAAATTTTGTGAAAACATTGACATGTATAGTGAAATCAGAATAACCTGTGCATTTTATACAAATAAAATTCATCAACTCCAAATGAAAAGAGCAAAAGCTTATGTTCCATAGAAATATGTAGAAATCTTACTTTTTGTTTGGCACCAGTGAGGCCAGAGCTTTCCAAACTTATCCTCCCCACTTGATAATCAATTTTTAACTTTATTTTTTCATGTGATGTTATTTCAATATGTAGGCAGTCATAGTTCTTTATAACTTTGCTTTAATATCTGTAAATTATGAATTGCCATGATTGTTTTTGGTAAAGATAATGGATTAGTTTCCTATTGTAACCTCCATGGTTTTGATTTCTGACTGGTTGCAAAACAAGATAAGAAGGAGTCTAGTTTACCTTGCTATTTTACCCATAGCTGAAGTAAGAAGATATGGTTTCATGCCTTTCCCAGAGGCATCATTGCAAAGGGAATACAAAACTATCTTGGCTGCAATTTGAACTTGGTTTGCCAATTCCATTTCGCATGCTGGAATCTGTTAATCCACTCCCTGAATAATCAAGACCATTCTATAAAGTGAAAATGTTATTTACACTGTCATAATATCACTGAGTAGATTGATAAGTCTGTAGCCTCACATGTAGTTATTTGAACAATCTACACCTGTAGCTTGAATAAAAGGTTCAGTTTGAAATTCCAACGTATATCACCTGAAGAAGGCCAGAGAATACAGGGCCAAAATGTTGTGAATATGGCAAGATGAGGACAACAGTCCGAATAATGTAAATAGTGTAAATTAGGTACAATACCTCATCTCAGAAATATAGCAGATGTAGTTATTAGTTGAAAATATTTGATCTCTGCAATTAATGGAGTTATTTAAGTTCATTGACGAAGAAGGAGATTATATTGAAAAATAAATATTTGTATAAAATAAGCGCTTCTTTTCATTATTAGGCTACAAACTTATTGATATCATCACCAATCCCATGATTGTGTGTGGTCATGGATTTGCTATGCAGTTGCATGCTTGATTATTTTCATCCACACATCTGCATTGAAAGCCAGGGAAGTATTTATTCATGTATAACATATTTTGGGTAGGTAGACCTGACAAAGACCATTCCTCTCCAGGTCAAACCACAGATCAACTTCTTGATGTTTTGTATTTCATTTATATCCGGTACATGGATGGAGCAGTAGGTACATGAATAGGTGCAAATATTTAACAGAAAAATGCTTGGTTTTATTTGAATGTGTTTTATTTGACTGGTATAAAATTTTTAATAACTTAACGACTAAAACTTTGCAGGTTAATAATTTGATATAAATATTTTTAAATACTGTGAAATTACAAGTTAATTAAATTTTAAGTTAATATCTATTTAGTAGGGATTAATGGATCAATTAATAGAAAATATAGTAATGACGTGACTGCTATAATTTGAATCTGTCGAAGTTGTTTGTTTTACCAAATCTCAATTTATATAGATGTTTAAAGTTTTTCTTCCCAAACACTACAGTATCTAATTTTCTTCACTATATTGTTTATGAATGGTTACATTAGATATGGATCAATGCAAAAAGTAATCTAATTTAGAATACAGAAAATCTTGGAAGTCAGATTAACTTAAGAAATATAAATAAAACTTGTCAGGTAATTCTAAAAGGGCAAACAGAAATTCTCAAAAAGTTGAGAGGTTTGCTCCATTTGTTTACTAATAGTATTTACTGCCCCTCCCAGGGTGACAGAATGTGGCACAAGGATGCTTTAAAGTGGGAAGCTCAAGCCTATGCATCTGGGCTAAGTCCAAAAATTGCCTGTTTTCCTGCACTGGTGTTGATATTCCACTGACCCTCCCTCTTTAGTTCAATGAGGGAAAATGTTGCCGCAGGATTTGAATCTGTGGGACCAAGCATCTCTCTTTAATTTGTTGTGCTTTGTCCAAAGACAATTTTAGAGATATAAATATAGTTACCAACCCAAAGATGAGATTCTTAGCTTATGATTGGCCAGTTCTTTAAAACAGTCTACTCGACTCCTGACGCTTACTCCACTTGCTATTTGCCAGAAGTGAAACAAATCTACATTTAAAACATGTCTATTCAACTCTTGATGATTATGTTTGGCCAGGAGTGAAATTAATTTGCATGTTCTTCAAAAGTTGTCTACTCATCTAGCTTGCACACCCTGCCTTGCCATTGACCAGGGGTGAAAAAGATTGGCATGTTCATTGACCTGCAATACTGTGGCTTCATCCAGTGGTAGAGCTGCCTTTTTTTTCTTTTTTATTACAAAAACAGCATTCAACATGGTGGAGGGGATGGGAATGGTTTATTTGACAAGGTAAATCACCATTTTCTTCTGAATAGCAATAGATATTCAAAATATTCTCATCCAATGAGTGAGTCTTACAGGTTTTTAAAAATATGTGAGGCCTTACTTGATGAACAATTGAAGTGGCATTGAAGGTGCATTTCTATTGATTTTACCTGAAATGATCGCATTGATCAATGCATGATGGCTGAAATGCTTTCCTGGAAGTAGGAAAACGTTCTTTGGTTTTTCATTCAAAAAAGAGAAGAAAGATTTCAGTTCTAGTAAATAATTGTCTTGAAACAACTAAACCAATCACCATTTTAATTCTTTCATGAAAGAATTTGATGAAGACATTAAAAATGTGTCTTAAAGAGGAAATAAAATAATGTCTGCGATTTGTGAAGAGTTTCCAAGTCATTAAACTAGGCAAATTCATTTAAAGGAATTTTATCAGCAATCCACTGAAATTTGTGTTGCTTTTGTTAAAAGTATTTGAAAGTATAGTTCTGTTTTAATGGCAGATGAATCATTTTGAATATAATGTGGGTGATCTGTTTTACTTCATCAAAAACAAGTATTCCAAGCCTGAACACATGGCCCAGTGGATAAAAGCGTTGGTTGGATCCAATGACTTGACCCAAAGAGTTGTGAGTTCAGTACCTGGCTACTGCAGTGGAAAGTTGAGTTAAAGGAAGATAACTGTCATGTGGAACTAGAACAATCTACCCTGGTTTGAAATTGAAGAAGGCTGGAGTGTACAACGGCCAAAATGACGTGAATATGGCAATAAAGTTGAGGACAACAGCCCGAACAATGTAAATAGGGTAAATAATTACAATACATCATCTCAGAAATATAGACAGATATCTGAGAATAGAGTTCTTAAAGAATGTACTTAATGGTATTGTAGCAGATGTGGTTGTTTTCTTTGAAAATAAATGTATTCAACATGTGTAGGAGATTTATGGACATATTTTCATAAAGAACATCATCTCACAAAAGAAAGAGAAAAATACAGTATGTCCTTTAATTTTATAGTTCTGAATAGAACACCACCTAGCAGGCATCATGGCAGACAAAGTAACGTAATTCCTCACAATATCTACTGACATCAAATTTAACAATTTGCACTCATTCATCACTTGTTATACAATTTTCTTTAACCAAGGTTTTGCAGTCCTGATAAAATTCCATACCATCCAATATTTCAGCTTTTAAAGGCAACTAACTGCATGTTGACTGATCCAAAACAATTCCAGTGCCTTGAAACTTAGAATTTTAAAATTTTGAGTTCCTTATCTATTGCTTACTTGCTCATATTCTTGTTTTTTTCTTCATGGTTTCTTTAGAAATTTTTTTCATTATTTCAAGCAACAAAATATGAGAATTCAGTGTTAGAATTTTCACTGTCTATAGAGTATCATTGCTGTTGCAAGAAAAATATTCATATTAGAAAAAAGAGAGAACCAAAAAATTCAGGCTATTTTTGCGGGTCATCTTAAATTTTTCCCTTTCATTCCAAACCCCAGCTATAAAATATGCTAATTAGGTATAGCAATGACTCCATGAGGGCAAATGTTTAATCTGTAGAAAATGTGATGTGAAACATTCACTTATAAACTGGTAATTATTAGAAATTTACAATAGTTTAAAATTGGTAAAAAACTTTTGTACAATTCTGTATTTGTATAAATGAAGGTGATTCAGATTTAATTGACTGTGCAAATTTTAAATTCCATTGGCAATAAGTTCTCACCACATTCTTTAAAAATGTGACCTTGTGTCAAAATTGGTTTTGTTCAATAAATATAGTCAAGATAGTTGGGTGGAAGTTTATTAATTCTAGTGAGATAAAACATTTTTCTAAATTATAAAAAATACTTGGAAGGATTGAATTTATTGATAAATCTTGCTGTCTCTTTCATAAACATATAGCCAATTTTATATTGCTTCAAAACATATTTATAGCTAAAAAAACAATTAGTTATATAATGTTTAAAACCAAACTGTTGAGTCTTATTATGGCAGAATCTCTTTTTAGTTTGTTTTTTTTTTGAGAAAGATTGGTTTTTTGAGACTTGGAATAATAAACCATTGTTGTCTGTGAAGGTTGGAAGCTCATCTTTTCCTTTATGAGAAAATGAAGACAGAAACTTGATAAACTATTTGAAAGTATGCCACTGGTGTCAGCTGATGTATTAATCATTGTAGAAAGACTTGTAAATCTATAAATCAGCCTCAGTTTGGAACAATTTTTGATGAAAAGCTCTTGGTATAACAGTATAGCATTTTATGAAACTGTCAGATAGCTCCAAATGTGAATGATAATGACAGATCACAAGAGTATAGAATACAATAAGATATAGATAATGAGATTCTGTTCTCCACTATAGAATTTATATACAACATGAGTTTGTCTCTACTGTCAACCAAACAGTCTTTTGGGTATCTTTTCCAGTTTAAAAGTTTAATGAACCATTTTAAGCATAAATTGCATTAGACCCTCTTTACTTCAGTGTATCCAGGTCCAGATAGCCTTATACAATACAAGTTTTCTATTATTACTAACAGAAATGCATGCAATTAAATGACAAAATGAAAAAATATCTTTTGTTTTGGCCTACATTTCTTCAGACTAAATGATTTTATTGATAGAATCACATATAACCACATTTGACACATATGCACATACACATGTACACACATGAAAAAAGTGAAAAAAAATCAACCAACTACCAATAAATGGTGCATAAATTATTTTTAATTTAGTATAAAAATAATGAGAAAATCTGCAGTCAATTGCTGATGAGTGGACTGAACGATTACAAAAAGATTTATCTATGAAACTATAGAGTCGAGGTGTTGAATATAATATCAGTCAGCTAAGTGACTAATTTTATTTGTATTCTTCTTAGAATCTGTTGCGCCATAAATAGAAAAGTTTGACATACACATAAAAATACATTACAGTTTATTCTAGAGAAATAATATGGTACATGGTTGAGAACACAGACTAATGTAATAAACAGTTAATCATTAACTTCTATCTCTCAATAAGAGAAAGAGTGCTGTTTAAATATCTTGTGGGGGTGTTCAGCTACTCCACAACATCCTGCTTTTTTGAATTGACTACTTCCTCTGGAAGTTATACTTTTTTCCTTTTTGGGTTTATCTCTATAGTCCCTGTAAATTTTCTTTTCTGTTTACTCAAACTTTTCTCCTCAGGGACTACTAACACCATCAGCATGTCGAATAAGTCATAATAACCCTTATTGGTTCTTCCTTCTAGTTATTTATATCCTCTGAGTACCTCTTTCTCATTTGGTTGTGATGTCTTTTAATGGACTTTTTCGGTTCTTTAATTATATGCATTAATCTGATGCATTTATCAATGACACCAACATTCCAAATTTCTTTCCTATTTCTATACTCCATGAAAAAAAGTTTTTGTCCTGGTATATAGGATTTTGTATCTGTTTTTTTCCGTTATTGTTTTTTTAATTTTCTTTTGGCGACAGTTTATTGAACACAGATCTTATTTTTCTCATGAACATTAACTCTGCAAGTGACAACCCTGAATTAGTACTTGGGTTTGGTGTCACACAATATACCCTTAAAAATTGTAGGAGATTGTCAACTGATCTGTTTCCACCTGACTTTTTAATGCTTGCTTGAAAGTGTCTACAAATCTTTCTGCTTTTCAAAATTTGAATCCTTCATTGCCGAATGTTGTGTTGTAAATAGGAAAGGTTGACAAACATATAGAAAATAAGAAGTCGTTTATTCTGGAGAATAATATGGTACACAGTTAAGAACACAGACTAATGTAATAAACAGTTAATCATTAACACCTCTCCCTCAGTAAGAGAGAGTGCTGTTTAAATAATCTTAGACCAGTCCATCTTGTGGTGGTGTTCAGCTACTCTACAACAGAACCTTATGTAGATGGAATATAATATATGCCATTTACAATTCTACATTAAAAGAATGCCAAATACATTGGGAAGTGTAATTTGCAATTTAAAATTAGTAAGATGTATTTTATTCTTGTGACATTCTAGGCATGTTGATGTCCAATTTGTAATGTCTGATGTCGTGTTTGACCAAACAAAATGTTCACTTATGATTTTTACAGTGGATCTCTTGTTTGGGTGTGAAAGATTATGTAAGTGTTGGAATATTTGTTTCCTCAGTGTCCCCGCTGACACTGAGGAAACAAATATTCCACTTACATAATCTTTCACATATCAAGAGATCCACTGTAAAAATCATAAGTGAACATTTTTGGAATGTATGGTCTACGGTTGGTCAATGTAGTGTCACAAAGTGTTTTATTGCTGAAATAATCTGGAAATTGTTTCAAACTTAAAGAGGTGTTTCATACTACTTTTGTTAGTGTGGAGTCAGGTTTCTCTTCATCAGAAATTAAAATATGACTTAATATATCGTTGGTGATTGTTGTTATATCTGTGCATGACAGTACATCAGCTATAATATTTTATTGTCCCTTAATATAATGAATATCTGTTGTGTACTGAGAGATAAAATCTAAATATTTAATTTTTCTAGGGGTTTGTTTGTCTATACTGCAGTTCATGGCATAAGTGAGAGGTTTGTGATCTGTGTATATTACAAAGTTTCTACCTTCAAGTCTATGTCTAAATTGTTTAATTGCTAAATATATAGCCAACAATTCTCTGGAAATGGTGCTATAATTTGTTTGAGTTCTGGTAAATTTTGCTGAGGAAATGAAAAGAGGTTTGCTTACCAAATCAATTTCCTGTTCAATTACAGCTCCTGTTGCCATGTTGTATGCATCCATAGTGAGGAAGATGTGTTTTTGTTATTGTTGATGTGTGAGAGTTCAGTGAAGTTTGCAAGGGTGGATTTGGCTGTATTGAAGGCATGGAGGGCATCCTGTTGTAAAATGGTTTTGGATTTTCTCTTTAATAGATTGGTTAATGGTAAAAGTATAAATGATAGATTAGGGATGAAATGACAATAATTTATCAGTCTGATGAACCTTAACTGTTGGATGGAAGTAGACATAAGGAAATTTTCAACTGCTTCCACTTTTCCTGGTATGGATGAAATCCAATTTTGGTCTACGACATGTTCAAGAAATTTAACTTGAGTGGTGCCCAAAGTACACTGATTTAAATGGATCTGAAAAACTTAATGCAGGTGGTCTTTGTGTTCTTCAATATTTTTGTTTGCAATGAGGATATCAATTAAGCATATACAAATGGTAATCCTCTCAGGACTTGATCAATTTGTCTTTGAAATGATTGGGTGGTGTTCCTAAGACCAAATAGCATCTGGACAAACTTTTATAGCTCGAATGGAGTTTTTCCTTATGTTTTGGGAATATCCTCTTCTGCTACTGGGATCTGGAAGTAAGCATTTGCTAGATCAATCTTTGAGAATATATGTGATCCACATAACCCAAGTGTGAAGTCGTGTATATGGGGAACTAGGTAACAATCAGGGAGGGTGGATACATTTAATGTATGGAAGTGCACACAAGGTCAAAATCCCTTATTGTTTGGTGTTGGAACAAGGTGTAGGGGGATGCATAAGGGCTTTCAGATGAGCAGATTATCCCTTCCTGTAGTATTTTTATTTTGTTAAATTCATTTTTAGTGTATTCATATGTGCATAAATGATAGATTAGGTATGAAATGATGATAATAATTTATCAGCCCAATAAATGTTCTTAACTGTCAGAGGGAAGTAAGTACAGGGAAATTTTCAACTGCTTCCACTTTTTCTGGTAAGGGAGAAATCCCATTTTGGTCTATGATGTGTCCAAGAAATCTAAGCTGAGTGGTGCCAAAAGTACACTTATCTAAATTGATTTTTAATCCAAATTGATATGGGTGGTCTTTCTGTTCTTCAGTATTTTTGCTTGCAATGGGGATATTGTCAATGTAAGCATATACAAATGGTAATCCTCTCAGGACTTGGTCAATTAGTCTTTGAAATGCTTGGGCAGCATTCCTAAGGCCTAATGGCATTTGGACAAACTCTTATAACCCGAACAGAGTTGTCACTGTTGTTTTGTGGATATCCTCTTTCATTGCCAAGATCTGGAAGTAAGCATTTGCTAGATCAATCTTTGAGAATATATGTGATCCACATAACCCAAGTGTGAAGTCATGTATATGGGGAACTAGGTAACAACCAGGGAGGGTGGATACATTTAATGTATGGGAGTGCACACAAGGTCAAAATCCCTTATTGTTTGGTGTTGGAACAAGGTGTAGGGGGATGCACAAGGGCTTTCAGATGGGCAGATTATCCCTTCCTGTAGTATTTTGTTAAATTCATTTTTGGTGTATTCATATGTGTATGGATGTACTGGCTGTCCAGTAGTTTTTATCCGGTGTTTTTGTTCATGTTTGATGTTGTCAGTATTTTTGAAAGGTTTCATATCCTTATATTTGTTCAAAATTTCATGGAATTCTGTACTTATGATAAGTTGTTGCACAGGAGCTGAAAGATCTGTATTGTGTACGAATTCTTGTAATATGGATATTTGTTTTTGTGACCAAAAGTATTTTGTGTTTCCTATTCATTGACAAGTTGAAATGGGCCAAGAAATCTACCCCGAGAATAGGTGTCTGAACATTGGCTTGTATGAATGTCTACATAAAATTTTGACACATGTCAATGTTTAATGCTATAGGTATGAATGCATGTGTCATTTGCAGCTAGTAATTTGAGGAGACTTGGATTGAGTCCATGTGATGATGGAATGACACTGACTGCTGATCCAGTATCCACTAGGAATTTATAAATATATAGCTGGTATTTTTGTCAACTATGTCAAAAAAGTGACTTTTTTTGTGTGTACCAGTAGATGTAGTTGCAATCATTTTCCAGTTTGTTCATTTCCCTGGTGTCTGTTGGTGTTATAAAGACAAGGGTGGGTACATTTTCTTGCTTTGTCACTGAACATGTGGTGATATCAGCAAATGCCATTGGGGTGTGTTCTTGCTCTTGCACAGCTAAGACTTTGGCTTGGAGTATGGTTGTGTCTATGTGAGGTATTTTTGAATCTCCATTGTTGCTGACTTAACAGCGATTGTATTTCTTGCATTTACCTTTGTAAATCTCCAAGTGCTTTATCAAGGTGTATGTCTTTAGCACTGCAATTGTTATCCTGTTTAGGAGTTAGTGCATTCAGTCTTTGGTTGTATGATAAATTTTTATTGGCGATATCAGCCAGTTTGTTGAGTGGTGTGTTGTCTGTCATAGGCATTGATATTTGTACTATGGTGGTTGGCAATTTATCCAGTCGTAAATGACATAAGATTGACTCTGATATGTTCTTCCTTCTGAGGTGAATTTTCATGTGTCTGAGGAGTTGGGTGGGTTTTCTGTCATTGATATTTATAATGTTAAATACTTCTCTCAACATTTGTTCATCTGAGTGACTTGTCTTTTTAATGATGGCAGCTTTAAGAACAGTGTCTGGAACATCTTCCAATAGACTAGCAACTTCATTGACTACATCAGAAGGCCAGGCTTGGATAACACTTGCAAATTTTGTTTTTTGTGATTGTTTCACTCTGGCAGTGAAAAGGAGGAACTAATTCTTTGTGTTTGTGGCATTGTATTGTGGTAATTGAAGGACTGATGAATTTATGTCTAAAGGTGCTTCTAACGTGTCTTCATGTGAACTAATTGTGTATTTACTGGAGTTTCTGCGTATTTCTTGATGAGGCTGCTATGGCTTGAATGTCAGGGTTACCACTTGTTGTAGTGGTAGAAATGAAGATAGAACCTTGTTGTTGTTTGTACAGTAGCGGAGGTTAATTCCTATTCCACCTTGGCAAAAGTAAATCCAAGCATCAAACGAAAGAGGACATTGAGTAGGGGCAATTAAATGTATAATTTATTTACTTATATACAAAAACTGGTAACTTATATCTATTTCTGTTGCTAAGACAACAGGGAGAGAGTGGTGAAATTAGAAGCTGTTATTGTTGGTGGCATCTCTCTCAGCATATTGGTGTTGACATCAAATGCTTATCTGTGTTAGGCCTTTTTGAATTTTTGGTATATATAGTTTTTAGTCAACCCAAAATTAAGGTTTTGGTATTTTTGAGTGGGAGTGGCTCTGACTGTTCATAATATTAATTTTGTTTTAGTTAAAGTGGATGTATGTGTTGAGACAATACCCAGAAAATGTATATATGCAGTCTGCTTTGGGTTGTCAAACTGTCAACATCTGGTTTGTGTAGAAGATATAGGAGGCACAGCAGTTTAAAACTGATATGTATAATTTATTTAAATTTTAATAACTTTCAACTAACACAGAAATTATTTTTAAATGCTAAGTCATATGTTTGCAACTACATCTGTACAAAATATATACAAAAGATACACCTCAAAAGAAAATGGTGGGGGGGGAAGATTCATTTCTTGCCTTTCACGAGTTGACTACTGTTCAACCAAATCAAATTAGTAGATTTTTTAGTTACTCACCAAGAAGATATCTCATTTTTATTTCCTGTTTAGTTACTTTTCACTCTTTAACCTTTACAAACAATGCTATTTCCATTACACACACACACACACACACACACACACACACACATATATATATATATATATATATATATATATAACACAAAAAAGGTTGTAGACATAAAAATTTATCAAATGCATTAGTCATACATAGAAATAAATTCAACTGCAACTTCAGTCTAGAGAATGCTGCACTTATTAAAAGAGAAAGTAACTTACTTAGGCAGAAAATTCTTGAGTGTTGCTATCAAATCTTACCAAAGTATAAATCTGCACCCCAGATATTTTCAAATATCTCCTTTCCTGAAAGAAAAACTTCTTTCCCAAGCAGAGTTCAGGCAGAGATGTCAGAAGAACAGAGTTGAAGGAACCAAGAACCTAATTCTAAACAGGAAACAAGGGATAAACTTCTATCCCTGTTTCAAACATCGAGGAGGAGTATGAACCAGACTGTAGGCAAACCTATCTACTCCTAGGTCTGTTTCTTAGTTTTAGTTTAACCTGTTGAACCTGAGAACTGTTTACCAGTTTTACAATATGTACTGTTGTATTTATTGGTACAACGCTGACAACTAAGCACCACGGTACCTCAAAGAGCATGGCCCCTGTTTTAGAGTTTATAAATTAGCTTGAAAAATGTATCTGGGGTAGTGTTATTCTATACACTTAGGAATAAGGTAAATTTAATGGCTGAACCCTTTGTTTCCATATTTAGCACATAATTAAGAATGTTTTGTGTCTGTACAAAAATAGATTAAGATTCTAATGAAATTGTGTATGAATTTCTGGAATGAGGAATTATCATTATTTAGACTATTGTCAACAGTAGCAAAGATGAGGATAATAGTCTGAATATAAATAGTGTAAATAACCAAGTTTTGTCAGGTGTGGATATTGCCACTGTTAGCTTTATTTGAAACAAAGATCATCCTGTTAGCTTGACTGGATTACCAAAAAGAATTACACAATGTACATGTAAGTAGAATATGGCAGTTCATTTCTATATTCCTGAGATGAGGTATTGTAATTATTTGCATTGTTCGGTCTGTTGCCCTCACTTTCTTTGCCATATTCACAATGTTCGACCGTTGTGAGTTCAATACCTGTCTAAAGCTGAGGTGAACAAAATCTTGGAGAGTTGAGTTAAAGGGAGATAACAAATACTGAGACATCTGGAAGAGGCATAGCATGTGGAACTAGAATAATCAACCTTGGTGGATGGAATAAATGGTTCAGTTTGAAATTACAATTAACTGAAAAAGGCTGGAGCATACAACTACTGAAATGTTGCGAATATGGCAACAAAGATGAGGACAATTGTCCGATCAATGTAAATAATGTGAAGCTGTTCATATGAGCAACTCTGTACTTGAAATTGGCTTCTCTTCATTGCTACTTTGTTACATTACACAGGTAATTCTGAAATTAATCATATCTGTTTTAAATTTAAGTAAATTTTTGATGAATTGAATGATTTTATTATCTATGGTATTGCATTGAGAAAAAAAAACTTATGCTATGTATTTAAGGATTTTTGCTAAAATTGAAAGAATTTGCTATGTTATTGATACTGATCTGGCATCTTGGCATCAGTTACTTTCCTACTGCTGTAACAGAACTTTTCAAACTTTTCTAAAAATGTTTCTTGCTAATTGTTCAATGAGATTTCCTCTTTCATACCTAGACTTTATGAATTTAAATGTACATACCTTTTCATTTTCAATTTGAGAATAGTAACTTTTAATTTAAGAAGAATAACTTTCAAAATGGAATGATTTATTTTAAGTAAAAGAAAATTAACCAGTCAAATTTGTTTTTTTTTATATAATTAAATTTCAAAGTTAAAATTGTTTTTAAAAACTGAATTTAGTTTGATAAAACACTGGCTTATTTACCTCAGGATCTTCAAATATAATGAAATACTTTATCCAAAATTTTATGAATTTAAATTTGTATGAAGTGAAAGCAAAACTTTTAATGTTTGTAATCTATTTTTTGAATAATATATAAAGGTTAAAAAATATATTCAACTGACGAAAATGTTACTTGAAATTCAATACTATGGCAAGATCATACAACCAGACTGAAAATGACAAAAAGAAAACTCAAATTCTGGCTTTTTATGAATCAGATGGGGATTGGAGGTCAAAATCTCAACAAATTGGAGTCCTTCAGGCAACTGCTTACAGGTGGATATCCCAAGGTGAAAACGAAGAATCTAGAGGTGGACAAAGGTTCAGAAAAGTGTCAAATGAGCAGAAAGATTTTATGCAAAACAAAATTGAAGAAAACCCCAGGATAACACTTAATGAGCTAGTTGACACCATTTACCATAAATTCAATTTAAAATTGACCAAGCAGATGTTACATCGCCACCTGGACATGCTTTTATACACTGAAAATTTCAGATTTGAGCCAGAAACAGCAAACATGTTAAAGAATAAAGAAAAGAGAAAAAGGTTTGTTGAGGAACTTCTTGCATTTCAAGGCCAGAACTTGCCAATCCTCTTCTTGGATGAAACAAACTTCAACATCCATATTTTAAGGAGTGAAGAGAGGTCTGGTGCAGTACAATTGCAGCAACATCAAAAGGTGTTAACATACATGTAATATGCTGTATCATCAACTTGGGCTTTATTTACAGTGAAGTCAGGCAGGGATCATACACAAGTAACTTGGTGTGTGATTTTGTTAAAAAGGCCCTGCAGGTAGCCAAGGGAAAGTACAGTTGATCTGTTGTTCTTGTCATTGACAATGCACCTTGCCACTGAAAAATCGAATCAGTCTTAGGTGAAGAGGAATTTTCTGATGGTCAAATTTTGAGGCCAGGACCTTACAGCCCCATGTTCACTCCGATTGAGAATGTTTGGTCAATTTTCAAAGCTGAAGTAAAGTGGAAATTGGATGAAAATACCCAAGAAATTCTAATGAGAGAAGGGTTAACCTTGAGCATCAACGAGCATAGGCTCCAGACCCTAGAAAATTATATAAGTGCTGCCCTTGCAACAGTGACATTGGCAATGTGCTCAAATTTCACTGCAGGTATCCAAGGCAAAATCACAAAAGCCTTCCTCTAGAAGATATGACATTTTAATTAACATGCTTTATTTATAATGAAGATTTAATCATTTTCTTCTATAGAATTATTTTTTATATTTTCTATTCATTTGGTTTCAAATTTAAATTTAGTGTTCCATTTTAAAAGTTACTATTCTCAAATTGGATGTGACCACTCCATTTTGAGTTACTATTCTCAAATTGAAAGTGAAAAGGTATAGATTGGCAACAAGGTCTCATCATCTTACAGTTGAAATGGCTAGATGGAACTGCAAGTTCTATGCTAACAGTTTCTTCTCTTGCACTTCTGGTGTGTGGAACTCTTATCTGGCTTCTTGCTTCTCAGTCAAATTTAATCTTCAAGAATTTAAATGTCAATTATTATATTTTGTCCTATTAATTCCTATTCTTTTATTGTCCTCTCTGCTTAATAATGCTTTTCTTTTATCATATTCTCTTGTACTCAGCAACCCCTTGTGTCTTAGTGGCTTTATTGCCTTGATTGGGTTGAAATGTTTCAGATGTTCTATTGTTCCTTTTAACAAACTCTGCTGCATATTCAGGAGTCATCACTTGCAAGCTGTTAGAATTTCTTTTGTGAAGTACTATTTATATCAAGTAAAAAATGTGATGAAAGACTCACTGGGAAAAAGGAAAAGCTTGAAGTAAACGGGAACTGGCATAGACTGGAAATGGATATACCCACTATGGAGCCCATCATTTCTTAACACTGACGGACTGAAGCCTGTTGCATTTTTTAATCTGGAAGCAATTGGTGAGACAGGACTCAGCGGCTGTGATTCACCAGCTGAAAGCAGTGTTCTTTGAGCGGGGCCCACCCCACACGCTCCTCACAGACAATGACCCAGCTTTCTGCAGCAGGGAATTCAGAGCCTTTGCGTGCAAGTGGGGAGTCAACTTGTGGTTCCGTTGCACTTATACCCCAGCTGGGAATGGGAGAGCAGAGTTATGCCGCTGCACAGTAAAACGAATTGCAGCCAGAATGTCACACCAAAAGACAATACATCACCCCAGACTGCGCCCGACAACAGGATACACTGATACGAACTGTGGGTGAAAGGAGTTGACAACCTGATGATATCTTCAGATCCTGGGCACGGCTCTTACCAGGTCGGAGATTGCATGTGGGTCAAGGCACCAATGAGGTTCAACAGGGGTTGGGTGATGAAAATGATCAGCCCGCAGTCATTTCTGGTGGACGGAATACCCCGCCACGTTAAGGATCTGTGCCTGTGCCATGATTTCAGCGCGTCTGAGGAAGATTCCAATGACACATCTGAGAGCGGAGCAGAAAGTTTGCTGCTTAACGAAGAAAGTACATAGTGTGTCAATCCACCTGAAGAGGGAGTAGAAGCAGAGCCCCCCTCCGTTAATCCACTCGAAGAAGGAGCAAGAGCAGAGCCCCTCTCCCTGCTTTTGTGAAGAAGCACCCGTCGAAAACGACCATCACCGGGCTGCCACCTTTGTGATCATGAGATCAGGGAGGGGTATGACAAAAGACATGACTTACCTCAGAATTCGAAACAAATGCGAATGTGTCTTGCCTGCAAAGTGATGATAAAAAGAAATATGGCTGCTATTGAAGATGCAATTTATGCGTACCTATCTCATCTAAAATGAGATGATATTTGCACACATGCAAATTTTTGGCCGTATTGGAATAGCATAAAAAGCGGGGTGCTAGCAGCACAACAGAACGGAAGTCATTCGGTGGACAGCGTGCAATATAGTTGGACATATAGACTGACAGATGGACAAAGAGGAAGTCGAAGTAGGCGTAGCTGAGCTGGTGTCTGTTTCACAACTGCCCAGTGTAACGTCTGAGAAAGGGAGCCATTTTCTTGAGGCGACCAATCCTCTCATCACCAGTTTTTTTTTAATGTTTATAGTGTATAAAAAAAGAAAGTGATGAACTGATGTAAATTTGATTGCTAATATATGGATTGCCCCAAAAGTAATGCCTCCTATTTTATTATGTTGGTCTACAATATAAGGAGTGGTGGCATGACATTAGTGGTTTAAACCATCTTGCCAATAACCCATCATTATTTTTTTTGTCTTATTGCAGATAGCAGCTGAGTGGCAGTCTGATACAAAAATGCATCTGAACTAGAGGTGTTTGTTGAATTCATTCGTGTGGAAAAAATGTACCTCTTGACATTTGTTGACAATCAGTGAATTTTTATGGAGACAAAACAGTGGATGTAAACACAGAAGGTAATGTTTAATTAATGACAATAGCAATGAGTGTGAGAAAACACATTCTTGGTGGCTCTGCAAAGCTCTCAACCTGTAAGATAAAGAGCTCTTATTTATTGCAGATGAAAAGAAATATACATCACCAGTGATAATGATGACGGGGAAAAATAGTGTTTTGGAGCTGAAAACTTAATCTATTCAGTGGTGTTATTGTACTAGCAATTGCAGTTTGTGTGGAAATAAATAGTATGTATTACTTTTGGAGCACCTCTCAAATAATAATTTTTTTTATTTTATCAGTCACTTTGAGTTTACTCAAATGAGTATTCATGTAAAAAAACGTTTCGAACATGACTATTTCAGTCACATCAGAGGTAGCACTGATGTAACATAACTTTCCTTCCTAGATTTTCTCAAATTTAGCTTTCTGTCATACCAAGATAAATATAGTAAACGCCAAGAATAACCACAGACAGTTTTTTTATTTATTTTTTTATTTTATTTTTATTCTAGTTTTTCTGAGAGGCAAAATCATAAGGCAAATAAAAAGAATTTAAAAACAAAATAAAACGAGACTTGGTAGTGTGACAGTGGTTGAAGCAAACATTAGAAAAAATGTCAATTTGTGATTCAAAAATCGGATCCTAATCTGACGTCTGATAAATAAGCAATTGAAACAAATGACGAAAGATAAGCGAGAAGAATCTCTTTAAAAAAAAAAAAAAAAAAAAAAAAATAGTCATTAAAAAAAATCTTCAAGGGGAATCAGCAAGGAATTATGATCCGGAGTTACTTCCCTTGGTAAGCGAAAGGTTTTAAAAAAAGAAAAGAAAAATAGATAAAATTGGCGGGTCAAAGCAGCTAATAAACAAATTGATCACCGAAAGTTACTGAAAAATATTGTGAGCATTCACTTGTAGTGATATTCCTTGAACGGATCTTTTGTTTTGAATATTATTTTCGAGCAGCGGAAAGTAACTATAATAACAATAAAAACAAAAAATAAAAAAAATTAAGTCATTTAATAAATTTTGATATGGTGAGACTAAAAGAGCATGGAAATGAAATAGATTCTCTGTTTTTTTTACGACACTTTTTAAATGTAAATATAAAAATAAAATGTACATTGGAAAACTAACCTGTATGTTTCTTTTTTTCCATTTTTGTTTTTAGGAATCATAAAAATATACCTAATGGTTTGTTTGTTGAAACGAACATTCAGAATAAAACATTTGACAAAAAGACTTTGCCACAGATGAGACAGAAATGGTCTAAAAATAGAAAATAGAATCAGTCATCATAAAGAATGTCTCTTAAATATTCTACATTATAGAAGTCGCCATATTATTTAACATTTTTTTTTATTTGTACATGAATTTGTTTTAAGGTTAAAATTATTATGCATAAATAAATTGGTTTTAAGCTTAAAAGCAAAACACTATTATATTGTTCTGTTAATTATTTGGGTACGTTTTTTTTTAAATATTTGATGCTTACATTTTAAAAACTGTTCGAATTGAATTGTGGTTCTGATGATGAAAAAGTAGACAAAAGTAAAACTGATTAAAATGCATTATAAGCTGGTAGACGACATAAACACTTTTAAAAATGGAGCGTATATGCAAATACAGATATCCACCAAAAATGACGTTTGAAGAAATAAAATATATTTTTGTGTGCATATATATATATATATATATATATATATAGGGAGGGAGAGAGAGAGTGAAGTGAGTTGAATTTTGAAAAGTGTTTATGTCATCACTTTCAGCTATTTTGAGCAAAAAATATATCCACTTGAAATGCAAACTTTAAATTCTAAATTTTTAATTGATTATTTACAAGATTAATTTATCAGACAATTTGACATTATCTGATGTTTATTGTAATTTTCTTTTTAATCATTTCACCTCAAGCAAAGCAACAATGCCACTACAATGTAAGTGGTTACTGAGAATAAAAGAAAATGAAATTATACTTTTGAGGAGAAAAGACAATAAAACAACAGGATTCAGAAAGGCAAAAGATGGTGATTTATACTTCATCAAATTTTTGAAGAACATAGGTGGCAGAGAAGCAAGAAACCAGGAAAGCAAGAGTTCTGCAGGTGAGCAGTGTGAGAAAAGCAACTATTAGAATACAATCTGTTTTAACAATAAAATGATGAGACCAAGTTTACAATCTAGTAGTATGCTTAAATTTATGCAATGTACCAAGGAGAAAAGCTCATTAGAACAATTGCCATATAAATACATAGAAAAGACTCCAGGAAGATGTCATGTTGGTAGGAGTCTGACTGAACTAGAGATTCTGGTCAGGTCAGAACCGATAACTTTACAGACCCTTTGGATTTTGTTGCGAATCTCTAGATATATCGCAGGAGCACTAGACCATATATGTCAGCAATATTCAATGCATGAATGGTAGATTTATAAACATGCAAAATGATTTTTAGTGAGAAAAATTATCTGATATGATACAGGGAACCAACTTAGCTAGCAGTAGATCTAGCAATTGATTCAATATAATTATTCCACTTCATGTCAGTGGAAAACATGAGACTGAGAAGGCACAATGAGTTACTCTTCTGGAGGTTAGCATCAGCCATGCTGATGCAAGGCAAAATAATTCTCTATAATGACTAAAAGATAGCAATTTCATTTTGGAGGTGTAAAAGCAAGCCATTTCTTGCCCCAGTTAACAACTGTTTATAGGTAATTTCTTGAGATCAGCTGACAGTTTTACTTTATTGGACCTATTGGATGTACTATTAAGACCAGAATAAATACTTGCCATTAGCATAAATACTGAGTTGGGAATTGATAATATCGGGAAGGTCATTGAAGATAACATGGGTCCTATGGTAGAGCTCCTCATTAATGTGATAGGATCTAGAAGAGTGGCTGTTCAACATGACCCTCATTACACAATTTGTTAAAAGATTACATCAAGTTAAATATTTGGCCAAAGACACAACTGGCCCTTCAGCTTATGAAAAAGGCCAGAATACCAAATCCTGTCAAACACCTTTGAGATATCAAGTTGAGCCTTGCCATTATTATCTAAAGCTTGATAGAAAAATTTCGTAATGACTGTGAACACATTGGTGGTTGACCTGAAAAGTAAAAATCTGTATTGTTTTTTGAAAAAAGTCTGTATGATGTGAAATAGCTAAATCAGAGTTGATCAGAGCCTTTGTGATTTATAGTTACAAATTAGTTTTCTTCATCAAGTGAATATACCACAAGGGATAAAAATATTTAAAAATCTCTAAAGGATCTGCTATCATACAGTAGAGATAATCTTGCAAGCTATTGACATTCATGCTTGATATGTATAGATCTGGTCCACATTTGGAATTGCTTAGCAAATATTATAAACTAAAAGTTGAAGATTTGAAATATATATATATATATATGTGTGTGTGTGTGTGTGTGTGTGTGTGTTGCCAAAAATGTTGATGCAAAAAAAGAAAATACAAAATGTCTTTAAATGCTACAAAAATTCAATTTAAAATCTATACTTCTGTTTATGTATCTATGTATTGATCAGTATAATTACAAAATTTATGTATGAATTAACTGAAGATTGAATTACTATGGAAAATAATGTAATTAAAAAACATGAAAAGGAAATAAAACTTACTATTTTTGTTCTAGCTGTAACTGTCTTACGATTTGGTGAAGCATGGTCTCTACTTATATTATGTATCTGTACTATGATCATGTTCAAATGACAAGACCCATTGATCTAATTTTTGGCATGAAGACTTACATGATATCTATATGAGATTGCCCTTGGAAGTCATTTGGAGTCACAAGAGGTCATGAAAGCACATAATATGCCATTGTTAACCAAAGGCATCAATTTCTAGCTAAATGAACCTGATATATTAATTTTTTATGAAGAACAAAAGCTTTTTTTGACCTCACAAATGTTAGGGGAATAAGATCAAATTTAACCTCCAAAGTTACCAGAGATCATTAACAGTAGAATCAATTTGTGGTCATTATGATCTACATTGCAACCAAATAATTATATTCTTGGAAGTAAATTGGATGTAACTTGAGCAGAAAAGAGGATAAGTGGTAATTATTGGAGGTCAGCAGAAGTAAGTTTGGGGTTAAAATAACTTTTTGTCACCTCAAAAAAAGAACATAAGTCACTAAAAAATTTAATTTTTTTTTCTTTTGTTTGTAAAATGTGTAAACCAGAAAATGTTTCCAGAGAAAAATTCTAAAATATTCCAGATTGAAGTTGATATTTTTTAGCTTTCATATATGTAATGGCTTCAAACTGCAGAAACTAAGAATGACTTTATGAATATGACATATCTGACTTTTAAGAATAATGCAATCAAAGAGATAAATTTAAAGCTGGAGAGGTTTTTCTGTACACAGTTTTGATACTTTTGAAACAATTCAGAACACGACTAAATTCTTCAACTCTTGAGCTGCCTGGTGTTTCTCCCTACAGGCTTCAAGTGAAAGTTGGAATGTCCATCATACTTCTTAAAAATCTTAACCTTCTGAAATTGTGCAATGAAATTCCCCACCTGCCAAGCAGTTTCTCTCCTAAGTTGTCAAGGCAACTATTTTAAATGCAAGAGACAAATTTCTCTTTTGAATATAAGTGGATTTAATTCCCAATGGTGTTTAGCTTTGCCATGATTATCAACAAAATATAAGGTCAATCTCTCAATAGCTATGATCTCAAATTGACTGTAACATGCTTTTCTCATAGCTATCTTCATGTTGGTTACTTTAAGATGAGATTCAAACAACCTTTTCATACCTGCATCTGGTGGAAGAATCAATAATATGTAGCCAGAAGTCATTTCAAACTTTGGTACTACATCTTTTGCTTTGTTCTGGGTATTAGAATATTTTTTTAATAACAGTGACTTTTTTTCTGTGTAAATAATGTCAATAATTCTTTTTCATTTGTTGTGCAAGTAGAAACCTATTAATATTTTTTCTGGTATATTTTGAGTAATTTTTTTCTTTGGGCAATGATAAGTATCCCTGCTAGTATAATAATAGAATTTATGCATGAAATGAACTGAAATCATGAAAGACTTGGTAAAAATGCCCATTTTCAGTTTGATATGATAATAAATGAAATCTACAAGAGTAGAGATAAATTAGAAGACCTAAGCAGATTTATTTTCACAGCACTTGCCTAAAAAAACAGGCACAAACAAATGTAGACTCCACTGAAGAATCAGCCTAATGAGCCACATAACAAAACTCATCATCCGAATTCTGATGAATAGAGCATGCAGCAGAATCAGGCCAAAGATAGAACAAGAACAGTGGGTGTTCGTCAAAGACACCGGAACAAGGAATGCGATATTTATGCTGAGAATGTTATCAGAAAGAGCAATACAAATGCAGAAGGACCGTGTACCTGTTTTTTATAGACTAGAAAGGTGTTCAAGAAAGTATGCCACAAAGATCTGTTAGAGCTGCTCCGCAACCTTCACATATTCGGGAAAAACATTAGAATAATCAAGAATCTGTACTGGCAGCAAACTGCCTGCATACAGACAGAAAATGAGTTTAGCATATATACAAAAATAGAAAGGGGTGTAAGACAAGGATGTGTTTTCTTGCCAGACTTATTCAACCTATACAGTGAGGCAATTCTGAAAGAACTGGAAACCCTAGCAGGAATCATCATTGGTGGCCACAATCTTAACAACATAAGATATGCAGATGACACGGTGCTGATAGCAGACACAGAAAGGAAACTACAAAACCTCCTCCAGAAGTTAGTGAAGGAGAGTGAGAAGAAGGGACTAAGCATAAACTAAAATAAAACGGAATGCATGGTTATTATCAAAAGGGTGAGCCCAAAATGCGAATTACAGGTTGGGATAGTAAAATCAAACAGATACAGAAATTTAAATATCTGGGAAGTGTTCTAACAGAGGATGGAAAGTGCAGCACTAAGATCCGAAGACGTATTGGGATGGCCAAAGATGCATTCTAAAAACTAAGCAGAGTATTAAGAGACAGGAAGATTTCATTAGAAACAGTGAAAGGAAGATGTGGAGCACAATGATCGCCTACATCCTTAAGGGAGATGGCACATAAAAGAGGAAAGAATGCTAATTTTGTGTCCTGTTATTTGTTTATAACTAGTTTTCATAACACTGTGTTGAAAAGTCAGTTATAAATGAAATACTTCAGTTGTCATGATTAAATGTGAATACTCTACTGAATCTGATCTTCTATTACATAACTTCTTCCTTTCTCTTAATTTCCTTTTTTTCACAATTAAAATTTTCAAAATGAGTCACCTGACTGAAACATACAAAATATATAAGAGTTGAACAGAACTCTGATGCATGAAATTCGTACAAAAGGGAGCAGGTGCATTTCCAAAACGTAAATAAGAAAAAGGAGAATCAAAGAGAAAAGAAAAGAAAAAATTTATTTATATTACAAAACAACTGTGAAAAGCATTTATTGTGGCCTAATTGTTAATAAACTGTAAGTGAATTCTGTCCTCAAGAGATGCTATGCAATGATGGTTCTACCCAAGTAAACCAAGTCTTAGAAACTTTTATTAGATAATTGAAAATGAAGAATGGTTTACACAGTAGTTTATAAAATACTTGAAATGAGGCTAGTACACATGTGAGTGTCTTGAGGCTTACCTTTTCATTTCCATAGTGCATTAATTCATAATAAACCCCACTTTTTGGGGTTGTGTTTCTGATTCCAGACTTTCATTAGACTGAGAAACTTGTTATTGAATTCATGGAAAAGATAAGCTATATTCATAATTTCAGCCTCAATGTCAAGTGATGCTTTATTATTCTTTAGTTTTTTAATAACTTTCTAAACTTCCTCATCAATTGGTTCATATTTTTATTTTTAGACTGCACATGTATAACATCTGTAATATTGCTGTTAATATTTTTAATGTTTGTTGATGATGACAATAAAAATAAACAGGAAAAAGTTTCTTTTTGTAATATTTTCTTTTGTTTTCTTATTTATTATTTATGCTACATTTCAGAAAAGAAAAAATAATGTCTCCAAATTGTAAGGAATAATTAGATAAATATGTTATAGTGGTATATTGGCCTGCAAACATATTGAATGACGGAAGATAACAACAAACAACGTGAAGACTTGAGTAAAAAAAAATATATTGCTAAGTTTATTTTTGTTAGAAAAAATGCATTGACAAAAATAAGGTTACAATTCCGTAGGCAAAAAATATCTGTATATTTATATAAAGGCTGAGAAGAGCATTGTCCTGAAAAGGAGTTTTGTGGCTATTGGGAATTGTTGTTCTGAAAAAGACAGTTTTGTAATCATTGAAGAGTGTTGTCCTGAAAAGGACAGTTTATCACATATCATTGTTGCTGGTGAGGATGGCTGGCTGGTGCTGGATTTCCTGCTGGAGATGACTGGCTGGCTGGAGCTGCAGCTGATGATAATGGCTGGAGCCATTGGCTGGCTGGTTGCTGCTGCTGGAATATGGAATGCTACTTTTTGAGCTTAGAGGTCATTTTATGTCCTCAATTAGTTTTACAATAATCACTGAGCCTGAAAAGTTAAGCTGCTTCTTCCAGTTGGGTTTTAAAAATGTGGGAGTGCTGACAGGATATAACAAATCTAATAAAACCTATATCCAGTCAGATGATGGCATTGGGGTCAGACATAGTTTCATGTCTGATGTATCATTACCAATAACCCATGGTACCCCAGCAATACCACACAATACCATCGGAATTTTTTTTTTGTTGGAATGCTAGATCCATGTAGATGAAACCATTGCCCAATCTTGAAGTTTCTTAATATATTTTCTTTTTTTTTCTCTCTTGATAACAATCTGAATTTAGTCAGGTATGTTAAGGTTGTGTTAGCAATAAAACATTGGTATCCAACTTTCACAGGAAATATATTGGTTGTTCAGTCTTTTTTTTTATGTATGGCTCCCTTAGATCTTTTTACTTTTCTTATTTATATTCATCAAAATGAACCATTAATTCAATGGTGTAAACAATTTTGAAATATCACAAGATCAAGAAAATAAGTGGTTAATGTAATCTAAATTGGAAAGGTGAGTTGGCTTTCTAAATATAGTTTAATGGTTTAGCCCTTGGAACCATCAAACAATCAGGAGTTGTATCTTTTTAAAAGTAATTCTCAGAATTTCCTCTTTTTGTTTTTTTTGTTTTTACAAAATTTATTCTTATACAACAGTTCAGATAGAAGATTTAATTTTTAACTTTGACATATCAGCCTCCATGTACTGTTTGCTTTGTAACTGTTCATTATACACAGATGCCGATAAGTTGTTTCTTCAAGGACACATGGCACAGTGGATAAAGACGTTAGTTAGATCCAATGAGAGGACCCAAAGAGTGTGAGTTCAATACCCAGCTAAGGCAGTGGAGAACTTTCAGAGGAAATTAACTTGAGATAACTGATAACTGACATCTATTAAACATGACATGTGGAACTAGAACAGTCTACCCCAGTGAGCGAAATAAAGGGTTCAGTTCAACATTCCAACCACCTGAAGAAGGCTAGAGTGTACAACAGCCGAAACATTATAATAAATATGGCGACAAAGATGAGGACAATAGTCTGAATAATGTAAATGATGTTGTTTCTTCCTCCCCAGATGGTCAGAAAATGTAATTTTAAATGCATTTCTGGTATTGATTGTATTGTCTTTGTTAAATGTCAGAATTAACGCATATGAATGTTATAAAATGTCTGTTTTTCTTTCATTTTTTAATCAGATTTTGATTATGGTAAATGACATCTTTCAAGCATAGCAAACTACGTATGAAAGGAAAAGGAAGATCACTTTCTCCCTGGAACAAAGTTACTATAATGGAAAAATAACTCACAGGTAAAATATAGAAATTAAAGATTTGGTGCATATGGTATAATCAAAAAATTCTATTAGTAAGCTAAGTATTTGAACCAATGCCATATGCAAGTCAATAACATTATAAATAAAACTCCCCAAGAACTTAAACACAAGCAATATCCAGATGTATTTAAAAAAATGACACTATTTATAACATCTCACAATGCAACCTACAACTGACCAAATACAGACCTTGGATGAAATTTTTACATGAATCATAGAGAATGATTGAGCCAAAATGTTCAAAAACAAAAAAAAATAAGAGATAAAATTATAACTGTCCAAAATATTCACCAAATGCAAAGAATACTTTAAGCATTGTAGCAGGTATGGGTAACCTTTTTAGAGCAGTGGGCTGCTTGTGTTATGGCTCATCAAAAGGCAGGGTGCACAACTAAAAATTAAGATTCAGGGTAATTTTTCGTAGTGGGTACCTCAGCTATTTTCATTACAGAAAACCATATACACAAGCAAATACCTTAGAAATGTGTGCAAAAGTTTGTTTTGGGCAGTTTGTTTTGTTTTTTTTCTTTTGGGGGAAATGAATTTTTTATAATCAAAAAATTGAAGTCTTGGTATAATATTATCCCCAATAATGTGTAATTAACATTAAAAGAAGCCAGTCCCCACTGCGGGCCATTTAAAAGATAGTCCGCGCAGCTGATTGGTTGTACAAACATCCAATCAGATGCGCAGAATACATGGTCTTTCTTCGTCTAATTCTTTAAAAAGGCCAGAGTAGTTCTTAGCATTTCACTGTGAGGGGGAATCAGGGTTTGATCTTTCCTGATTGGGTCGATTTGGTGATGGGGAGTATGATGTTGAAAGACCCGAAACTCCCTGATGAACCAAGTCAAAACATCACTGACGACCCCCTCGGGCGCCTACTTAAAAGCGTATTTTGAATTATTGTAATTAACACATGTGATTTATTTCTAATTTTATCATTTGAAAATAAAAATAGTATATTTCTTCTACAGAGAAAAAAATCTTATGAATGTTTCCAGTTTCAAAACAAAATATGTTTACATATATGATCTTACTTAATGAAAAATACCAATGGTTTAAAATGATGAAAACGTTACTTGCACCAAAACGTTTACAAAATTCAACAAACATTCAGGAATCATTGTTTATGTATGAATGTATATATTGTGAGTGATCAATTGAGAAGGAAACAAAACAAAATTTTAAGAAAGGTTATTTCACTTATGAAATGACATTTGCCATTCTGAAAGACCAGACGAACAACAGATTGCCCGTGACTGCTTTATAGCATAAACCATTTTTCAGGTGTGTAATTTTTTTCTTTTAAATTTTGATTAACTTTTCATATTCACAAAATTTATAAAATTAAATAAACTTCCGATGACTTTTGATCTGGTCAGAAAGGTTGAATTTGTTTATATTATTTTGATGAATTCCAGTTGTGCCGCTAAATGAAATAGAAACATCCAGAAGTGATTGTGTGCATGCACACGCAGATGACATTGGTTACTCCATTGCATAGTTTTGATCTCAATGTTTGGCACTGAATGTAATGATGGCGACAACGTTCTTAACCCATGGAGTGTTGTTTCAAACACTGAGCAAATCATCTCCAGGGGGTAAATATTATAGCGTGGGCCTGGGCGTTTGATCAAGTTCAATTCAGTTATAAACTGAAAACTGCCAACAATATGTTGTCTCTGCTTGTTTCTGAACATCAGTACATCACTCATAGCAAACGCTGTGGTTAAGAGCAGGTTGGGGAGAGCAGGTACACATATTGGCATGAAGAGTAGTCAATCAGACACGATGTCTTTGGAGTTAGAACTGACCAATTCCATGTAATCAAGATTTGGCATAATTCCTCAGAATTCCTTTTGTTAAGAGCTGCATTTTGCCTTTGTAAAATTGAATTTTGGTGTTTACAAGTGATACTTTTTTTTCTTAACATCAACTTCATTTATTGTTACTTCTTACTATAATTCACAAAGTGTTTTAGTTGTCTGTCGGTCTGTCATTGTGTAATTCTAGAGTTATGACTACCAAATTTGCTCTGCTTACTAATGAGATACAAAACCATTTTTGTAACATATTAGCTATGGAAAATTCTGAAACCATTATCATTTTTAGTGAGGGGTTTTATTTACAATGTTAAACTTATTTTGTCTCCATCAGGTTAGCAAAACTTTTGTTTAACTGTAAAAAGCAGACATGTAGCAGAAAATTCCCCAAAAACTATTTAATTAAGGGGGTTCAATTAAGTATAATGCTAAACTAGACCCTTACTTTGTGTTCATCAGGTTACCAAAACCAAATCTTTGTACTTTTGTTTAACTGTATAAAACAGACATTGAACTGAAAATTCCCAAACATTTTTTAAGTTTTTAGAGAAAGGGTTTCAATTTACAATTAACTGTACGTTCTATTCTAATAGTTTCTTTTCTCACACTTCTCACCTGTGGAACTCTCTTCCAGGTTTTTGCTTCCCTGTTACCTACAATTTTCAAAAATTTAAATGCAACCTCTGTCACTATCTTTTGCCTTCCTGAATTCTGTTCTCATTTTGTCCTTTCTCCTCACTTATGTCTTCTCATTTTCTTTCACTCCCAGCAACCTCTTGCATCCGAGTAGCATTATTAACTTGCTTGGGGTGAAATGATTAAAAAAATATAATACTAAACTGGACCTTTACTTTGTATCTGTCAGGTGAGCTAAACCAAACCCATATGTAATTGACTTGCTAGCAGAAATCCATAAAATCAAAGTTGTGACATTTTTTTCTTTACTTCATTCTGGTCACTGAAAATCAAATGTTTACCTTTGTATTAGGAACAGTAACTGCCAGGCAGCCATATACCTCCTCACAAAAGCCGAGGTCAATATTCTGCCTGTTTATTGCTTCAATAAAAAATAAGCTGGATGAATTTATTGTCAGTTGGGTACTTGTGAAATCCTCCCTCACCAGATATTTAAATTAAATGTGTCTCAAGAGTGATAAGAGTCAATAAGTACATAGGTCAAATCCAGGATTTATTATTGGGTTCAAAGGGCTATTTTAAGACTTCTGATAGAAATAATTAAAATCATGCTGGCATGGTGTATTTTCAGCTTGTTTGGTTTTGAATTTACCAATCTCTCTCCCCCTTTATTTTTATCTGATCTTATTTTATGGCAGCATGGTATTGGATAGAATTTTTTGACAATACATCAACTCTATTATATTTTAAATTATTATTAACTTTACTATTGCAAGTGTCTTTATTATTCTGATGTTGAATGCAGAATGGATCTGTCTTTAAATATTATTTTTTTATTTTTTTAATCAGTCTCACCCCAAGCAACGCAGTACAGCCACTAAGATGCAAGGGGTCACAGGGTGTGGAGGAATGAGGAACAGAAACATTAGCAATGAGTAGAAAGAGAAAAGAGCAATCAGGAGGACAGTAGATAGCGATTGACACTGCATTTAAATTTGTGCAGTTTAAAATTGGTTGGAAAGCATGGAGCTTGAAGGAAGTTCCACAAATGAGAGGTGTGAGAAAAGAAACTGTCAGCATAGAAGTTATGGCTACATTTAGCTAGCTCAGCTGTAAATTGATGAAATCTCACCACCAGTCTAGTATTGCACTTAAATTCATACAGTCTAGGTACCATAGTGAAGAGCTCATCCGAACAACTATCATGAAAGTATTTATGGCAGTGGGTAAGTGACTGAAGCCGAGCCACCAGATCAGGACCAATAATATTGCTGATTCTTCTTCGGATCTTATCAAGGAGCTTGAGGTAAACAGCAGGGGCACTGGACCATATGTGGCAGCACTATTCTAACTATAGATGAATGGTAGACTTATAGATATGCAAAATAGATTCCAGAGAGAAAAATTGTCTCACCTGTCACAGTGAACTGACTTTATAGATTCAATATAGTCTTTTCATTTAATGTCAGCTGAGAAAATTAGCTTAAGAAGTCACAGTGAGTCACTTTACTGGAGGATAGCATCAACCATGCTGATGGAAAACATAGAGGGCTCTCCCAGATGATTAATGGAGAGAAGTTTGGTTTGTTATGTGTTTGTTTCGTAATATGAGGATTCATTATAATTATTTCTACACTTTAATATCTAATTATACATAAAGTTGTTTGATACAGTCAGCAGTACTTGCCTTAATTTCTGACCAATGACAAATCTTTCTTAAAAAATCTACCCCACTAAAAAAAATTAGGAGGTCAACTTATACTCCAGGTCTAAAATGTGAACCTGAAATCATGTAGTTTATGGTAAGTTGTTAGTATGGGAGAAGTGTGTCTCGACAAGTCATCTAAAGATTGCATTCGAGAAGAGTGAAACAAGTGGATGGTTAGCTGGGAAAAGTAATTCCAGCTACCATAAAAGCTTACTGAAAACACAGCACCCACTCATGAGGTATTGTAGATTATGATAGTTAATTGACAATATCTCACCACTGGTTTTTTATTAGAATTTTAATGAAAAGAAAGTATATGCTTACTGATTTTTTTCTTGATAAATTCAATACATTTTAAAATACGATTTGGTGGGGGGTCATCTTGTACAACAAATATAGCCTGAAACTTACATTTTAACTAAGAAAATTTGGGTGTCATCTTATACATCCATTTACCTTGTACGTCAATATATATGGTAATTGTGATTATTTTTTTAAAAAATCTTTCCTTGCTGCTATATTTTACAATACAATGAATGAGTGTTTGCTTCTAAGTATGCTTGTCTAATTGCATAGCTTAGCTAATTTGAGATTGCCTGCTCAGGCAAACTTGTGTTTTATTGATGTTTACAGTGTCAAACTGTGGTTTATATTCTGGCATCATCAGTAATTGAACAAAGACAGTAAGCTTAAACCCTTATTCCTGATGACTTGTGGCTTCATGCTAACATCATCATTGATATATTCCAAATAGTTTTGTCTCCGCAATTTCACTCACAATGATTGCGCCAATCCTGAGTATAGTTTCCAGGGACTTACCAATGGTGCCGCATGTTGGCATTGTCTCCCCCAGGTTGGGATTGTCTCTCCCAGATATTATTAAGAAGTCATCTCCCTGATAAATCGACCATTGTGAGATTTGTACCAGGGTTTCATGGATAGAATGTTCTAACCTGTTGATCATGTACACACTTAAAATTCGCCATGTTGCTATTTTAACTACAAAGATGTTTTTACATATTTGTTCAATAAATCATGTTTATGCCGAATAAGCAGAGATACATGAGCTGAGATAAAGAGAGAGAGTTAATAATAATGACTTTAATGCTAACCCTTAATATCACAATGGGATATAGATGTCTCAAGGAAATTTTACTTGTTGTTCATTTCTGTAAATGACCCCAGTTTTTTGTTGCATATTAATGTTGTTTGAACATTTTTATCTCATCCTTAAAAGTTGTATTTTTAATAAATACACTGGATCTAAATCTTAGTACTCATGTAAGTCTTATAAATTTATCAATCTAAAAGGATTGTTTGTTCAGAAGTTGTACTGAAATAGTTAAAATAACTTTGAATATATTGTTGTTTTATACATGAGAAAAAATAATTTATGTCATGAACTATAAGAAATATGCAAACTTTGTGATAAAGACTTAAAAATGTTTCTTTTATTTTTTACTTCCTTACTTTTTGTTTCTCACCTAACTTCTGCCACTTTTTTCCATTTTGGATACTTGGAATTCAGTTGCATCTTTTTCACCTTTTCAATTTGTAAATATTGAAATTTCAAATACAACATTACACTTAAGTTGTTTGAATTGCTGAGATGAAGCATTGGTATTAATTTTTGATAAGATGAAAAAATAACTGGTCAAAAATGGATATTGAAAATGCTTTGTGTTAGAAATTTAGGCACCTTGTGACTATTTCTGTCTGAAATCCTAGGATGAGCAGTTATCATTATTTATATTATTTACAATGGAACCATTATCTGAAATGTTTGTGATAACAAAGATGAGGATAATAGTCTGGATGTAAATTATTAACTAGAATTCTTTGTATAGTAAGTATAAGCAAAAGAAAATTGATTTCCAATAAGTCTGACAAGCTACTTTCACTGGTTCCCAAACTGCATGAGTTTAAGTGTGCTACTAGGTTGGCATCTCAGTCCCACCCTTTCACTGTTGAAACTGTTAAATGTAGCCATCTCTTCTACTCCAACAGCTTCTTCTCTCACACTTCCCACCTGTAGAACTCCCTTCCTCTTACTTGCTTCCCTGATAGCTATAATCTTCAAATATTTAAATGTAATGTCAATCGACATCTGCTGCTGCCTTGATCTTGATCCCCGTCCTTCTCTTTATCCTTTCCCCAAACACCCCCCTCTTTACTCTTGCTCTCACTCTCTGTAACCCCTTTCATGCTAGTGACACTCCTACTTTACACTTGGGGTGATATGCTTAAAAAAAAAAGTAATTAGGATGTGCATCTAGTATAATATGTACCAGCACAGAAAGTGGCATCTGTGAGTCGAGTTCAATTTCTGGGTTAGTCTATTGCATTAATTTTCATACAAATGGAAATGATATTAGCTGTTTCCTTATAAGGAAACATTTGGCATTCATTGACAGAGAAGCCAGTACCACTTGCGATTGAAATTTATAAAATCTTTCTATTAAAACAATTTTCCAAGAAAATAGGTTTCTCATGTCCAGCAGCTGCGATCACTCTTTCCAATATTTTTTTTTAATTTCATCCCAAGCAAAGTGGGAGTGCCACTAGTATGCAAGGGGATGATGGGGGGTTTCCTTCCTAATCATTTGTTTGAAGCCATGTGGAATGTCAACCTCTTGTCATCATTCTCTGTTCAAGTTATATGTGCTATCCATTTTAGTTGTTGCTGCTGTTGAAAATCCTCAAGTGATGTGCTTTCTCTTCTGGTATAATTCTTTGTTTATGATTCTGTAGTGCTTGTCAACAAAGTTTGAAGAAGGATGGTCCTTGCTAAGTCTTGACAGGATTTAATTGCTTAAAGCCATTTTTAATCATCAATCTGAGAAAGCAGTTGTATATAGCTGACATTTCTGAAAGAGTTTGACACCATGCATGATATCCATATGAAAGTCTCAATCTAACAAGACTATGACTCAAATTATTAGGTTAATGCTTTGGTTTTATCACAACTTGGGGTGGTAGGTTAAACTACCCCTAGCACAGCCATTTCTATGTTCAGTTTCCCAATTTCCCTAAGTTGGTTATAACTGATCCATACGCTGAGATATTGGAAGTATTTGGTATTTACTAATTTCACATCCTAAGTTTTTATGATGGTTTGGGGGTATGTGTCATCCCTCCTTTAATTCCAATTCCAGATCAGAGTTTCTGTTTTAGAAAGATTTATCATGAGTCCTATTTCTTGGAACACTTAGTAGAGGATGTTGGTCTTTTTTATTCAAAGCATGAATAGCAGAAAAAAAAACTGGGCTTTCTAGCCTTGGATGGCTGCCAGTCTAAGAGAAGGAAAACTGTAGAGAGTCATGATCACCTACACCCTGAAGAGATTTTTAAAATTATTTTAGCATTTGTAGAATTTGTGATATCCCTGTGGTATGAATGGATAGAGAAAGAGGAAGATTTGTTCGATGTCCTTTTGGAATTTTTGCAGCAATAGTTGCTTACATTTATTTATTTATTATTTAGGGTACAGTTTGAAGATGATTTTAGAATTTTCTCTTCTTTCTCCAAGTTTTAACGTGATGAGGATAAAATGATTTAAAATAATTTTTGTTGTTCTTTTTCAACCCTATCTACTTAAGTGTATTCAGTATTGATAAATGCTTTCCCCTGATACAGCTATCTTTGGCATATCAACACCAGAAGAGCAAAAACTGCACAAAGAAGAGAAGGTACAAATTATAAAATAGAAAAGTAAAATGAATCATGAAAAGAAATTGCTGAAGATGGGGTTTTGTGAAATATTTTCTGATTTCAACGTGAGATAAGTTATTATAGATTGGATGGTCAACTGTGTCTCCCACACCTGACCCCAATCTGCTCCCTTGTTTTCCAATGATGCAAAAAGGATAACAAGAAAGGCAACCTTGATGCAGAAATATTTGCTGTTTAGATCTTTTATCTGATTGGATAAATCTTTCAAACTTTGCCCTCAACACAACATTTCAACTGTTACCATCACCATTATCAACACACTCATACCTTCATGACAAAACATTCTCACACTTTCATACTATACTTTTCTCTTTCCGTCATTTCCTTTCTTTTTCTCTATCTTTCTTTTTCTCTATCTTCCTTTTCTCTTATCTATTTTTCCCCCTTTGTCTTTCACATTCACTTTCATATAAAAAGACAGACCTGCAGAAGTGACTTGAGAATGAAAAAATGTATTATAATTGAATTTTCATATATTTCCCTAGAACAAGCAAACATACAATCATTTTTATTTGGAACATTTTGCTGAGCCTTAATTCTGCTTATGATGTAGATAATTTTAATCTTAGACAATAAATAAATGACACACGCACACACCAACATTAACTGAATCAGTCATAAGAAAATAGAATCAAAAGTGCCAACTCTCAAATCTCTCTAAATATCTGACAATTGATAGCATTTATTGAATGGGTTTTTCCTAGATTAGCAATGCACTTCAATTGACAGGCTCAGGCTAACAGTTCTGTCTTGTGGTAGCAAACTTAAAGTGTCCCTTCTCTGATTTTTCAGTTCATTGCCTACTCTTGTATGCACAGCCAGACTTCTTCATGAATTAAAAAAAAAAAGTAGAGATTTATGATGTATTTATTGAGATATGTATATCATAAATCTCTACTTTTTTTCTCTGCAAAAGGAATAAATTTTCAAACATGTTTATCATTTTATTTAAAATTAAATAGAAGCATACAACTTTATAATTGTTATTTAATTGTTTATTTCCTTATCTTGGAGATCAGATCACTTGGTTAGAAAATGTTTCTCTTTGCAAATTTCTCTCTTCAAAAGTGAAAGCAACAAATGCTAAACAGAGATACTTGGGAATTAAACTGCTTATAAAACTTGTACAATTTGTTCTGGAAATATTAATCATTTAAAATGAGAATATGTAGAATAAGTCTAATAACACACACACACACATATATATATATATATATATATAATGAAGTTAAATATTATTAAAATAAAATGTTAAAAACATTTTACTATAGAATCAAATGTAAATATACATTTTGATGTAAATTAGCAGTATCTACATAGATACATCACTAAGAATAATAATGGAAAAAGTATTCATTTCCAAGGAAAATATATCCATTTTTAAATAATCTCCTTCTTTGTCAATGCACTTAATTCAGTAGTGAATATTTATGGGGGTAATAAGGTTATCAGGTTTATCTTATGACAACACCCCTTACTATATATCAGTATATTTAGTTTGAGTGTAGGTTGGGTTTGTGCAATGATTAAACAAAATGCAAAACTGTTGAAAAATGCAAAGTAAACCTTAATATACACACAATAAAATAATGCAAAAGGATAAGGTGAAAGTTGAAGTTTCAAGAGTTAGTGCAATTCACACACACACACACACACACACACACACACATATATATATATATATATAAGATTAAAAATAATGGAAGACTTAATAATAAAAAAGCCAACACTTAATAATATTAACTATGAACATAGCCACAATGTACTGTACTCGGAAAATAAAATATCCCTACAACTAAAAAAAAAAAACAAACAAAAAAACATTTATACAACTCATACACCCAATTAAAAAGCAAAAATAAAATCATCCTTGATAATGGCCAAAAGCACTTGTAATTATAAAACATTTGGACAATTTCTACACACTCTGTCCAAAAAAGAAAACACAAGAAAAATTAAATAAAAAGCTTAATCATAGTACCTTGTCTGTCATCTTTAATGAAACATGTATAAATGAAGGATTGTTGCTTAAATACACAATACATACATACATACATACATATATATATATATATATATATATATATATATATATATATAGTTTTATGGTATGCTATATTTATGGGTTAAAGTGCTCAATATCAGAGATAAAGCATATGTAAATATAAAAGTAGATATTAAACTCAACACCCAGAGGCAATAGTCTGTTTTATGCTAAACACAATCATCATGCTATGACATCTGCATTTAGCATGAAACAGACTTTTGCCTCTGTGTTGACTTCAATGTCCACTTTATATATATATATATATATATATATATATATATATATATATATATATAGGGAAGAGGTTATAGAATTTCCAACAAGAGAAAAGTGTGTATTATAAAAACAAGAGAGAAACTGCAAACGTTTTTGGTTGTAATGTGGATTTTAAAAAACATATATTATGCTTTATTTTCCATAATTTTGCTATATGTGTTTGCCTGATGAAGGTTGTGAGACCGGAAACGTGTGTAGCAAAATTATGGAAAATAAAGCATAATATATTTTTTAAAAATTCACATTACAACCAAAAACGTTTGCAGTTTCTCTCTTCTTTTTATTATATATATATATATATATATATATATATGGTGTTTCATAATGATGGGACATATTTTAAGTGATATAGAGTACCAAATATATTTATTGCATAAGTGATATACAAGAATTCAACATTATCTAAGATTTTATTCTATCCTATAGGTATCTGATATCTCTTCTGCTAACTGTGTAACTGTAGATCATCATAATATCTGTATTTGTAATGATAGAATGCATTCATGCATGTTCTCTTCGTAGTGGTGACCATCTCAGGGATGTAATATTTAAATCTTAGATAATATGTTGGACTCTTGTATATCTGTTATGTAATAAATATATTTGGTACTCTGTCATTTTTATAATCCAAGATACTTGCTTTTAAAATGTGTCATTATGAGACATCATAAAAAAAAAAAAATAAGACCTGGTAATATACATACTCATATTTGCTGTGAATAAATAATTTTAAATAATTTTATATACAGTAAGTAATTCTATTACATTTACTTGTTTCATAAAAAAATATAACTGATTAAATTTAAAAGTAGAATTTTTTAAAATTGGTTTTAAAATTGTAATTAAATAAAACGGATTCTAACCTTAACACCTCTCTTAAAGCAATTCAAACACTTAAAAGAATCCAATAGAACACCTAAAGTTAAATGAAATTAATATGATAAGTTAGAATATGTAGGACATTAAATGACCCATGTCCTTTGTACATACATGAAAAAAATTTATATTACTAAATTTATAAAAAATAAAAGTTTACTGAATTAGTGAAATAATTTAGCTATCTTTGCCATCATTGTCACAAAGTTTTTAGATTTTAGTTTTTGTGGATTTAGCGGATGTCAGAATTTGTTGAAAAATACATCCCTACCCATCCCTAAACATAACCCTGCTTTCGAATGTAACTATTAACTGATACAACGAAAATTAAAAACTGAACACCCTACCACCCCTTGTTTAGATGAATGGATTTCTCGGTATCCTTGGAAACACTCAATTATGAATCTTTGCCATGCCTTTAAAACTGTAAATTTAAAAAAATAAGTTACTCCAAAATTTGCTTGACAAGGAAATGGAACTAATGTCTTTAATTTAATAACAGAATTAAATTCAAAGGCTTTAGCTTCCATTTTTGAAACAAGGTTATCACTGTGTAGCGAAAAAAAAATTCTAAATCAATTAATTTATAATATATATATATATATATATATATATATATATATATATATATATATATATATATATATATATATGTATATATACCACTTCATCATATACCATTACCTGGGTCAAGCAAGGATATACAAGTAATAGAATTTTGGGTAATTAGACAAATCATTATAATAATTCATTGAGTCTAAAAGAATCCTCAACAGAATACAGAAAGCATTGGACGGCTGTTTCGTCCTATTTTGGGACTCATCAGCAGTATGCATCCAAGATTCAAACCTGGACTGCTTTGATACAATGCACAATCCATTCGGCTATGTAGGTTGAATTCACTACAGGAATGATAGTTTGTGAAACGAGCTTCTTGACTGTTTCCTCTCATCCCCAAATAATCTTTATTATTTATATATTAAAATTAATCATAAGACCAAAATAATGTTGCCTGATGTAGATGTATTCACTTGTAAATTGGTTTCTTGGAAGTTAATGGTAATGGTGAGATTAGCCATTTTCATACATTCAGTGTTCATTGAACAAACAATGTTGTTTTAAGTTGAAATTTATAAAATCTTCTGAAAAGTTTCAGAATAGTCAGATTTCTCAAGTTCACTAACCTGCTATTATACTTTCTAGTGCAGGAAATCAACATTTTGATTATTTTCTCTTCCAGTTACATGTGCTATCCATTTTAGTCATTGCTGCTGTTGATAGTGACTGTTTGTGATTCTGTAGCACTCATCTATAAGAGCTGATGAAGGATTGTCTTTAAGACCTAAATGATTCATTTGTTTGAAACTATTTTTTTTAATCATTTATCTGGGAAAACGGTTGTATACAGCTGACTGTTTAGATATTTCTGAACAGGTTTGGTACCCTGCATGACATCCATATGAGAGTCAAGATTTGATGAGGCTATTTAACTTGACTCATTTTCTAAGTTTTTTTGAGTGATTTGTCAGATTTTCAAGGTTTATATGAACTGTACATTTTTTCCACTCATACATTTTGTCAATTTTTCAGGAAGATCTTTTATCTGATATTTTTCACTATTCATTTTTATCTGTCAAAATTCAAGGCATTTATGTAGAAATTTTATCTTATAAAGGCAGTTTTACTGTTAGCAAAAAAAACCTAAGTGGCAGTGACAAAACAACAGATGGAGATAAGATGTAGTTGAAATGAGTAAAATTTTTATTTCCCTGTGATTTACAAGGTTTGATTGCTTGCTTGTTATGAGCCATCATATATCAGTTGTGGAAGACTGAGAGTTTATTTGGGGTATAACATAAGGTAGTAGTCAAGATAGACATGTGAAGAAAATCAACACCCATATGTAATCAAGTGAGATAGACTCATTGGAGAAATAGTAACACATATGTATTGATGTGTTAGTCTCTACTGTAGATGGTTTTGTTGTTGGACAGAGACATCACTGTTGATGCCAGTGGCTTGGTGTCATTACTGATGGCTTGGTTAAGCTTGCCTGCCGTGAGTGTCCATCACTAATGCTAGTCTGGTCAGATCTGTATTTGTGAGTGAAGTCAGCTCGTCAGTGGCTCAGAAATGGCTGCTGTGAAAACTCTTTTGACTTTTTCTGATTGGTCAGAAAATATGTTTTTATTTACTTTTGGACAGTATTCCAGAAGTGGGTATGTGGAGCTGGATCAAATTAAGTTCTGTTTTTGTCATATGAACTATAGATGTTGAAGTGAGTACTTCCATTTGAATTAAAAATTCTTTAGAGAAAAAAAAAAGAGTTGTTTCTTTAAAATATTATTCTGTGGATTATAATTCATGAAATTGACAGAGATAATTAGTCATTTAAGTTTTAATAAGTGTGACCATAAATAATTTTTTATTTAATTTGATTAGTAATAAAAAACTTACCATAAAAATTAAAAAATATTAGTTTATTTACAGAAGGTAAGACATTGTTCCTGGTACAATTTATGAGAAGATGCTTAATTGTGAATTTACTTTTATTTTAGAAACTGTTTTCCTAAATTTGTTTCTGATGATGTGAAAGTTACGTAAATGTATAAGAAAGTATTAGAAATCTTCAAATAGACTCTGTAACTAATTCTAGTCATGTGATAGATTGTTTGGCAAAAGTCATCATTGATAAGTTCACAAATTCATTCTATAGTTTTGTTTAGTGACTAGTTGCCAAAAATACTCATTATCTTGAATTTCCAAAAGAATATTCAGTCAAAGCCTGACAAAACTTTTTGAGGACCTTAGCAAAAGATTTACTGAGCTTCATGTAAAATTTAATGAAATCATGTTGATCAAATTTATCAGGCATTGTAAAGATTGCAGAGCCATTCTACTATAACATTACAAAACTTTTCATGATAACTAAGCAGAAAGACTATTGGTAAACTGACTCAGTAGGTTAGGTACAAATTAACATTAGCTGTACATCATTTCCATTGAACAGTACAATCATAGCATACACAGATTAGGAGCTTTACAATAGCATCTTGTATGTTCTTGTTCAAAGGACAATAAATAAATTATTCACAATATGAATTCTGGTAAAAAATTGTTCCTGTAGCATTTAAATAAATATTGAAAATGAAATCATAAAATTGAAGGATTAAATACTAATGTTTTCTATTATCAAGGGAAGATGTTTTTTATTGTTTCAATACAGTACTTGTCAAAATAATTTGACACACTGGCTTTGATGAGTCTGCCAATGGTAGTTTTTTTCATGGATTATGAGAAAACTAGGCTCTTGTTTTATCAGATCCTTAACAAGATAAATTCTAATTGTTTTATTGCTTGATAATTTATTGAACTGTTCCTCACCAACTTGCACTCAATTCTTTTTATCACATTAATTTTTATTAGATGAATTTGTATAAATTTTCATGTTGAGTTCATAGATTCAAACCTGTATATATGTTGACATCAATTAAAATACCCAAGGGCTAGTTATATCAGAATCAGTATACATTTACTAAATTAGATGCTTGGTATTGATAAGGTTTTTTTGATAAAAATAAATGTTCATTTCATTAATCACCTTCAGATTTTCAATGACAAGTAAAATTTGTGATGAATACAGTTTGTTTTTTTCTTTTCACACTAAGGAAAATATACATTGTGAAGGGATGCTGAAAATTCCTGCTAGATGATGAAGAGATTAAAGGAAAAAATTCTGATGTTTGGTTATTTTGTCAGATTTGGTGAAGTGGGTCAGCCAAAAACTTTTCAACAGCCACTTTCCAGCATATTCTGATTTTATTGTATGCTATTTTATTGAATTTTCTCACAATCGATATTTGAATCTTGAATAACAAAAACAACAACATCAATGCTTCAAGGGTAAAAATCATCAATCATATAGAGATTGAATGTAGAAAATGAGCTAAGGAGGAGAACAAAAGGAAGCATGAGTGGGTAGGAAGAGTGATCTTCCAAGAATTGTACAAATCACTGAGATTTGACCTTTGAAAATCAGTGGTATATGAACAAGCCAGAAGCTTTCCAAGAGAATAAAAAACATACTCTCCTACAGAACTTCTAAATTCAACTGGGTTCTCTCAATTCAGGTGAGGAGACCAGATCTAATCTTTTTGTAAACAAAGAGATGATGTTGCTGTTAAGAAAATCAAAAAGTAAAGATGAAAAAAAAAAGAAAAAAAGCAAGAAAGAAAAATTATAAAAATATAGAGAACTTGCCAGAGGAATAGAAAAATTGTGTAAAATAAAGATGATGATCATACCCATCATTACCAGCATACTTGAAACAGTCCCAAACTTTCAAAGAGGGTGGAAGACTATGAGAACAGCACATTACTAAAATTAGAATGCTGATAAGAGGGCTGGTGTATTGAGGATACTTGGTGTCACTTTAATTCAAGTGAAAACCATCAGATATGTCTGGTGTGAAAACGTATTTATACATGATATTTTATTGTCAATATGAAAAGAAGTTCCTACTGTTTAGTCTTTGTAGGGAATTCTGAAAAGGTTGAAGAGAGAAAGAATATTTTTCTAATAAAAAGAAAAAATTCTGATTAAGTCAAATATCAAAATTATCAATTATTAAACAGACTGTCATTAAAAATATTGACCCAAAGCCTCACTGTAGGTGTGTCCTTTGAATTATAATGGAAAAATAGACATTAAAATGATATTACAGTGATGAGTCAATTGTTTTTAAATTGTCTGAAATAACTTCAAAGAGAACTATCACTGCAGGGTGTCAATAACCTAACAGTGTTCAAACCCAATAATAATGATACAATAATGTTTCACAAAGCTTCAGGGGAGAATGAATTTTGTAGCTGTATCATATCAATAATAATAGTTCCTCCCTGATTGCAAATTGAAGCAGAAGTGTGGTAGAATAGATCCTTTGGAAGAGAGTTGGAAATAAAAATTCACATTTTTAATTCCAGTACTAGAATCAAGAGGGTGAGGCTCTTGTGTTCACTTTTGCAATAATTCCCTTGAAAAAGGCATTAATCCATTTCTTACCACCACCTATGGGTTAAATAGGAGGATAAAGCTATCTAGTCCTCAGTGGAAACCAGTCAAAACTGTGGAAACTTTCAAATTACAGAGAATGCAAGAGGAAACCACTCCAATATCTTTCCTAAGAATGCACAGCAATTGATAATTAATAACTGGGATCTATAGAGAGGGACGATTACTCATGTCCTCAAGGGACATGACATTTTTTTATTTGTTTATTTAAAAAAAGATCAAATTTTTGAGTTAGGTTAATTAGGAATTAAATTTTTTTTTTTAAATGAAAAAAAAAACATCACCAAAATCCACATAGTGTCCTAATTCAATTTAAAATTAATTTGGTTGCTAAATAAGAGGCAGCTGGGTATCATAAATTTTGTGATCAGTTTGGTACATTTACAAAAGTTTTAGTCCAAGACAGGTTCTCTACCTTGATCTAAAGTAAGATTTTTCATTTTCTAATACTATAATAATTGTAATTAAGCTGGCTGTTCAACTCAAACCTTTGAACTCTTGGCTTATATCAAAATATAGGTGCAGGCCATGTAGTTAGAACATTTGCTTTCTGATCATGAGATCAAAGTTTGAATCTCACCAGGGTTAATTTGTCAGTCAGGTGACTTCTTCATGTTATCGACCTAGAGATGCGATCACAGTGTGTGACACAGTTGGAAAGTACCTGAAAGCCATGCCAGATGTTGATTCAAAACTTGTGAGTGAAATTGGTAGGTGGAACTGTTCAAAAATTGTCAATGATTCTGCTAGCATCAGTAGTGTACAGAAGTGGGGGGCAGAGAGATTCATGGCCCCAGGCATCCATATTGGAAGGGAATCTAATCAAAAAATGAAATAAAATTTTAGTTTATATTTAAGTTAGGATGCTTGTCTCTGTTGGTAGTTGCATAATTAAAAGAAAGAAAAAAACTTGTAATTCCAACAAATGATTTATTTTTTTATGGAAATATTTTGGCTAGCAGTTGCCAGTCTTGGATACTCCTTAATTTGAGTAAAACAGTACAAAGAAGTTCAAAACGCTTAAGAATTTAAATCAAGGAAAACAAACTGAGTTGATGACGTTTACAACATAATAGCAAGTCGAGGCATAAAAAAAGATTTTCTTTTGTACTCCCTTGTACTGTTTTACTCAAATTAAGGAGTGACCAAGACTGGCAACTGCTAGCCAAAATATTTCCATAAAAAAAATAAATCATTTATTGGAATTACATGTTTTTTCTTTCTTTTAATTATAGTTTGTATTTAATTTGAATAAAGGATTTATTTCCGGTTTCATCTGTTTTAACATATTAAAATGTCTTTCTTTCTCACTAGTAGGCCTTGTAGCCCCCCCACCCTCATTTGAGTCTCAAAGGTATACAATCAAGGAGATGGCCCAGCACATCACCAAACCTCTGCATGTCACTGACTAGTTTGACTAGTCACAAATCATTGTGAACAAGGGTTTGAGTGAAGTAGCCTTGTTCAAACTGATGATTGTGTCAGATTATGTGCTCTCTCACAGAAACTAACAAAGATCTGCTCAGCAGTATAAACCACAGGCTTGCTCTGTGGGTGTTGAACAAACACAAATCTTTCTGAGCCAGTGTCTGCAACAGGGATTGGCGAGCTACCAAACGAGCAATCAGCCATTATATGAAAGTGTGTACTACTTATCTGATTGTTATTTCCTGACAAAGGACATGTTTACCCTTTTCAACTGATCATTTGCCTGTTATGTAGAGTTTGAATCTAAAACCTTCCTAAGATTGGGATGACAAATCATAAAGTTATTATTGTTTTAGTTTTAGCAGAGCATTAATTTCATCATCTTCAGTCCCATGACCCATGGTCATAGGGTTGCTGCCCAACACACAACTAGATCCCTTCACATATTTGGGTTGAAATCCTGAGAGGGATTTATTCATGCATAGTGTGTCTTGAGTAAGTAGACCTGTTGGAGTTTATCCCACTCTGGCTGAGCCCTGTCGGCTGGGGCTGTAGAATACATCAACTGCACCTCTGCAGAGGGGTAAGACCCCCCCCCCCCAATGGGGCGTCCTGTGTATGACAATAAACTACCTCCGCGTCCAGGGTAAGACGATAAACTACGTCCAACAGCAAGGCTTCTGATCAGGAGGCTTTGAGGAGTGTGGAACCTCCTCTTAATTGCTGGCATTCCCAGGTCCATCCAGAGCTGGGGTGGTAGCACCTGTTAGGGTCCCAGCTATGGTCAAATAGTTAACCCAGAAACTGGAGTAAAAGGCATTATAAAAGTGTAAAAATAGGTTTTAATACCAGAAATATTTTGTAAAAAATTATTACCAGAAATAAATTTTTGTAGAAAAAAAAAATATTACCAGCAATATGTTTTTGAAAAAAACTATTACCAGCAATACGTTTTTGAAAAATTATTACAGGCTATACATTTTTGAAAAAATAATATTACCAGCTATATGCTTTTGAAAAAATAATAATACCAGCTATACGTTTTTGAAAAAGTAATGTTACCATCTATACGTTTTTGAAAAAGTAATGTTACCAGCGATATGTTTTTGGAAAAATAATATTACCAGCTATACGTTTTTGAAAAAATAATATTACCAGCTATATGTTTTTGGAAAAATAATATTACCAGCTATAAGTTTTTGAAAAAATAATAATACCAGCTATACATTTTTGAGGAAAAAATATTAACATAAATAGATTTTTGACAAAACAAAAATATTACCAGGAAAAAAAAATTTGTCGGTATTAAATGACCCATTGAGGTGTTGATGTGCCGTAAAACAAAAGAAACCAAACCAAACCCACTCTGGCTGATATTCTCTAACTTGAATGCTTGTCTTGATCATGAACATATAGTTCTTGGTTCCATCAAGGGAACCTATCTACTCTGATTGTTCTCTTTAGTCTAGGAAGCCTTCTAGCCAATGGTGCAATGTCATCACTGCACTTGCTGCATACATCACTATTGCGACCAGTCTACCCAATTATGCAAGATGGCTGTTGACCCTATGAAAGTTTTCATCATCCTTTTGAAAGGTCTTGTATTTAATCTGATTGGGTGTTTAGCCACTTTTCTCACCAGAAGACCTTAATTTAGATGCTGTTGATCTGATCATGTGACAGGTTAAATGGTACATGCAGCCCTCCATGGAATGACCTGAAATAAAATTTCAGGTAACTTATAAAAATTCCAATTTGTATATATACAAATTAATAATTGAACATAAAGGAACTCATACAATTTAATAATAATAAAAAAAATTTAATAAATGAATCCTGAGTTAACCATTGTTAAAAATTATTTATATTTGATAAAAAAAATGGCAATATCTTTAAAATGTCAACAGTTTTATGAAAGCCAATTTACTTGAAAAATATTTTTCTATTTTCTATTCTTAATCATTCTATTACTTTAGTTGATATATTTCACAATATTGTGGCTGTGAAGAAAGCGATATAAAATTGTTTGTGGCTAAATGCTGGTTGTGACATTTATTTTCTAAGCTTGAAGACATAATTATTGTTAAAGGGTCTTGATTTTAATCTGTGGAAATAACTGCTAAGAATATACCGTCAATAAATTTATAAACAAATCCTTTATGCTGGAATTTCTAATTAATAAAAATCAACAATTCTTGGTCTCATCCTCCACATTTTTGTTCTAGCCTTGAAGTCAGAACATTATAACCACTTGACTGTATCCCTTTTGCACATGAACATAATTCTTATTTAGTGAACTTTTTCCTTATTCGTATCTTTTGTTTTTTTTTACATGCATTATATATATGTTGCTTGCTGAGTATTATTTTGACCTGTTCTCTATTTTCTTTTTATTGTTTATTGAAAATATTGTCAATTCTGCTTGTGGAGGATTTTACTAATTACATTTAATCATGGCTAATTATTCCATAAAGAGAAAAGTTTTTAGTCACATCACATTAAAGAATTTGTGGATTGTATGGTGACATGGGACAATTTTATGGGAAAATGTAGAAATAATATAATTATTACACAAATTGGACTAATATTCCATCTTTTTTGTTTTTATTATAGCATTTTTTAGTTTCTGCACTCTTTGAAGAAACTTGGGTGTGTCCTTCATCTGCTTTAAAAGATGTCCTAAGTTGAAGATAGATAATCTTTGAAAGAGTCTAAAAAGTCCTGCGATAACTGAATCGAACAACATATATTTTGTTTACATGTTAAATACATTAGTTCTTGTTGGATAGCCAAAGTTAAACAGTGTCAAATCTGATTAGATAGGTAACTATTTATAAACATTAGGTAAAGGTAGGTACCTTGTGCTAAACAGTCACAATTTGTGAAAACCTAGAACAATTCAAATTCTCCAATGAAAATCCATCTCCTTCCTTCCCTCCAGCTATGGGTTAAATAGTAGGACTTGTATCTGTAAAAACTATTGTTATTCTCAAAGAAAATAGTTAATGCAATATTCACTCAGAAATATTTAGTTCCAAAATATGTTTTGGCTTTAAATAACCACAAATAGATTAATAAACCATTAAAAAAAACAATATTATTTATTTTGAAAATTAATGGCAATAATGATTTTAGACAAATGACACAACTCGGTTAAATAGCATTGTCATAGATTGAGTCCAAGGAGACAAATTTAGTTTTTTGTTCAGTTCTCAGTTCCAGAAAAATGTGTGTGTGTTGTGGGGAAGGTACTGGAGAACCTTGTGCTGTGGATAGAAGAAGAATCAAAAGAAAAAGATGTTTTCTGATTTTTTTTTTTTTACTTTTGAGAATATTATGCCTGACTATGACCAGATTATATTTCTGATAAAACATAATTGTGGATGTAAAACCAAGCAAAAAATTGAGGGGTGGATAGAGGTTTAAATCATGGAAATTGTACTTTTTCATGGAACAGGTTGTCAATATAAAGCACTTTTTATTTTATTTGAAGGTTCAAAATTGTCTAAATCCATTCACTTGCCACACAGCTGTCACTCAGGATTTTGAAGCTTCAAGAAAATGTGTCTCTTTTAACATCTGCTATGAGGTGATTTGCATAAAGTCATAAGTAAATTACTGAATTTCTCAGTAATAAAATTATTTTGTATTTATGATATAAAGAGCAATTTTAATTATATATTGTGTCACTAAATTAAAAGCAGTAAGCCAAGTCTTACTTAGGAGGCACAACAGTCAGTCTATGCTTGTTGTCATCAATCAGATCTTGTGTACACAGCCATGATGAGCCCAAACTATGAATTGCAAATTGGAGATACCAAAATCAAATGAATGTGTAAATTTAAATATTTGGGAAGTGTTTTAACAGAAGAGGGAAAGTGTGACAATGAAATCCCAAGGTATATTGGGATAGCCAAAAAGCTAAGTAGAATACTAAGAAATAGAAGAATTTCACTAGAATCAAGGAAAAGGGTACTAAACTGTTATGTAATATGTACTCCTGTATAGCAGTGAGTGCTGGGTGATCTCCTCAAAGAGGAAGAAGATACTTGAAGCAACAGACTCATATTTCTATAGAAGCATGCTAAGGATACCAGGGATTGAACATATGAGCAACAACAAAGTTTTGGAGAAAATAGAAACTAATTCTTAACATCAGGAAGTGACAGTTGAGGTTTCTGAGGCACATAATGAGGAAGGAGGGCTTGGAAAATCTGATACTCATGGGACAGACAGCGGGCAAGATGGATAGAAGAAAGCAACACATAACTTACTTAGTGAGCTTGAGTAAATGGATGGCAGAACAGGGCTTAGGAGAAATAATAGAAAGACAAAGTTTATTAAGAGCTACAAGGGACAAGATGTTGTGGAGAGCCATGATCGTCTATGTCCAGAGGGGACATGGCACATAAAGAAGAATGCCATTAAAACAATATCCTTGGGAAGTGATAAGTGAGACAAATATTATTCAGATTTCAGTAATTTATAGTAAAATATTCCCTTTGAGTCTACTATAGTTAAAGAATGTATGACTTTTTTTTTTAAGCATATCAAGAAAGGTGGAAGTGCCACTAGCACGCCAGGGGTTGCAAAGAGTGAGATCAAGTACAAAGATGGATATTTGGGGAAAGGATAGAGAGAAGGACAGGGATTAAGATCAAGGCATCAGAAGATATTGATTGACATTATTTTTGAATATTTGAAGATTATAGCTATCAGGGAAGCGAGTAAGAGGAAGGGAGTTCTACTGATGGGAAGTGCAAGATAAGAAGCTGTTGGAATAGAAGAGATGGCTACATTTAACTGTTTTGACAGTAAAAGGGTGGGACCGAGATGCCAACCTAGTAGCACGCTTTAATTCATGCAGTTTGGGAACCAGTGAAAGTAGCTCATTGAAATGCTATAATAAAAACAACGAAGATAGGCATAGTAGTTCAAATAATTTATGTAATCATTTTGTCCTCCTTCTATTTTATCATAAAACTCTTTAGTGTTCCAAGGAATTAAGATAAACCTTTTCTAAAACATAACCCATGATCTGGAATTGGAATGAAAACAGTAATGAACCCATCATAAAAATTATGGAGTTATTAAATATTAAAGACTTTAAATAATTGTGTATGGATCAGTTATAACAAAGTTAGTATAGTAGATAAGGAAATTGAACATAGCTGTGCTAAGGATAGTTTTACACATCACCTGTTGCCTCAGAACCAAAACATTAACCTAAAACTGTGAGTCATTTTCTTGTCAGTTTAAGACTTTTATATGAATGACATGCATGACATCAAAATCTTTCAGAAATATCTAAACTTTCAGCTGTATACAACTTCTTAAATTGTTCGTTAAAAGTGGCATCAGGTGAATTAAAACTGTAGGTCTTAGTGACGACCATCTATTTTTTAACCTTATGAATTGGCAGTACAGAATCACAAACAAAGAAATGCACCAAATAACAGAAACCACATTACTTGAGGACTTTAAAAAAATAGTAACAGAAGATGTTGACATTCCACACTATTTCAAACAAAAAGTAAGGAAGGAAGCCTCTGTTAATACTGGAAAGTGTGATAACACTTAGTGTACCTGAGAAACCTATTTTCCTGAAAAAATATTTTAATAGAAAGATTTTATAAATTTCAATTGAAAGTAGCACTGGCTGTTCGGTCAATGAATGCCAAAGGTGAGTTTAAAAAGAAAGGACTAATATCACTATTATCCTCTTAATACTAAATGCAAAAAAGTACTGTTTTTCCAAGAAATTCAGTTCAGGTTCAAGTGTTGAAGGCTGTCTTGTATCTTGTCACAGTTATCTTTCTTTGTTAATGTCTATTGTTTCCAAAAATATTTTTCTGTCTTCAGTAATACAAAGACTAGTGTTTAAATGTTGGCTAATATTCCTGCTCATAAAATTACAAAGAATACACTTCTTTAGCTTGTAAGTAACATGTGACAGTTGATTGATTTTAGTGTCAATTCATGATTTGCTTTTGCTGTTTCCTCCAAATTTCTTCCAATTTTTTCATTTTCAGGTCTTCTGGGACATTCTTAGTTTTTTTTGTTTTTTTTTATAGCTAGGATACACCATGCCACATCTATGGAGTTAAATCAGTCTCATTTCCTCCCTGTAAAAAGAAAGTTCTACTCAAATAGTTTTCCACCCAAGAACTGATGTGGAACATTTCCCTGCATAGTTGCTTCTCTAAACATATTAGTCTTGACTTCTTCAAGTCAATGATCATTTTTTTAAGGTAAAACTTTATCTTGAGTGGATCTTGAGCTTTGTGTTGGGTGAAATTTAGGATAAATTTCTAAGCATATATTCAATAAGAAATCTCCATTTTTAAAATAAATCTTGATGATATTTTCAACTTACTACATTAGTTTTATACACTTCAGGGATACATTGTTGCATTCTGAGTTGTCTCTGGGTTCCCACACTACTATATAAAATAGTATCAACAAAAAGCACTATTTCTTTTTCTTTTGTTTTATTCAGTGAGAGTAGTGCCAGCTTGGATTCTAAGATGTGGTGGGAGGAATGACATGACAGCAATGCATGTTACACGTCTGTGGTCTTAGCCAATTTCTAACCTGGGTGTTGGAGGCATATCAACCCTTCAGAATTATTGTGGTCCTCTATTGAATTTGCTCTATTTTTGGACTTATATCCAAAACCCAGACAGAGGCAATTCATCACTGTCAGAATACCACACCCACAAGTCACTCTGGCCAATCACTGATCATTTTGGCCCTGACTTTCATATTCCATAATAGCATTGTTCTGCTTCTTCTGCAGTATTCTGTAGTAGATTAAACCTAGAGAGTAAACAATATTAAATGGGCATTTTATATTCAGCAATAATTTTCACCAAAATAAAGAAAAATTATTACTTTGCTGTATATAATTTTAAAAAGATACATACACAAGCAATAAAAAATTGGGCAAATTTTAAAATCTATTGATAGGATTGTCAAACAAACACTTCTGACTACTTATTTCCTCCCATTTCTGTCATTCATCACTCTACCAAGTTCTTCCTTTTTGATTCCGATCTCAACAATGAGTTAATTGATGAAGTTCTTGCTGGTCTACCTCTTTATCTTTTCTGGGAATTTGGATCCCATTACTATAAGCTACTTCTCTGGAAATGGCCACTAAACCAAACTTGCTTTCACAGATTGCATCCATAATCTTTGGTAGGTTCCAATATAGTTTTTCATTGGATATGTTTTTTTTCCGGCTGACATTTAGTTTTGTTCCCAATAGTGAAGTGTATGTATCATCCATTTTTTTCTTGTCAGTGACATTGTTAATGTTCAACTGCTTGACTTAAATAAGAGGACTGTTTCTACTGTCAAACCTAAGGAGTTGCACTTTGAGACTTTTTTCCATTTTTGACTTCCAGGTGGTATTTATTTTTGATGTGCTTTCTATGACATTACTATTATAACATCTTTTTTTGTGAGAAGTTCAACTAGGTTCCTAGATATAAAAAAAAATTATCCACTTGATTTAACTTGTCACTTTTGAATGGTTTAAGGTCTCTTTCTGTTTGATTAAAAGACATGAATTCTATTTTACTTTCATTTAAATGGAGTCTAACTTGTCTACAGCAGATCCTAATCTGAGAGGAAATAATTGTGTTTATTCAAGATTGCTGGATGTACAAGTTAGATCATCTGCAAAATCTGTGTCTGATGGTGATTTCAGGAAATTGACTATGTCTTGCTTCTCTTAGGGTAAGCCCAATGTTTTCCTTATCTTTAATTTCAAGTTTCATCGTGTAGTCAAGGCCAATGAAGAACAGAAAGGAAGCAAGTGTGTCTCTGTAAGTGTTGTGGAGTTATTTCCACAGTAGAACTTGTAGTTGGACTAAATGCATCCTAAATGGGGTAAACGTACAGAAACGTTAGGAACTTGTAAATAAGTGTTACGCAGAGTAATCGAGTTGTGGTCGCTGATAACTTACTCCTCGACTACCTACTGACTTCTACTTATAATAGGTGGGAGAGTCTATTAACAGTAAGAATTCAGTTAAGATTTCAGAAATTGAAGAAATACATCAAAGAATTTCATAACAGTTTTCAAAAAATGACACAAAACTTTTGCCTCAACATAATGTTTTTCTACTATTTACATTATTCGAACTGTTGTCCTCATCTTTATTGTCACATTCACAACATTTTGGCTGTTGTATGCTTCGGCCTTCTTCAGGTGATTTTTTGATTAGTTCCTCCATTTTTGTTGCTTTTTTAAAAAGAAAATAAAGATTTTAAAAACCAATGAAGCTAGTCTCCTCTTTATGCTTAGTAACCATTAATAACATATCATTTACAAAGATTTGGCAAGGTTAGATATCTTTACCACTGTCCAGACTATAAAAATTCATCCATTGTATCTCCTTTTTCATGATAATCTTGTAAAAAAAAAAAAAGAAAAAAAAAACCTTAAATATTTAAATAAGTTTCTAGGCTGGTAAATATGAAGTGAAAGAATTTTATATTGCTCTATCATTACAGTAATTATAAGTCATTCTTCATAATTTGCACTTTAAATTATCAGTTAGTATGGTTTGATAAGTCATGCACTCTGAATACATGAGCTAGTATTTATCGAGATTGATATAGCTTCAACTTGTCAAGTAAATATTCATATGACTGTTGTGGTAGGATCCACCTAATCTGCATAGGTGACTACCGACTATATAAATAATGGTTGGTACCGGAAGACGAGGAGTGCGAATACAGAGATCCAGCTAGAGACTCTGCCTGACTGCGACTTAGTCAACACATTCTCCAGGAACGTCTTCCCAGAAATATACAGAAATACTATATGTAAATATTGTGTACATTTTCTTGTTATAATACATTCTTGTTCTAAGTACATTTTGTGTTGCATTATTATTCCATGCATTAGTCGAGATTCCACCATGAGTCAAGACTCAACAATGACTATCTGTAGAAATGGATGATAGGAGAATTAGATTTCTTCCTTTTTCAGGCACATACACTAGAAAGTGATAATAATAGCTAGAATTTAGATAGTTTATAGCGATAGACAAATAAAGAAATAATAACAAGGAGACCAAAATTCAGCCATCTCTAAAAATAGATATATATGCAGAATCGCTAGGCCATAAAGTCATACTTTGACCAACCAATCAGAAATCATACCAACCCAGATATAAACATCATAGTGTAGCGAATGAATCAGAAACAAGATTTATTCTCAACCAGGATATAAGGTCAATAACTGTGGACGAATTGGCAGTTTCAAAGCAGATGTTAGCCTCATTATGGGATGGACAGTCAAACTAAATCAGAATTGATGAATTAATTTTTTCAATTTTCTGATGCTGATGTCATCTTAACATACCCAGATCTGAGATACAACACTTATGCACAACCCGTACAGTTTTTCATCAACACATACACAACCTATCTCCTATCATTTTCACTAGTGATGGAGATGTCTACAGAGTCCTGTTTGAAACTAAAACATACTTATTTCATCCATTTACACAGGCAACTACTACTTTTGAATATATATATATATATATATATATATATATATATATATATATATATATACATTCCCAGGACTCTCTCTCTCGTATGCACCAGGAAATTTATATTTGAACTCATGAACCTCCAACTCATTACATTATACTTCTATATATATATATATATATATATATATATATATATATAAAAATATATTTTGTATATATTAACTCTTTGTGCATTTTCTTTGAATCCCTATGCAAGGCCATATAGTTCTATGATGGGAAAGGACATTGTCATAAGATAGATAACCTCTACCGCCTGGCATAAGTTTTCTGAATGAAAAACATTATCTTGACTTTGTCAGGTTAATTTGTAATCTATAGAGCTGTCTTAGATGAGAACCACACTCCAAAATTATATAAGCTGAAGGATTTATCATAACTGGTGCTGTTGGTGTAAATCAAGTGATCCAGCATAGAAGTATAAAAAGGAAGCCAGAATTCACAAAGACAAAGTAACTCCACAGAAAGTGTAGCACAGCTAAGATATATAGCTTAGTACCTGGCTGAGTTATCAACAAAAAATATCTATTTAATGTTAGATTCATTTGAGAAAGGCCAGAGAAGCAAACAAGGAAAATGAGTGGTCAGGGTTTGAGAGATTAAGCTGTTTCCCCGGTTATGCTAGATAAAAAAGAAATAAAGAAAAATAAGAAATACTATATCAGAAGCTCTCTTTGAGAGACAGTAAGTCAGCAACCTTTGGAACCAACTTAGTGTACCAAGATATGATCACAAAAATCAATTTGTTAAAAAAAAATATAAAAGAAGCAAGCCTGAAAAGATACAATGAAAACAAAGCTATGATTCTCTCCTTTATGACAACTGATAGCATCGTACAAGTGGGAGTAAATTTACTTATAAAATATCGGATGATTACTTTACAGATTACCTATAATGTGAAATAATAGCTAAAGAAGATTCAACTAGTAGCAGAACAAAAGTTGGTGAAAAGAAGACAGAAGAGAAAAAGGAAAGAAATAAACTAAAAGCTGAAACATTAACAAAAAAAAACAACATTGCAATACATACTTGTACCACACTATGGTTAATTTGCACTTGCATTTTAGGCAAAGTGTGTCGTTTTGTGAATGAACTCAAACGTGGAGAAGAGATAAGAAGTAGAGATAGGAAAGCATGAAAGAACTAAAATGAAAAAAAAATGGAAGACTGTGAAAAGAAGATAAAGAGAGGGAAATAAAGATGAAAGATGATAGGATGAAATTATGAGGCCATAAAATGGAACAAATGTTATCTGAGGTAGTTAAGCAAAAAAAGAAAAAGAAATGGCAAACAGTTTCCGTCTCAGTGAATAGCAAGAAGCAACTTGGCTTTGTTCACCATGTTGTATATGGATGTGAATTTATAGATTTCATACTGTTCAGTATAACAAAGCAGCATCCGTGTATGACTGTATGCATTCATAAGAATAGTGAATACATTGAACTGTTATTACTGATTAATTTGTATTTCTGTTTTTTTATTTTTATTTTGGTATATTTAAATATCTATGTATATAACACATATTTATGTGTCTACATTAATATAGATGTATGTGAATATAATGAGACAAAGTGAAAAAACTTTTTACAAAGTATTTTGTCTCCATGTGGTAGGCATATTCAGATCAGATGAAAGACAAACCTGTGTGTATAGGTGTGTGTGTTTATGTATATATGTATATGGTGGACTCTCCCATCATATTCAATGTATGAGGGTCAAGCAGCTCAGTTCCGAGGAACCGAAAACCCAGACACCTGCACATATGATTTGATTATAGTGGTGAAGGCTTTGTGCAGAACTAACCACACTTCTTGAAGGGCCAAATACAGAGACATGGTGCACTACATGCCACAAGGTCCACAAACAATCCTCCACAGGTTTTGAATTCAGAGTTGTCCTTCTCCTAGACCAGTTACCATCCAAGGCTATAGAACCCAGTCTGTCCTGCTATTTACCCATAGCTGGAGGGAGAAGAAGAGGATTAATACTTTTCCCAAGGGCATTAGTGCGGAAGTGAGTGTAATGGATTTGACTGGAATTCAAATTCAGCTCTCCGGTTCCTCAATCCGAGCTTATATATATATATATATATATATATATATATATATGTATAGTTTTATCGATGGACCCTCCACAAATCACTTAGTCTACTCATCAGAAGATATCAGTAATTGACTGTTCATTTTCTCATTTTTATTTTGTATATATACTTTTCATTGGTGCAAGGTTGATTTTTGTTGTTGTTTGGTGGGGGGGTGTACAAAGATTAGTTTTTGAAATTTTAGTATTCTTTTTTTTTGCAGTGAAAAACACATTGATTTGGAAATCCTTGCAAAAATCAAATAATTATCAGATTTTAATGAAACTTTCAGGACTTATTCAGAAACAAATGAAATTATTTCAAAAACGCTTCATTTTTAGAAAATCATAGTAAGATTTTTTTTTCATCTGTTACCCTCCTGCCACTTACTTGATTTTATGAAATTTCAAGAAATTCATTTTTATAACAATATTTATATTGGTTATATGCAGAAGATATGGAGAATTTAAACAGGAACCCTTGTTACTGAAAATCTGCTCAGAAATGTAAAATAAAAAATTCAATAAAACTAAGACACTATTAAATTAGAAAAGCTTTTACTTGCTTTTATCAATAGGATATATCATGGACACTACTGACTTAAAATCTTTTTGATGAATAATGAACTTTTAAAAGAATTGTTTTCATGTTTTAAAATTTGAATTGGAATAATTTATAAAGTTTTAAATATTTTAAATTTCTGTATTAATTTGTATCAGGTGATATTGTTATTAAGTAAAAACTATATTTACTAATCATGAATGGAAAGGCTTACTACAATTCAGTGAATGCCAATATTTTAAAAAGAATTTGGAAATTATTTTTTGCTTGTATAAACATGCTGATTTTTGTAAATACAGATGTCCATATACAACATTATCAGAAAATAAGAGTGATAACTATAGTAAATTTAAAGCCAAAGTACCTAAAATTCAATAAAACATTAGATTATAGAGAATATTTTCCTAAATTTTAAAGATTACTGTGTAGTTAAAAATTATATAAAAAAGATGCTCATGTTATATTTTTCAACAAATTTTTATTGATATGTCTAACATAAAAGAAAATTAGATAAACTTCAGTCTCTCTGTCAAGCTGTCAACACCTTAAATAAATACGTACCTCATGTTGAAAATGCATTTCAGTGATATTTTAAACTAAAATTAAGTAATATTTGTTTTATATCTGATTAATTAAACTTTAAATCAGCTAATATTCCTCAAATAAAGTTTCAGAAAAGTATATTTTATTTTTGAAAGAATAAAAATTATTTTTTTTAAAAAACTTAAAAAAAAAAATACTTATAAAGAGAATTACATTGTGCTAACAAATGGTAAAAAAATGGCACAGTGATGTTTCATGATTTTGAAACAAAAACTCCTCGCAGTCAATTTAAATTAGTTTTGAAATGCAGCAAAGTATTTTATTTACTGGAAATATTAAATTTAATGTGCTAGCTTGAAATTAAAACTAAAATAAAAGCTTCAGGAAAGATTTTTCATTTTGAAAAATTCATTTAAAAGCTGAGGCATCGTGAATCTGTAAATGTACCTATATATAATCCTTATTATGATATAAAGATGAATAATGAAAATGAAACATTAAGAAATATAACTGATAAAGAATCTCAAAAGTTTTTAGTTCGATTTAAGATAGCATAAATTAAGAAAGTCATAAATATACTCATCCTCAAGATCAGACATCTTGAATAATATATATATATATATATATATATATATATATATATATATATATATATATATATCTTTTGGGTTTGAAGGTCTGATGAATTGGGACCGTTTTTATGACCCTAATGAAATAAATTATCACCTCATAAAGTTTTAGTGTTTGTGCCTTTTATAAGAATAATTTTATATATATATATATATATATATATATATATATATATATATATATATATATATATATATATATAAGTGAACATTGAAGTAAACACTGAGAGGTGACAGGCTGTTTCATGCTAGATGCAATTTTAAGGGCGCCTGATGATTGCGTCTAGCATGAAACAGCCTGTCGCATCTGAGTGTTGACTTCAATGTTCACTTTTATATTTACACACACTCTATCTCTGATATTGAGCACCTTATCCCATAAATATAGCACACCTTAAAACTATATTTCTTCATATATATATATATATATATATATATATATATATATATATATATATATATATATATAAATGTGTATTTGGGCAACAAGCTTTCTTTCAAGCATGTTTCTTTGAAAACGGCCGTCAAGTAAGATTTAATTAATCTTTTATTGAGTTTTTTTTCATTTTTCAGGGGTTAAAGAGTAAAGGAATTGTCTATAGTTATAATTGTTCCAAGCACTTTCGAATAGTTCTATAGCTCTTATGAAGGATGTTGTTTTTAACATCAGGAAGAGACAGTTGAGATTTCTGTGGTATATAATGATGAAGGAGGGCTTGGAAAATCTGATACTCATGGGACAGATAGTGGGAAAGCGGTAAACAACACATACTTAATGAGCTTGAGTAAATCGATGGTGGAACAGGCCTTAGGAGAAATAAGAGAAAGACAAAGTTTATTAAGAGCTATAAGGGACAGTAAGTTGCAGAAAGCCATGATCGCCTAAGTCCTGAGATGATATGTCACATAAAGAAGAAGCATGGGCTTTATGTGGGTGGTCATTACCCTGCTACTGAAATATCTCCCTCTTAGAAGAATGGAAACAGAAATGGTTAAACAGTGTTCTGGACATACAGGTTGCTGTTCATTGTTCTCTCTACAAATGCCAAAAGGTGATTGAGAATTTTAACTTATGGCCCCCGACATTATAAGGCCAGTTATAGACGTAATTTACTGATATATATGATATCCATTTTATAAAGAGATTTTCACATTTGCAATGTATTTTGATGTTTGTATATTTAGAGCTGAAGAAATCTTTAATGGTGATCTCAGATAATATGTTTCTGTGTGTGAGTAAAAACATCAAAAGGCAAAGATATTTTGTCTGCTTTGTATGTGTATAAAAGATTGTATATGTATCCATGTGTAAAGATGCACATTTTGGTATGATTGTGTTGTGTAAAGATAGGTATTATTATTATGATGGTGTATGTCAATATGTATTTGTACACACACACACACACACATATATTCAGGAGAGTAGATTTTACAAGCATACACATCAATGTTCTATTCTAAAACATGATGCAGAAATGAAAATAGATTTATAGAAAGCATAGAAGAAACTGTATATATATATATATATATATATATATATATATATATATATATATATATATAATATGCTGAAAAGTTTTAGGCCTAACCAAGAAGAAATACCAAATACATACTGATATTTTCTCATTTGGTCAAGTTTTGCTAAGTGAACTGAGCTGAAGATTTTTCAGCCTCTCTTACTTACCTGGTATAACCAAGGATTTCCAGCCATCTATGGATAGGAAGCCAATATGAATAAGAATTAGTTCTTGAAGATGTCTCCAAGTCAGCATCTCCCCATTGCACAAAAAAAAAGGTCAGAATAGAGGTTGATGACTGCGGCAAAAGTTGATAGAGCAAAGAACTTTCTGAACATGCACATAATAAAATATGTGGGGGAGGTCATTCAAAAAATTTGTATTCTTTCCTGGATAGGAAGCAAATAAATCTTGGATCCAATCAGTCCTTCCGCTTGCGTGACAATCATCTTTTAACAAATAGGATTTTAGGGGTGAGATTGTAAGCCCCCACACTCCACTTTCTATTTTATTATCCATAGTTGTAAGGTAAAGTCCTTTCTTTTAAATTCAGAGTTTCCTAAAATGATTGCTAAGAAGGCTAACACACCTAATATATCTATATATGTACTATTTTATTCATAGCTGAAAATAAATCATCGAAAAATTAACTCATACCTTTCTAAAGGGTATTATTGCAAAGTGAGTATAAACTGCTTCAGCCAGAATTTGAACTTGATTTTCTGATTCATTAATCATCCAGCCACCTACACCTCTGATTGCAAATAAGTATGCATACATGTACTGTGTGCCTATGTAAATATATACTCTGTGTGTGTGTGTGTGTGTATGTGTATCTATTATAGCTAGACAAATAGATTTGTCACTGATAAATGGATGGTGTATACTGGACAAATTTTTTGTAATAATCTCTTCCATAGAAAACAGGTAAGATTGATAAGTAAATGGTTAAAAGACAGGGAAGTGGTAAGATAAAACATTGAAAGAGGAGAGAAAAAGATAGATAAGAAAGTAAGTAAATATTGTTAGTTTTTGTTGTTTTTTTTTTTTACTTGGCCTTAATAGGAAGTTAGTAATATAAAACACATGTAGAAAAAGATATTTCTATGGTATTACAGATTTTATGAGCATATGAATGTACCGATTGCTTGCAGATGGAGGATGGCTTCTCCTAATTTCATGTTTTCCTACTTGGAAAACAAGCCTTTGTAATCTTTGCTTTTATCCAAGTAGTATCTAGAAGTTAATTCAATCTTGTTTCTGCTACTACACAGGTAGAAGTATTCCATTGATAGATATTGATAGCGGTTCGTATGAGGGGAGGATAATTTTGTACAAAGTTAGATGAAGAGCTACAACAAAGAAACAGAAGCATAAATTGCGATATAAAATTAGGCTTTATTGAGTGAAGACGCTAATAAAGAAATAAAACAGAAAAGTGCAGGCATATGTTTGTATTCATGCTTCGCTTGCAAGAGGAATACAGACATGCACAGACGCACACATACATATTGTGTGTGTATAACAATATGCATGAGCAGATTTAAATATATGTATAGATGTATGTTTGCAGCACCTTTGGAAAGTGTCTGAAAATTGTGCCACGGATTGATACAGCTTTGTCAGTGAAATTGGGGAGATTGAACTGTTTAAAGGTTGTTGATGATTGTACTAGTATAAAGTCACAAGTCATTATAGCCGAGGGTTTGAGTGTGCTGACCTTGTTCAAAAACATTGATCATGCCAGATGATACACTCTTTCCCAGAAAACTGTAACTAAGGTCTGCTCAACATAGTATAAACTGCAGATTGACTCTGTGGGTATAGAACAAACACAAATTTGCCAGAGCAGGTGTCTGCAACAGGGACTGGCTAGCTGCCTTAGCAGGGGTGTGTGCTTGTAATAAGTAACCAGACATTATATGAGAAAGAAGGAATGAAGGAGGAATAATGAATGAAGTTGTTGGTATGTGCAGAAATTTTCAGAATCTTTATTAAGAAATGTTTTTTTTTTCTAGCATATATTCAGCCTCTTTACACTATTTTTCATTGTCTGAACTGTTGTCCTCAACTTTATTGTCCTATCTTGGGTATGACGATAAACTACATCCACGTCCTGGGTATGACGATAAACTACATCCACGTCCTGGGTATGACGATAAACTACATCCACGTCCTGGGTATGACGATAAACTACATCCACGTCCTGGGTACGATGATAAACTACATCCACGTCCTGGGTATGATGATAAACTACGTCCAACAGCAAGGCCTCTGATCAGGAGGTTTTGAGGAGTGTAGAACCACCTCTTAATTGCTGGTGTTCCCAGGTCCACCCTGACCTGGGGTGGTAGCACCTGTTAGGGTACCAGCTATCGGCAAATAGTTAATCCCCGAAACTGGGGTAAAAACACTATGAAAGTGTAAAAATAGGTTTTAACACCTGAAATACGTTGTAAAAAATTATTATCAGCAATAAATTTTTGAAAAAAAAATATTACCAGCAATACATTTTTTGTAAAAAATTATTACCAGGTATATATTTTTGAGGAAAAAAAATCCTTTTTTTGAAAAAAATTAATACCAGCAATACATTTTTGAAGAAAAAATTATTACCAGAAATAGATTTTTGACAAAACAAAATATTAAATAAAAATTTTGTCAGCATTAAATAACCCATTGAGGTTGATATGCCATAAAACATACCAAACCAATCTTTATTGTCATATTCATGATGTTTCAGCTGTTGTATACTCCAGCCTTCTTCAGGATACATCACTGAGTGGATAAAAGCATTGGTTGAAATAATCCAGTGACTTGACCCAAAGAGATGTGAGTTCAATACCTGGCCACAGTGGTGGACAAAAACTTGGAGAGTTGAATTCCTAAAGGGAAATAATTGAAATTGAGATATTCAGAAATGGCATGGCATGTGGAACTAGAATAATCTACCCTGGTGGATGAAATAAAGGGTTTGGTTTGAAATTCCAACATATATCCCCTGAAGAAAGCTGGTGTGAACAACAGCCAAAATGTTGTGAATATGACAATAAATATAAGGGCAACAGTCTGAACAGTGTAAATAGTGACAATACCTCACCTCAGAAATATAGACAGATGTATTCAGTCTCTTGTTTTCGCAAAATAGGTGCTGAGGACTTTTGCAAACACTTAGCAATAGTCTGTGCAATTATATATTTTATAAATATTTTGTCTATTTTATACACACATTCATATATATGTACACTACAGTTCAAAAGTTTGAATCCACCTCCAGAATTAGCATGGGATGACCTTGATAGAAGATTGAAAAAAAAGAAAAGAAAAAGAGCTCTTATAGCTATTGACAAAAATGGAATCAATTATCAACTTTGAGAAACTTTTGCAACAAATGCTAAAACTTTGTGCTGCAGTAATCAAGGCTAAAGGAGGATATTTTGTTGAGAGCAAAATTTAATCATAAAATGCTTTTTTTCTTTTTATTATAATAAATTTTCTAATAAAAAGTATCTCTCAGTTTTTTTTAACCATATATAATAACTTTTTTTATTTAAAGTACAAAACTACTTTTTAGGCCAATTTAAAAAAAATATCAGGGATGGCCTCAAACTTTTTTGAGCGGCAGTGTGTGTATATGTATGTATATATATATATATATATATATATATATATATATATATATATATATATATATATATATATATATATATATTCCTCACCGGTAGGATGATTCAGAGTTTCATGCATTGCACAATCTTTAGGTGTTGAGTAGAGACTGATTGTTACATAATTTAAATTTTAAATAAAAATATCCAGTTAATGCAATGCTGGCACAGTCCATAAATTATATGGGAATTACTGTTTTTTATTTTTAAAATATATATATATATATAAAATAGACAGGATTTATATTCTTATAGTTTTAAAAAAATAGGGGTTAATGTTTTATTTCATATTTAAAATAAACAGGGATAAATGGCATTTTCAAATATATGTATTAAAGTAAACAGACCTAAAAATATAAAAAAATATTATTAAAAATAAAAATGAAAAGAAATTATTATTTAAATTAGACAGGAATTATATTTTATATTAAACACAAATGGGGATTACTGGATTTATTTATGTGTGTGTATATATATATATATATATATATATATATATATATATATATATATATATATATATATATATATAATTAAAATATAGAATTAACTATTAATAATCTATATTGTTCAAATTCATAAGTGTGAAAGTCAGAGAATTAAAAATTCAAACATCAAATACAAAAACTGTACAGTGCTTTTAAAGTACGTTTGCCGATTAAAAAGCAATCATAAAATCCCATCTATTAAGTGGGAGATAATTGCAAAAGCTAATCCATGAATTTGAATGACATAAATTATTAATAGTTAATTCTATATTTTAAATAGACAAGTTTATACACCCAATTTTAAATCATTATCACGAGAACATTACAGATAACAGTCAGAATCCACACCTGAGAATTCCATTAACTGCATGAAACTCCAGGTCATGCCATTGACGTTGGATATTATGTATATTCACTAATATATACTTATAGCTCTGTCACATTACATTGAGCACTGTATTTATAACACCTGAGGAAGAAATATACTTACATACAAGCAAGTATTTGTGCATGTATGTACACTTTTTATTCTACCTATTCCTATATATATATATATATATATATATATATATATATATATATGGCCTGACGATTGCGTGTAGCATGAAACAGACTATCGCTTCTAAGTATTGACTTCAATGTTCACTTTTATATTTATATATATATATATATATATGGCCTGACGATTGCGTCTAGCATGAAACAGACTGTCGCTTCTAAGTGTTGACTTCAATGTTCACTTTTATATATATATATATAGTTTTAAGGTATTCTATATTTACAGGTTAATATGTTCAATATCAGGGATAGAACATATGTAAATATAAAAGTGAACATTGTGGTCAACACCCAGTGGCAACACATGGCCTGACGATTGTGTTTAACACTGTTGATGCTGGGTGTTAAATGCTTAGAATAACTACTTGGTCATAATAATCTGTGGTTTAAGACAGTGTAGTGCCCTCTTCACATGTGCAGTCTCAACTAGCTCCAACCAAAATGTGTTACTACACATCCATCATGTAGAAAGTAACTGAATCAGAAAAGTGTGTAACACAGTACTGTGTATGTGTGTAGGAATGTTTGTGCATTAGTATAGATGAGCAAAGTTATGCTGGCTGCTACAATTCAAGCATACTGTTTCCGAATGATCTGTTTGTGTGTGTGCATGTTGCCATTGAATTGGTGCTTGTTTGTTTGATGATATCTCTACCTGATGTGATACACAGACAAATTGCAGGTATATTTACTAGTGCAGTAAGCTAAACTATTTTGTATGTTTCAGCATGTGTGTTTCTTAGTATGAATCAATATAAATCTCTGTTGCATTTTCTGTGTTTTACTTGTTTACCAATATAATCAGCTTATCTATTGTAACTGAGTCTAAAAAACACCTAGCTGAAAGGTGGTTCCCTCATTATAAGGGGGATGCCAATTTGAACCCTGCCAAAAGACACAATTACTTTATGAAGACACTTGATTGTCATGGCCGGTAGATATCAATTAAAAAAAAAATAACCAGGGATGTTCACTCAAATACATCTCTCCGCTAAATATAATGTTTATAGTATAAGATATCTATCTATCTATCTATCTATCTATCTATCTATCTATCTATCTATCTATTTGATGGAGTCTCCTGTCGTAAACAATGTATGAGGGTCAAGCAGCTCACCAGCACATATGATTTGATTATAGTGGTGAAGGCTTTGTGCAGAACCAACCACACTTTTTGAAGAGCTGAATACAGAGACCTGGTGCACTACGCGTCACAAGGACATGCCACAAGGTCCCCAATTGAATTCAGAGTTGTCCTTCTCCTAGACTAGATGCATCCAAGGCTATAGAACCCAGTCTGTCCTGCTATTTAACCATAGCTGGAAGGAGAAGAAGAGGGTTCATACCTTTCCCAAGGGTATTAGCACATAAGTGAATATAATGGATTTGACTGGAATTCGAACTTGGCTCTCCGATTTCTCAATCCACGCTGCTATCCACTACTCCATCATGCCTCTCTCTCTCTCTCTCTCTCTCTCTCTCTCTCTATATATATATATATATATATATATATATATATATATATATATATTGGACTTTCTGTTGATTTCTATGTATAAGGGGACTGCGTAGAACTGAACCACCAAACTACATGCACATATGATATGATTTTTTTAAAAATAAATCAGTGTCACCCCAAGCAAGGCAGTACAGCCACTAAGACGCAAGGGGTCACAGGGTGTGGAGGAATTAGGAACAGAAACATTAGTAATGAGTAGAAAGAGCAATCAGGAAGACAGTAGACAGTGATTGAAATTGCATTTAAATTCGTGCAGATTAAAGTTGGTTGGAAAACATGGAGCTGGAAGGGAGTTCCACAAGAGATAAGTGTGAGATAAGAAAACATTAGCTTAGAAGTTACAGCTATATCAAACTAACTCAACTGTAAACTTTTGAGATCTCACCACCAGTCTAGGTACTATAGCGAAGAGCTCTTCCGAACAATTATCATGAAAGTACTTATAGGCACAGAGAGGCAACCTTATGGTGGTGGGTAAGTGACTGAAGCTGAGCTGCCAGATCAGGACCAATAATATTGCTGATTCTTATTTGGATTTTATCAAGGTGCTACCCAGGAAAATAACTGGGGCAGTGGACCATATATAGCAGCAATATTCTAAGCATGGAGGAATGGTAGACATAGATAGATTCTGGAGAGAAAAATTGTCTTGCTCAACACAGTGAACTGACTTGCTTAGCAGCTGACCTAGCAATGGAATCCATATAGTTTTTCCACTTCATGTCAGCTGAGAACTTTTGCCTGAGAGAGTGCAATGAGTCACTTTCTTGGAGGATAGCATCAGCCATGCTGATAGAAAGCAGAGAGGTGTCACTCAGAGGATCAATGGAGAGAAGTTTTCTTCTCGAGGTGTTCACATTTACAAGCCATCTTTTGCCCCAGTTAACAAAGGTCGTTTTGTAAATCAGCTGCCATTTTGACTTTGTCTGACTGATCAGTCTTATTATCGAGGCAGGAGTAAATGGTAGTGTCATCAGTGTAGATGCTAAGTTGAGAGCTGATGTCATTGGGAAGGTCGTTAATGAAGATTAAAAACTGCATAGGATCAAGGATGGAGCCCTGGTGGACACCCGCATTAGTATGAAAGAATGTAGATGAGTGGCTGTTCATGATTAGATAGGAATGACTGGATCAAAAACATGCCCAGAGATACAATAGCTTTTCAGCTTGTAGAGAAGACCTGAATGCTAAACCCTGTCAAAGGCTTTTGAGATGTCCAGTGCTACAGCTCAGGCTTCAGTGTTTTTATCTAGAGCATGATAGGCTCTTTCTGCAATAACCATTCGTGCATCAGTAGTTGATCTGGAGAAACGAAAGCCATATTGCTTGTCTGAGAAAAGGCCCTGTGATGAACTGATTCAGCATTGATTAGGGACTCTTGAGTTTTCCAAAAAAAGGCAGAAGGCTAATCAGCTGATAGTTGGATGAGTCAAAGGGTTCACCAGATTTCTTAAAAACTGGAACAACAGAAAGCAGGAGACAGCAAGGCATTTATTATACAGTTTAGAGAGAACAGGAGTCAGTTTGGGAGCACACTTCTTAATGACTATTTACAGGGATACCATCGGGTTCACATTCTTTGTGGAGATCTAGGTTAGAGATGATAGCAGAAACCATCGAAGGGGTTATATGCATATCACTCAACAGAGAATCAGTTCTCAGTGGGAAGTTAGGCAGGAATACTTCAGATGAGTCAATAGTAGAGTTTGAGGAGAATTTATGGGCAAAGCATTCAGCTTTCTCAGCAGAGGATGACAACATCAGAAATTGATTGAAGAAGGGAGGAATAAGGGAGGAATAGAGACCGTGCACTTATTTGATACCCTATTACAGAGACAATAGTAGTAATAAGAGCCAAAGTTTTTAGAGGCTATGCAATGCTTTGTTAACTCAGCAAAAAGACTTAGGTTTTTCGTGGACTCACTCACATTTGTTATGAGCAGTAGCAAATGGGCACCTGTTATGATGAGAGCTGTCATGCTGGTATAGCTGGAAATAGTGTTTCCTGTGTGCTATGGAGGCTGAGCATGCTGATGTGAACCATGAAGGGGATTGTGGTTTCACCTGGTATTTTCAAGAAGGGATGGAAGCATCCATACTGGATTTGACCCAAGAAGAAACCTGGCACAATTTTCAACTGGGAGGTTAAAGATGTCAGTCCAAGGGGCATCTCAAAGAAAATCCTGGAATGAATCCCGATCAACATGCTGGTACTGGAAAGAGAGGTCTGAGTTACAAAGAGGGTAGTATTGTGAAGTGTGTCAAGAGTGGGGACATGAGGTAAGAAATAGATCCTTTGGAGAAGCATGCTGCTCAGTTTGGCTAAAGGAATGAGTAGGGAAGTCCATGATTTGAGTGAGGGATTGGGCAATGGAAAAATTTAATGCCTGTATACTGGCAACGTCAGTACCTTTAGAACATTTCAGCCATGTGTCATGGTGAGGATTAAAGTCTCCGAAGACAAAGATGTTTGCAGATGTTTTCTATAATGTCAACTATTGCATCTAATATACTGCAGTCTTGAGAAGAGGGGGAGTGATAAAGGAAAAAATAAGAGCTGACAGAGTTTAGTAGTGAAAGACAAAAGCACATGAAAGAGTAGTCAGCAGCTTCAAGAGAAAATTCTCTGGCCATCAGAAGATTATCTCAGATGTAAACAACAAGGCCATGCATGTGAACGCTGTAATCTTTTTGGCAAAGGGGAAGATACCCTGGAATCAAGAATTCATTGGCAGCAATGAAAGAATTAAAGCTGATTTCACAGAGGGCAAAGATATCTGCCAACTTTTCCAGGAGAAATGATTCTACACTGCAGAAGTTGGAGAAAGAAAGAAAGATTGAGAGGGGCGGGTGGTTTTTTGTTAGCTTGTTTAGTTTTATTTCTTATTTCCATGAGATATGTTTTGAGGAGAGAAAAAAATGTTGAGTGATTAGCCATGGTCAAATGCAAAAGAAATAACTGTCCAACAAACAGAGTTAACAAAGTTTGCAATAAAAATAAAAAGGAACAGGGTGAAAATGAAATAATATCAAGCAAGCAAGCAAACAATTATATGCAAGGCAAATTAACAGGTCAGAAGGCAAAAAATTTGCAAAAAACACACAAAAACAAGGCCAGATAAGTGAACACAGCAGTCTGTCTTCGAGACAAGGATGATCTGGCCTGAGTCATGTCAAATTGCAAACTGGCCTATTTTATTGGATAAGAAAAATATCCCATCATGCAGTTGTTGACTTTTGCTTATAAAAGGAGAGGGGGAAAAATTTTGCAGTCATTCCTGGTTAGACTGAAATCAACAAAAAAAAAAGACCACCATAATTGTCACTATCTGTTGTCAATGTAAATACAAACCAGCCAGTGCATTGATGAGAGCAGAACATAATTTGGCCTGAAGGAGGCCCACCCAAAATACATGCAGGGACACCTACCCATGTGTGACATGGCACTACAGATACCCTGATATTATCTGACTGTTGCTCTAAGTGCTCCCAATGACCAATCAGAGGCAGCAGCCAGCAAACCGCCAACCAAGTACCCTCATAATGGAAAGTCACAGCCATTGATGAGTCTGATTATATGGAATCAATTATCAACTTTGAGAAACTTTTGCAACAAATGCTAAAACTTTGTGCTGCAGTAATCAAGGCTAAAGGAGGATATGTTGATGAGAGCAAAATTTAATCATAAAATGCTTTTTTTCTTTTTATTATAATAAATTTTCTAATAAAAAGTATCTCTCAGTTTTTTTTAACCATATATAATAACTTTTTTTATTTAAAGTACAAAACTACTTTTTAGGCCAATTTAAAAAAAATATCAGGGATGGCCTCAAACTTTTTTGAGCGGCAGTGTGTGTATATATATATATATATATATATATATATATATATATATATATATATATATATATATATATTTTCATATTCCTCACCGGTAGGATGATTCAGAGTTTCATGCATTGCACAATCTTTAGGTGTTGAGTAGAGACTGATTGTTACATAATTTAAATTTTAAATAAAAATATCCAGTTAATGCAATGCTGGCACAGTCCATAAATTATATGGGAATTACTGTTTTTTATTTTTAAAATATATATATATATATAAAATAGACAGGATTTATATTCTTATAGTTTTAAAAAAATAGGGGTTAATGTTTTATTTCATATTTAAAATAAACAGGGATAAATGGCATTTTCAAATATATGTATTAAAGTAAACAGACCTAAAAATATAAAAAAATATTATTAAAAATAAAAATGAAAAGAAATTATTATTTAAATTAGACAGGAATTATATTTTATATTAAACACAAATGGGGATTACTGGATTTAGTTATGTGTGTGTATATATATATATATATATATATAATATATATATATATATATAATTAAAATATAGAATTAACTATTAATAATCTATATTGTTCAAATTCATAAGTGTGAAAGTCAGAGAATTAAAAATTCAAACATCAAATACAAAAACTGTACAGTGCTTTTAAAGTACGTTTGCCGATTAAAAAGCAATCATAAAATCCCATCTATTAAGTGGGAGATAATTGCAAAAGCTAATCCATGAATTTGAATGACATAAATTATTAATAGTTAATTCTATATTTTAAATAGACAAGTTTATACACCCAATTTTAAATCATTATCACGAGAACATTACAGATAACAGTCAGAATCCACACCTGAGAATTCCATTAACTGCATGAAACTCCAGGTCATGCCATTGACGTTGGATATTATGTATATTCACTAATATATACTTATAGCTCTGTCACATTACATTGAGCACTGTATTTATAACACCTGAGGAAAAAATATACTTACATACAAGCAAGTATTTGTGCATGTATGTACACTTTTTATTCTACCTATTCCTATATATATATATATATATATATATATGGCCTGACGATTGCGTCTAGCATGAAACAGACTGTCGCTTCTAAGTGTTGACTTCAATGTTCACTTTTATATATATATATATAGTTTTAAGGTATTCTATATTTACAGGTTAATATGTTCAATATCAGGGATAGAACATATGTAAATATAAAAGTGAACATTGTGGTCAACACCCAGTGGCAACACATGGCCTGACGATTGTGTTTAACACTGTTGATGCTGGGTGTTAAATGCTTAGAATAACTACTTGGTCATAATAATCTGTGGTTTAAGACAGTGTAGTGCCCTCTTCACATGTGCAGTCTCAACTAGCTCCAACCAAAATGTTTTACTACACATCCATCATGTAGAAAGTAACTGAATCAGAAAAGTGTGTAACACAGTACTGTGTATGTGTGTAGGAATGTTTGTGCATTAGTATAGATGAGCAAAGTTATGCTGGCTGCTACAATTCAAGCATACTGTTTCCGAATGATCTGTTTGTGTGTGTGCATGTTGCCATTGAATTGGTGCTTGTTTGTTTGATGATATCTCTACCTGATGTGATACACAGACAAATTGCAGGTATATTTACTAGTGCAGTAAGCTAAACTATTTTGTATGTTTCAGCATGTGTGTTTCTTAGTATGAATCAATATAAATCTCTGTTGCATTTTCTGTGTTTTACTTGTTTACCAATATAATCAGCTTATCTATTGTAACTGAGTCTAAAAAACACCTAGCTGAAAGGTGGTTCCCTCATTATAAGGGGGATGCCAATTTGAACCCTGCCAAAAGACACAATTACTTTATGAAGACACTTGATTGTCATGGCCGGTAGATATCAATTAAAAAAAAAATAACCAGGGATGTTCACTCAAATACATCTCTCCGCTAAATATAATGTTTATAGTATAAGATATCTATCTATCTATCTATCTATCTATCTATCTATCTATCTATCTATCTATCTATCTATTTGATGGAGTCTCCTGTCGTAAACAATGTATGAGGGTCAAGCAGCTCACCAGCACATATGATTTGATTATAGTGGTGAAGGCTTTGTGCAGAACCAACCACACTTTTTGAAGAGCTGAATACAGAGACCTGGTGCACTACGCGTCACAAGGACATGCCACAAGGTCCCCAATTGAATTCAGAGTTGTCCTTCTCCTAGACTAGATGCATCCAAGGCTATAGAACCCAGTCTGTCCTGCTATTTAACCATAGCTGGAAGGAGAAGAAGAGGGTTCATACCTTTCCCAAGGGTATTAGCACATAAGTGAATATAATGGATTTGACTGGAATTCGAACTTGGCTCTCCGATTTCTCAATCCACGCTGCTATCCACTACTCCATCATGCCTCTCTCTCTCTCTCTCTCTCTCTCTCTCTCTCTCTCTCTCTATATATATATATATATATATATATATATATATATATATATTGGACTTTCTGTTGATTTCTATGTATAAGGGGACTGCGTAGAACTGAACCACCAAACTACATGCACATATGATATGATTTTTTTAAAAATAAATCAGTGTCACCCCAAGCAAGGCAGTACAGCCACTAAGACGCAAGGGGTCACAGGGTGTGGAGGAATTAGGAACAGAAACATTAGTAATGAGTAGAAAGAGCAATCAGGAAGACAGTAGACAGTGATTGAAATTGCATTTAAATTCGTGCAGATTAAAGTTGGTTGGAAAACATGGAGCTGGAAGGGAGTTCCACAAGAGATAAGTGTGAGATAAGAAAACATTAGCTTAGAAGTTACAGCTATATCAAACTAACTCAACTGTAAACTTTTGAGATCTCACCACCAGTCTAGGTACTATAGCGAAGAGCTCTTCCGAACAATTATCATGAAAGTACTTATAGGCACAGAGAGGCAACCTTATGGTGGTGGGTAAGTGACTGAAGCTGAGCTGCCAGATCAGGACCAATAATATTGCTGATTCTTATTTGGATTTTATCAAGGTGCTACCCAGGAAAATAACTGGGGCAGTGGACCATATATAGCAGCAATATTCTAAGCATGGAGGAATGGTAGACATAGATAGATTCTGGAGAGAAAAATTGTCTTGCTCAACACAGTGAACTGACTTGCTTAGCAGCTGACCTAGCAATGGAATCCATATAGTTTTTCCACTTCATGTCAGCTGAGAACTTTTGCCTGAGAGAGTGCAATGAGTCACTTTCTTGGAGGATAGCATCAGCCATGCTGATAGAAAGCAGAGAGGTGTCACTCAGAGGATCAATGGAGAGAAGTTTTCTTCTCGAGGTGTTCACATTTACAAGCCATCTTTTGCCCCAGTTAACAAAGGTCGTTTTGTAAATCAGCTGCCATTTTGACTTTGTCTGACTGATCAGTCTTATTATCGAGGCAGGAGTAAATGGTAGTGTCATCAGTGTAGATGCTAAGTTGAGAGCTGATGTCATTGGGAAGGTCGTTAATGAAGATTAAAAACTGCATAGGATCAAGGATGGAGCCCTGGTGGACACCCGCATTAGTATGAAAGAATGTAGATGAGTGGCTGTTCATGATTAGATAGGAATGACTGGATCAAAAACATGCCCAGAGATACAATAGCTTTTCAGCTTGTAGAGAAGACCTGAATGCTAAACCCTGTCAAAGGCTTTTGAGATGTCCAGTGCTACAGCTCAGGCTTCAGTGTTTTTATCTAGAGCATGATAGGCTCTTTCTGCAATAACCATTCGTGCATCAGTAGTTGATCTGGAGAAACGAAAGCCATATTGCTTGTCTGAGAAAAGGCCCTGTGATGAACTGATTCAGCATTGATTAGGGACTCTTGAGTTTTCCAAAAAAAGGCAGAAGGCTAATCAGCTGATAGTTGGATGAGTCAAAGGGTTCACCAGATTTCTTAAAAACTGGAACAACAGAAAGCAGGAGACAGCAAGGCATTTATTATACAGTTTAGAGAGAACAGGAGTCAGTTTGGGAGCACACTTCTTAATGACTATTTACAGGGATACCATCGGGTTCACATTCTTTGTGGAGATCTAGGTTAGAGATGATAGCAGAAACCATCGAAGGGGTTATATGCATATCACTCAACAGAGAATCAGTTCTCAGTGGGAAGTTAGGCAGGAATACTTCAGATGAGTCAATAGTAGAGTTTGAGGAGAATTTATGGGCAAAGCATTCAGCTTTCTCAGCAGAGGATGACAACATCAGAAATTGATTGAAGAAGGGAGGAATAAGGGAGGAATAGAGACCGTGCACTTATTTGATACCCTATTACAGAGACAATAGTAGTAATAAGAGCCAAAGTTTTTAGAGGCTATGCAATGCTTTGTTAACTCAGCAAAAAGACTTAGGTTTTTCGTGGACTCACTCACATTTGTTATGAGCAGTAGCAAATGGGCACCTGTTATGATGAGAGCTGTCATGCTGGTATAGCTGGAAATAGTGTTTCCTGTGTGCTATGGAGGCTGAGAATGCTGATGTGAACCATGAAGGGGATTGTGGTTTCACCTGGTATTTTCAAGAAGGGATGGAAGCATCCATACTGGATTTGACCCAAGAAGAAACCTGGCACAATTTTCAACTGGGAGGTTAAAGATGTCAGTCCAAGGGGCATCTCAAAGAAAATCCTGGAATGAATCCCGATCAACATGCTGGTACTGGAAAGAGAGGTCTGAGTTACAAAGAGGGTAGTATTGTGAAGTGTGTCAAGAGTGGGGACATGAGGTAAGAAATAGATCCTTTGGAGAAGCATGCTGCTCAGTTTGGCTAAAGGAATGAGTAGGGAAGTCCATGATTTGAGTGAGGGATTGGGCAATGGAAAAATTTAATGCCTGTATACTGGCAACGTCAGTACCTTTAGAACATTTCAGCCATGTGTCATGGTGAGGATTAAAGTCTCCGAAGACAAAGATGTTTGCAGATGTTTTCTATAATGTCAACTATTGCATCTAATATACTGCAGTCTTGAGAAGAGGGGGAGTGATAAAGGAAAAAATAAGAGCTGACAGAGTTTAGTAGTGAAAGACAAAAGCACATGAAAGAGTAGTCAGCAGCTTCAAGAGAAAATTCTCTGGCCATCAGAAGATTATCTCAGATGTAAACAACAAGGCCATGCATGTGAACGCTGTAATCTTTTTGGCAAAGGGGAAGATACCCTGGAATCAAGAATTCATTGGCAGCAATGAAAGAATTAAAGCTGATTTCACAGAGGGCAAAGATATCTGCCAACTTTTCCAGGAGAAATGATTCTACACTGCAGAAGTTGGAGAAAGAAAGAAAGATTGAGAGGGGCGGGTGGTTTTTTGTTAGCTTGTTTAGTTTTATTTCTTATTTCCATGAGATATGTTTTGAGGAGAGAAAAAAATGTTGAGTGATTAGCCATGGTCAAATGCAAAAGAAATAACTGTCCAACAAACAGAGTTAACAAAGTTTGCAATAAAAATAAAAAGGAACGGTGAAAATGAAATAATATCAAGCAAGCAAGCAAACAATTATATGCAAGGCAAATTAACAGGTCAGAAGGCAAAAAATTTGCAAAAAACACACAAAAACAAGGCCAGATAAGTGAACACAGCGGTCTGTCTTCGAGACAAGGATGATCTGGCCTGAGTCATGTCAAATTGCAAACTGGCCTATTTTATTGGATAAGAAAAATATCCCATCATACAGTTGTTGACTTTTGCTTATAAAAGGAGAGGGGGAAAAATTTTGCAGTCATTCCTGGTTAGACTGAAATCAACAACAAAAAAAGACCACCATAATTGTCAGTATCTGTTGTCAATGTCAATACAAACCAGCCAATGCATTGATGAGAGCAGAACATAATTTGGCCTGAAGGAGGCCCACCCAAAATACATGCAGGGACACCTACCCATGTGTGACATGGCACTACAGATACCCTGATATTATCTGACTGTTGCTCTAAGTGCTCCCAATGACCAATCAGAGGCAGCAGCCAGCAAACCGCCAACCAAGTACCCTCATAATGGAAAGTCACAGCCATTGATGAGTCTGATTATAGTTGCAATGGTATGTGTTTGGATTGAACAAACCTTTTGGAAGAACTTATAACGGAAAAATGGTGCACAGTGTACCACAAAGTTACAAAATAACCTTCCTCAGTTTTCCCTAGACTGGCTGCCATCTAAGGCTGGAGAACCGACTCTGTTCCTATTTAACCCATAGCTGGGGCAAGAAGAAATGGATTCATACCTTTCCCAAGGAGATTTGTGCAAATGTGAATGCAATGATTTAGTTGAAATTAGCATTGCAATCCCACTTTTCCAGGTTATAACTATTGCTCTATGCACATATCTATTTCAGTTACATACTTTGTCCCAGGAAGGAACTTTTTCCATTTTGTTATTCATGCATCCACTCTGAGTGTGTGTGTGTGTGTGTGTGTGTATATATATATATATATATATATATATATATATATATATATATATATATATATATATATATATATATCATAAAATATAATTTTAAGGTATGCTATATTTATGGGTTAAAGTGCTCAATATCAGGGACAGAGCATATGTAAATATAAAAGGGGACATTGATGTTGCCTCTGGATGTTGAGTTCAATATACATTTATATATATATATATATATATATATATATATATATATATATATACATACGCTACAGTTCAAAAGTTTGAAGCCACCAACAGAATTAGCATGGGATGAACTTGACAGAAGAATTAAAAAAAAGGGAAAAAGATCTTAGATTCATTCAAAAAAGAATGGAATCAATTATCAACTGATACTTTGAGAAACATTTGCAATGAATGCCAAAAATTTGTTCTGCAGTAATCCCTTGATTAGTGCAGCACAAATTTTTGGCATTCATTGGAGGACATTTTGATGAGAGTAAAATTTAATCCTAAAATGTTTTTTCTTTTTGTCATTAAAATTTCCAATAAAAAATCATGTCTCACTTTTTTTTTTAACCATGTATAATAACCTTCTCTTATTTAAAGTACAAAACAACTACTTTTTGGATCAATTTAAAAAATTGCCAATGGTTGCCCCAAACTTTTGTACTGTAATATATATATATATATATATATATATATGCAGGTATGCAGAAAAATAGGAAAGAACACGTTAGGTAAATAATCCGGTGTTCCTTAGTATTTTTGCTTTTATTTTCAAAAAGACAGTGCTCCATACAGAAGTAGAGCTTATATTATAATATTTTTTCTTTTTAAAAATATGATTCCTTCGCTACATAAGAGTTCTCATGTTTCAAAAGCGAGAGCCAAGGCCTCTAACATAATTTTTTGAAGTTATGTTGAGTTAAGGTGCCTGGATCCGCTTCCTCGTCAAGCGAGAATTTGAGGAAGCGGGTCCAGGCACCTTAACTCAACATAACTTCAAAAAATTATGTTAGGGGTCTCGGTTCTCGCTTTTGAAACATGAGAACTCTTATGTAGCGAAGGAATCATATTTTTAAAAACAAAAAATATTATATATATATATATATATATATATATATATATATATATACGCACACACACCCACACACACACATATATATTTAGGCAGCATATCTTCATTCAAACATGTTTCCTTGAATATTATAGACATATTATGTCTATTTATTTTTATAATAATCCTTTCTAGTTCTCAAATCAGTTTCTTGATGTTAAGATAAAATTCATCAAGGAAGGTGGCATAGGTTTTCCTTACCCAAGTACTTTAATGATCAGAGTTACAATAATTTTGTCTTTGTAATTCGCCCTTGAGGATATTCTTGGAGATCAAAGGTACTTGTGTCAGAAAAAACTATGCCACCTTCCTTGATGAATTTTCTCTTAGCATCAAGAAACTGATTAGAGAACTAGAAATGATTATTAGAAAAATAAGTAGACATACAATGTCTATATTACTCAATGAAACTTGTTGAATATATATATATATATATATATATATATATATATATATATATATATATATATATATATATATATATAAATATAAAAGTGAACATAGAAGTCAACACTTAGAGACGACAGTCTGTTTCATGCTAGATGCAATCGTCAGGTCACGAGTGCTGTTATTTTTCTCAGCTATTTATATATACTGGTCAGTGGTGCATTGTGGGTAGTCTATTTTGGCAGATATTTTACCGGAAGTCATTTATTTGTTTATTTGTGTCAAATTATTTTTGCTTGTTTTTATTTAATTTATTTTTGTTTTTTATCCTTTATATTTATTTTATTTTTATTTTTTATTTTGATTGGTGTTTTTATTAATGTAGTAAAAATTTGTTTATATAGCTTATTGTGGGTAGTCTATTATGGCAGCCATTTTACCGGAAGTCGTTTATTTGTTTATTTATTTGGGTCAAATTATTTTGCTTGTTTTTATTTATTTTTATTTTTCATCTTATATATTTATTATTTTTATTTTGATCGGTGTTTTTATTAACGTAATAAAAATTTGTTTATATAGCTTATTTATTAGTTTTGTTTTTGTTTGGGAAGATAAAGCTATTTGTTGAATTTTGTGGTTGATTGTTGTGGTTTGTTCTGACTATTATTTTGGCGGGAACAGTTTTTAATTTATTTATTTGGATTGATTATCTTTATTTGAAACAATAACAGCACTCGTGGTCTGATGATTGCATCTAGCATGAAACAAACTGTCACCTCTAAGTGTTGACTTCTATGTTCACTTTTATATTTACATATGCTCTATCTCTGATATTGAGCACTTTATCCGATAAATATAGCATACTTTAAGACTATATTTCTTCATATATATATATATATATATATATATATATATATATATATATATATATATATATATAATTTTAAATTAGGAGGTCAATTAAAATAAGCAACCATGGTTTTGATCTGGTGGTCTCGTTGGGTGATACTTTTAAAATGACCACTTTAATGCTCAACATGTTATTTTTATTTTTACTAATTTTTTCTCGCATGTATTGATCACTTTTTAATACTACTGTTTCCTGGTCTGATTCAACTCTGACCATTAACCTTTATATATATATATATATATATATATATATATATATATATATATAATAGCCATTTTATGCATGTGTATATTAAAATTGTGCTATTATATGTATCCGTATGAGTCAGTAAAGAATTACATGCTTGGGTATCAAAAAATCTGTCATAAGGTTTTACTTTATTATATAAGCTTATTAAGACATTACTGTAGCACTGACCACTTTAGAAATGAGGTTAGTTTGCTTAAAATGAAAGGTACTTTATTGTAATACCTCTGTGTTAGGGCTTACAGTGACATTGTGTTAAAAAACACTGCTTCCTTTCTGATCACCAAATTTAAGCAACATTTAACCAACTAGGTTGGTACCTAGATGGATAGCTGCTTGGGAATACCAGGTGCTGTAAGCTTGGATGTGTAGGTGGTGTAATTGATAGTGGCTCAGAATTATTAATCAGAGAGCTGAGTTCCAATTCTAGTTAGGCTTATATGAAAATATCCTTAGGAAAAGTATGAATCCACCTCTTCTCCCCCAGTTATGGGTTAATTAGTAAGACTTGTGTCACTAAATTATTATTATCTTCTCCACCCAAATTCTTACAGTCTAAAATATTTTCTGGCTTTAAATAACCTGCAAAGGGTTGATAAGTGTAGAAATCAAATAAATCAATATTAATATTTTGCGTAAATTATGAATAGTATGTGAGCATTTAAAAATTGTTTGTATTAATCCATATTTCTGTCAGCGTAAATAGATTGACAAATAGATTTATATGTTTCTCATCAATGTTAGTATCAATAAAAATGTTAATATCTTGCAATGATGTTTGTCTATATTTGTATGTTAGTCTCATGTCAATATGTCTTGGGGTATTCAACCATATCCTGTGCAGAGAAGCATACATTTCTCCAACTTGGAAATGTGAGGTCTGTATTTGTTTCTGCTAACATTATGATGGCGGGGTGTGGAAAATTTTCAGACCCTGACCCACTTATAAAAATCAGTGTTTAAAATGGCCATGCTTCACAATTTTAGTGGGAAGGACATGTCAAGTGTGATGAACTGCAGGGTGAATATGTGGAATAACATGTACATTTTATGCCTATAGATCATTCATTTTTGGTCAGACCAATAATTTTTCAGCACCTCCTCATATTTTAATTAACATTTTTTTTTACAATGATGTTTATCCTATACAAAGCCAACGATCTACTCAAGGTAGAGGATAACAGGGTAAAGAACACAGTTGAGGCAGATATGTGAGGAAGATAACAGCTAACCCTAGATTTGAACAGGTTATGGTTGCAGTGATCAGGGAAGCATCCTCTTGGAAGTTGATTCCACAGAGCAGTAGTTCTTTGAATGAAGCTGCTCACAAGTGTAATATGAAGGTGGTTTACTACAATGTGTGTGGCATGGTGGATAGTAACCGTGAAGGTTAGAAGTGGTGGGACCAAGGAATGTAGTTCCTCTGAACACTTTCTATGGAAATAATGATAGAGGCATGTGATGTTTTATCTATGAGAAAGGAATTATAGAGAAGAAAATAATTCATCACCCACAAGGACGTGGAGATGCTTTTGGACTTGATTGAGACTGGAAAGTGAAAACTGGGCAGCTCCTGGCCATATATAGTAGTAGTAGTAGTAGTAGTACTCCATTTTCAGCCTGATATGATAGGTTAGTGGAAGGAGTCAGGTACTTAATGGAAAGGTAAAGGGAACCTACCATTTTTCCAGTATCTAGTGATGGGTCATACGTACGAGATTCACTTGAGGTTTGGGTTCAGTTTAAGTCCCAAAAGGTACTCAAAGAACAGGGCCTCACTCAAGGAACATCCATTTGACATTATTTGGTAAGAGTTCTGAGTTTGATTGGCGATGATGGAATGTCACAATTTTTTGGTCTGAAATAGATTAAAATTTTAGTATGCAAATAGTAGTTAACATCTTGATATACAGAGATATATCAAAATCTAGCACAAGCTTACTACTGTAGTGAATGGACCGGAATCTTACTCATTATCACTAATCCTTAGCAATAGTTTATTTATCTTTCTTCTTTCTTTCTTTTTTTGCATACCATCTCCTTTCATGACATGGGCGATCATGGCTCTCCACAACTTTCTGTCTTTGTTGCTCTAACTTTTGGCCATTTACCATCCCTCTTTGTTCTTGTTTTACCATTCATTCACTTAAACTTACTAAATAGATTATTTATTGTTTTCTTGAGCTTCACTAGCTTTCAACATGTCTTGTGAGTGTTAAATTCTCTAGGTTCTTTTTCCTCATAAAATATCTCAAAGATTTCAGCTGTATCTTTCTGATTGTAAGTATGTTTCATTGTAGTTCCTCTTCTCCTTATAACTTCTTCATTGCTTACATGTTCTGTCATGTTCAGGTCCACCCTGACCTGAGGTGGTAGCACCTATTAAGGTTCCAGCTATGGTCAAATAGTAAACCACTCACCAAAAAACAAAACATTATAACAGTATAAAAATACATTTTTATAGCAAAAATACCAGCAATACTTTTTCAGATAATAAAATTACCAACAATAGATTTTATAGCAAAAATACCAACAATACAATTTATCTGTGGTTGGAGGCATACAAGTGCATTAAAAATACATTCAGTTGAAGCCATAAAATTGTATTCAAAATATTTAGATTTCTACATCAAATAACCCATAGAGGTGTTGATATGCCGCTAAACAAAATCAACCATCCAACCTCTATATGTCTAACTGTATTCGCATATATTTTATCAAAATCTGTACATATATGCTGCTGAGATGTGGCACAAAGCCGAAACCATGGGGCACCCAGTGAGAATCAAACTCACTACTCAGTTGTAATTGTTCTAATGAGACAAGCTTACTAACCATTATACCGTGCCAAGGTATCCTTTTCTGTACATATATGTTTGATATTTAATATCAATATTCCTTTCACTGTACTCTGTATTAGTGACTGTGTTTGATACTTGTTTTATGTATGTATGAGAAAATGCATAATATTAAAATATAGTTTAATCTTTAATGACTTTGCATTATGTGCATCTTAAGCACTCAGTGATTATTTGGGTAAGATTTAAATGTTTATGCACAGACATGTGTGTATTTGTTATGCAGCGGGCAATTTAAAAGAATGAAAATAAACCTACAAAACACATTTTTAGGTTATAAATATCTGATTAACCAATAGAAAAGTGATGTTAATTTTGTAAATATTTTGATGTTTATTCTAATTGTTCTCAGAACATAGCTTTTTTTTGTTAAGAGTAATATTTGCATATTTGTGTTTTAATAGTTTGTTATGGACAGTTGTTTCCGCAGTATCTGATAATATACTTGTGTGTTTGTTAGAATTTGTGAATTGTTGATTAATGTGCATATGTTTAACTGTCATGGTGTGCCTGTTAAATTCATTCCAATAAATTGTATTCGGTAGTATATAAGATGCACTTTTCTGATGGCATGTAAGATGCACTTTTTATTTTTGGTGGCATATCAGAGGCACTATTTTTTGGGGGGTGGGTGGCATGTGAGACACTTTTTTTTCTTTGTTGGCATGCCAGATGCACCTTTATGTGGCATATGAAATTCATCTTTTTGGTGGTATGTCTGATGCACCTTCTTTCTGCTGGTATGTCAGTTGCACTTTTTTGGTGGGATGTGAAATTCATCTTTTTGGTGGTATGTTTGATGCACTGTTTTGGTGGCATGTCAGATGCACCTTATTTTGATAGCATGTCAGATACCCCTTATTTTTGCTGCTATGTTAGATGCACTTTTAGGGTGGGATGAGAAATTCACCTTTTTAGTGGTATGTTTGATGCACTGTTTTGGCGGTATGTCAGATACATCTTATTTTGATGGTATATCAGATGCACTTTATTTTGATGGCATGTCAGATGCAGCTTATTTTGGTGACATATCAGATGCACATTTTTTCTGCTGGTATGTCAGATGCACTTTTATGATGGGATGTGATATTCACCATTTTGGTGGTATGTCAGACACACCTTTTATTAGCATGTCTGATGCACATTATATTCAAGCACTCTATTTTTTTTTTATACAAATATTCAAAATTTATTAATTTGTAATAGATCTACAAAAGAAACGTGTTTTGAATTGGATCAAATGGGGCACATGGATGAAGGTCCAGTAACATTCAGTAGACCATGCAACAATTTTTTTTCTTAAAATTTACTGCTGAAATGAATTAGACAATCTTATATGCCATCAAATATTGGAAAAACAACACTACTTCAGTTAACTTTTCCAGATGGAAAAAAAAAGAAAACTTTGGGGAGAAGTAGTTTTATTGATTAGTATGCATTAGATCACCCTTTATCCACATTTGTCAGAGTAAAAACTATTGATTTTATTTTTTTGTTTTTTTTTTTAAATTTTGGAAAAGAGTGGGGGGGTCTTTTTGATAATATGAATACAGTATCAAATTGATCCCTGATTTCTTAAAGAGTTACCTGTACTAATGTCAAGTCTGTAACTTGTGTCATTGATAACTGCAAACTATTGATGTTGTTCTTTTCATAATAGTATAGAGTTATCAATGAGATTTGTAAATAAAACAAAGTACAAAGACTGAAGTGAAGACATTTTTATTGCTCAGTCAGTTATATTTAACGCTTAAAACTTTTACTGTTTTAGACATATTCTGATCGTAATTACTCACCTGTAATAAATAACCTGCAAGTTATGGTCATACTTAGTCACCTGTAATAATTATTATTATGAGAAGTAGATTTGGTCATCTCACATTCCAGCTAAGCCACTTGCAATCATTTTTGTGAAAATGCACTTGGGAAAGATATGATTCCATCTCTTCTCCTAGCTATGGGTTAAATAACAAGATAGACTGGGCTTTCTAGCCTTGAATAGCAGCCAGTCTAATAGAAGGAAAACTCTGAATTGCAAAACCTGAAGAAGGCAATGGGAAACCATTCCACTAGCTTTCCCAAGAAAGCCAGTTCTCAGAAAGGAGCTTTGAGATAGACCATTATCACCTATGTCCTAAAGTTCTGATAAAAACCTACTCACCTGGAACGAATAGCCTACAACTTGTAAATCTTACTTACTTTCTGGAATTAAACAGTAAACATTTGATGTTGTCAGTGTCAGTCATTGATTTATAATATACTAAACCTTAAATGCTTTGGAACTGGATAGTTGTTTATAAACTTATCTATTAGATCATTACTATAGAACAGGGGTTGGCAACCCCTGGCCCCCAGCTCATAAAGGATTTTTGTCTGGTGCACCAGCTTAATACCTGGATACTAATTATGTAATTAATTTGTGGAGCAAGTGGCAGAAAAAATATCAGTTGGAGTTAATTGACTTGCAACATGATGGATTTTTTAATCAAAATTTAATTCCAAATCCACTGCTGATTTCTACAAGAAATATGTTTTGCCAAGAGGAAAATAGAAAAGCCTATTGAATAATGTGAAAATGACTGTATCATTATTTGGAAGTACATATGCTTATGAACAACTTTTTTTTGAAAATGAAATATACTGTTGTTTAAGAACAGGGTTCAGTGATGACCACCTGGATGGTGTTTTGCTTGTGTCATTGACAAATATTTCCCTAGAGGTAGGGAAGTTAGTGAACAATAAGCAGAAACAAGTCTCTTCAAATAATTTCCCATTTTTAACGGTATTTGGTTTGTAGCAAGAAATTTGCATTTTTTTGTCGATTGAGTTGTTATCTTGTTATTCCTGCAGTAAAATAAGGAACCTTGTTTAAATAATATAACATTAACTTTGTTATTTTTTTCTTTAAACTTCCAGACCAAGGCAGCCTTCTGGACAGAGTAGTCTGAGGCTGAGATAATTTGTTATAATACATTTGATATCATGGCCCTCCTCCAAGACAATGCATCGCTTTCTGACCTGCTCTCTCCAAAAGGTCAATGACCCTTGCTATTGAGGATGGGTTTGATCAACACTGGGTATTCCATATTTGTGTCTTTGTGTCAGAATTAAGCTGAACTTAAGAAATAAGGGTGTCAAGGTATAATAGATAAAAACTAGTTTTGTTAATGTATTACTCTTAGTCTTAATGACTAATAAGTTTGATGCTTGCTAGATGCCATTCATGTTTAACCTAGTGTTTAAATTTTAGATATACTTAGTAAATATATACAGCACACTTCATCTCCTTGGAAAAATATTTGAATATTATGTTACCATGTTAGATTATATCTGTTTCAATATATATCTATTTAGAGATATAAAAATTTACCTGTGTACACAGGTATTTTGTACCTGTTTAATTTATTAACTATATTTTTTGGGTGTTTATATCTGACACACAAGAAGCTTAGAAAATACAATCTGCAGATATTAAATTTTAGAAGTAAATCTAAATTTTTTTTTAATTTTATTTAAAATGCATTTCTTCTTTATTTGGAGATGTTGCATTTTTTAAATTTAGGTTATAAGTTCCGCATTGAAACAAATACAATGGTTTCAATAAAATCCAGGTGAACATGAATTTTATCAATATCATTAAGGGAGAGAGAAGGAAAGCAGAAAGAAAAGGGAAGAGAGAGAGAAAGAGAGAGAGAGAGAGAGAACTAGTTTATCTTTGATATTCATGGTTTAAAAGCCTGTAAAATGGAGTGTTAAGGTAGCAGAACCTGACAGACCTCACCTGTACTGAGGTTTATTATACTCCTATCTTTCAGGTTTAAACAATATCAGTGTTTAATGTTGATCATAGAAAATGAAATTTGCTGATAAAATATACCAGTAAATTTAAATATATTTTAACCAGGTAACACAAGGTAGTCTTGCTCATAATTGATGAAATAGTGAGAACATTACAAATATATGATGTGTACATATACGAAAGACCCCCATGAAACTTATATCTATTCATTATATAAATAGTTCACTTCACCATACGATATACAAGTATTTGCATGTGTGTGAAGCAGTCTGCCAATACACACTTGCGTGACACTGAATATGTATTAAGGAAAGACTAACTCCAACTACCACTACTGTGGATGCATCCATCTGATTTTCATATGTGTATGATGCTATATCTGTGTAAAGATGGCATTATACAGTCTATATCCCCACCCTGCCCAACTTTTTACAGATCTTTTCCCAAAACTACCAACTCTGCTCTTCATGAGCTGCAAAAATCTATTCAGGAGAGAAAATACAGTTATAAACTTCTAGCTTAATGCACACTAAATTATAATTGCAATGTTTTACTGCTGACTGCTATAGCGCCATAACCATAGCATGAAGAGATTATTGATATGGTGTTGGTACTGTTTCTCTAAAAATGGTAATATTTTCAGAATGGATAGTGGAACCATAACTGTTTAAAAGCAATCTAATTGTATGTTTATCAGTCAGTTTTTATCATTTTGCTGACCATATTCTATCACCCTCTATTCACATCAACTAAACACGCCTTGACTCTGTCAATCTGTTAGTAACAACATTTATTTCTCTGTTTCATGTATCTACCTACACTATTTAACAGAAGGGTTGCATATCTTTCTGACCACTTATAAATCCATTGTCTTTCAAATTATAAGCAGATTCTCATAAGTGATATCTATCTTGGCTCAATTTATATTTCTCCATCTATCTCAATTCATATCTATCAATGTCAATGTATTAGTCTATCTATATCCGCCAATCAAGATATAAGAAGTATATCTATCTATCTATCTATCTATCTATCTATCTATCTATCTATCTATCTATCTATCTATCTATCTATCATTAGCATGACTAACAGTCTGTGGAAATCTATGTACCAACTTGTCCAAATCTATCTCTCTGTAAGTCTGTTTATCTATCTTATCAAATCTATTTGTTTAAAACTATCTAAATCTATCTATCTTTCTGTCTAAATCTGTTTATCTATATCAATCTATCTATCTAAGTCTGTCTGTTTAAATCTAATTTTTTCTCTCCAGAAAATATCTTGCATATCTATATGTCTACCATTCATCCATGCTTAGAATATTGCTGCCATATATGGTCCAGTGCCCCTGCTGTTTACCTGGAGCACCGTGATCAGATCCAAAGAAGAATCAGCAACATTACTGGTCCTGATCTGGTGGCTTGGCTTCTGTTACTTGTACACTGCCCTAAGGTTGTCTCTCTGTGCCTTTTTTATAAATACTTTCATGATAATTGTTCGGATGAGCTCTTTGCTATGGTACCTAGATTGTATGAATTTAAGCGCAATATTAGACTAGTGATGAGATCTCATCAATTTACAGTTGAGCTAGCTAGATGAAGCCATAACTTCTATGCTGACAGTTTCTTTTCTCACACCTCTCATCTGTGGAACTCCCTTCTGGCTCTGTGCTTTCCAGCCAACCTTAATCTGTAAGAATTTAAATGCAATGTTAATTGCCTCCTGACTGCTCTTTTCTCTTTCTCATCATTGCTAATGTTTCTGTTCCTAATTCCTCCACACCCTGTGACCTCTTGCGCCTTAGTGGCTGTACTGCCTTTTGTTTGGGGTGATACCGATTTAAAAAAATCTGTCTGTCTAAATCTATTGATCTATCTAAATATCTGTCTCTTTAAATTTATCTGTCTGAATCTGTCTGTCTGTTTCTCTAAATCTATCTATCTGTCTCTTTAAATCTCTCTCTCTCTAAGTCTATCTATCTTTCTCTCTAAATCTGTCTGTCTCCCTAAATCTGTCTGTCTCTCTAAATCTATTAATCTATCAATCCAAATCTATCTCACTTGATATTGATCTGACTAGAGTGCTAACTTTTCTGGCACATATGCAGCCCAGGCAGAAATTACAGAAAATGTTTTTCAAGTGAAGTGTACTTTAAGATTTAAAATTATATATCATTGAATGGCTCTAAAAATTTCTTTTTGCATTTTCCCCAAATTTACTTTCAACTTATGTTCTGATTGATCAATATTGATACATTTTTTGTGTAGTATTTATGAATTATAACAAAAAAGAAGCTATAAGTTAACAGCAGACAAAGTAAAATTTATTCGTGTCTATATTAATAAAATATTTTTGTTTTCTTCCACTATCTTAATGGTACTCGTTTTTGGTATGCAGCAAGAAAATTGGTGTCCAATTATATTCCCTTAGTAATTTAATATTTTGGGTCAAATATTATAAGGAAAGCATAAATATGAGTGGATCTGTGTGTGTGTGTGAGTGTGATAATATGTGCATACATGTACATATACATTTATTACTTGTATATATGTGTATGTAAAAACAAAGATTGCAAATGTTGAATAGTCTATAAAAAATATTGGATAATATATGTTCATTAATATCAAGATAACATCTATGTCTATAAATATAGTGACTTATTAAGTTTAGCTTAGTCTGGAACAAGGCCTCACTATTGGAGTACTCAATGAAAATGAAACTCACTGTATGCGTGAATTGATTTCAGAAATGAACTTGCTCTCAGTATACAACAGCCACTCATATATATATATATATATATATATATATATATATATATATATATATATATATATATATTCCACCATGCCCCCATTATAGAGGCACAGTGGAGTAATGGATAGCAACTCAGATTGAGGATACAGAGGGCTAAGTTTGAATACCAGTTGGGTTTGTTACATTTACTTATGTGCAAATACCCTTAGGAAAGGTATGAATACATTTCTTCTCTGCCCAGCTATGGGTAAATAGCAGGCAGACTTGGTGCTATAGTCTTGTGTGGCAACCAGTCTAGGGAAAAGTCAACTCTCTTTTATAAAACCTGAGGAGAATAGTTTGGGGACCTTGTGCCACACTGTGCACCAGTTCTTTGTATTCGGCTCTGCCAAAAAATGCTGTTGGTTCTACACAAATCTTCACCACTATTATCAAGTCACATGTGTGGATAATCTGGCTATTTGGTTCAAAGAACAATGCTGATGGACCCTTGTACATTGAAAAATAGTGAGAAGCTCTTATATATATATATATATATATATATATATATATATATATATATATATGCTCCTGAAAATTTTATTTTGGTTGAGCTCTCTGGAGAGGATGTGTGGGTTTGTAAACAGTGACTATTACGGCTAATAATGCAAGACTCTTCGGTAAATAGAATCGAGTTCTCTCAGTCACTGTGTGTTTATCTAAAAATAAATACGCTGAAATTCACCTTCTTCTCTGCCGTGCGCCAACGGCTTCAGGGTAAAATTTCCGACTGACGCGAATTCAGCCGGTTTTTGATTCTAGCCAGAGGCAACCGGACGTCTAGCCACACTGGTGAGCTGTGATACAGCGAAACAGTCTGTCTGTGGATAACAATATATATATATATATATATATATATATATATATATATATATATATGACAAAAAATGAAAAATTCTTTGTGTGACATGTTCCATCTCTTTGAACTTTGAACTAGATTTGTTTACGTTTACATGAGGATGAGCAAAACACACTTGGAATTTTAAATTTAGAAAAAAACATTTTTATGTGTTTTGAGCCAATTTCATTTAGATTCCTTTTCTTTTTCTTTTGTTTCCATCATCTTTGTTATTAAATATCCCTCATTGTGATAACAGATGATCTGCCAAGAATGGTAAGAACCTGGACACAAATTTACTGTGGATGAACTAGTGATTAAAGCACTTTCTAAACATTTTTGTCTTATTGAATTATTTTCTCTTTTAATTAGAGTAGTGTTTTTTATGTCAAATTGTGGTCTTTACGGTGAGCTATTAATGTATTTACCGTATTTAATGTGGTTAGGAGACTAATTAAAATGAAAACAAATCATGGTATAGACTAATAGAATATCACTTTAGAATACTCAAACTTTATGATTTTCTAAACTTAAAATTCCCAGCATTTCTTGCTCATATGTATAGTTGCATCAGTGTAAACAAATCTAGTCTGCTAAAGTCCTAAGAGATAAAATATACCACACAAAAACTTTTTCTACTTTGTCATACATCTTTCTTCCAAAACTGTTCTTTCTTCCCAAGATTTATATATTGCTGCCCCATATATATATATATATATATATATATATATATATATATATATATAATATTATATTTTCATATTAAAATATATCAAAAGGTATATTTGCTTTTAAGCAGTGGAAATTTTTTTTTTGTATAATTTTAAACTTATATAATAGTCTACATATCTTGTGATGATTGTGGCTCTTCTGAAACTTTTTTTTTAATTATGCTGGTTGGGTTCATGCAGTTTAAAGCATTATAATTGATAACTGACAATTGGCAATACTAAGCTTTGATTTTGTTCATTTTAGGCCTTCTTTCAAGAAAAAAATTCACCTATCCACACAACCATTAAAATGCTTAAATCATTTTTACTCAGTTTGGTCAAATATTGTTGCATTTCCTTTCACTTCCTTTCAAAAACCATTTTCATAGGGAATTAACCTTACAATCTTGCTAAACTTCAGTAATCACTCCTCTTATGTTATATTATCTTTATATAAACATTTTAATGTTATCCTTAGTGGTGTATTCTAACTTTAGGTATTTAATTGGTTAGTATTTGTAATTTACTGGTAGTATCTTTAGTCATTGATTTGGCTTGTTATTATTATTTTTTCACGTGGTAACAGTTTTTAATTTAAAATTAATTTATAAAAATCATGTAAAAGTTTAAAATTTATTTTGTATTCTAATTTATAATGTAAGGTAGGTATAGTTAAGTATAGTCTTTCTTCTTAAAGTGTCCTTTATTTATGTTCTATGTATAATTTTATTTGAATATGTAATTTCATTAAAAATGCCATAAGATTTGAGACGTGACGTTGTAGTTATAATGTTTTACTATCTTGTGACATTTCATTTCTGTTTAAATTTGAATTCTTCTTTTCAGCGTTGCTTTCATTGGCTTAAACTCGTATCAACAACTTCTCATACGTTATTTTCTTATCTTTCCTCTTCCTTTGTATCTGTGTAATTTTGAATATACTCCTCTCTTTTGTTTGTCTTTCTTTTCTTTGGTAGTAGGGTTAATTACTTATGCTTTCTTTTGACGTTCTTTTCTTTCCTCTTCCTTTTCCTTTTATTGATTTCTTATTTTCTTTCGCTTTTTTTTCTTTATATAAATCTTTTTTACCTTTTACAGAAAATTTTCAAAAAATGGAAAATGAACTGATGTTTCATAAATTGTAATTTTAAATAAAATTGTTTATTACCATCATTGTTAACTACCTGATGTGTTATTAAACGTCGAAACAAAATGTACAATTTTGTAGTAGTAACTTACATGTTCTAATGTAAAAGTTTAAATATATATATATATATATATATATATATAGATAAAAGTTCATCACCGTCCTGGGTATGACGTTAAACTGCATCCGAGTCCTGGGTAAGACGATAAACTACATCCAACAGCAAGGACTCTGATCAGGAGGTTTTGAGGACCGTGGAACCACCTCTTAATTGCTGATGTTCCCAGGTCCACCCTGACCCAGGGTGGTAGCACCTGCTAGGGTCCCAGCTATGGGAAAATAGTGAAATCCCAAGGTGTGTCCACGTCCTGGGTATGACGATAAACTACATCCGCGTCCTGGGTATGACGATAAACTACGTTCAACCAAAAGGCCGTCGATCCGATCAATCGGCTGGTCATGTCATGCCCCATCACATCTAACCCATCCCAAAACAACTACAACTTACAATTAACTTTCCCTCCCAAACTCTACACTAAATATACTAACACCTTACCCCTAAAATGTGATGGGAAACAATGATGTTGCCAGCTATACGTTTTTGAAACGATGATGTTGCCAGGGATACACTTTTTTTTCTTTTTTTTTTGCAACAATGATGTTGCTAGCTATACGTTTTTGAAACAATGATGTTGCCAGCTATATGTTTTTGATATATCTAGTAAATACTGGATCTGGCATTAAATAACCCATAGTGGTTGATATGCCATAAAACCCCAAACAAACAAACAAACAAAAGTTCATCAAAAAATTTGCTGAATATTTGATGTAAAAAAATAATATGAAATTCTGAGTATTCATTTGTATAAGATAACTGAAAAGTTTAATTTTTTTTAATCCAGTTCACCCCAAGCAAATCAGTAAGTAAAGCCACTAAAACACAAGGGTTTACTGGGTGTGGAAGAATTAGAAAACAGAAAGCTTACTAAGAAGTGAGAATAATATAAGTGTACTCAGGAAGACAGTAGATAGTGATTGATATTGCATTTAAATTTTTGAAAATTAAACTTGACTGGAAAGCATGGAGCTAGAACGGAATTTCACAAGCAATAAGTGTGAGATAAGAAACTGTTAGCATAGAAGTTATGGCTACATCTACCTAGCTCAACTGTAAATTGATGAGATCTCACCGCCAGTCTAGTATTGCGCTTAAATTCATACAGTCTAAGTACCATAGCGAAGAGCTCATATGAACAATTACCATAAAAAGTATTTATAGAAAAGGCACAGGGAAGCAAAGTGAGAAAGTCACTGAAGCTGAGATGCCAGATTAGGACTAATAATATTGTAGCTTCTTTTTCGGATTTTATCAAGAATCTCTAAATATGTAGCAGGATCATTGATTTTATTATTAATAATTATATATATATATATATATGTATTTTTTAAAGTTGCTATATTATTAGAAGAGTACTCGGTATCAAAGATAGTATTTTGTTGGTATAGACAGTGTAAACATAGAAATGAACACTGAATAGTGACTGGCAATTTAATACTTTAAGTAATCATTAGACCATAGTCTATATCTATCTATCCATACACATGCATACACACATTTCTTTTTAATTATTTCACCCCAAGCAAGGTCATAATGCAACTAGTATGCAAGGTGTTGCAGAGAGTGAAAGAGAAGAGGAGGATTGAGGAAAGGACAAAAGATGAATGGGGTTCAAGAAGACAGAAGACGGCGATTGAGGTGGCATTTAAATTTTTGAAGATTATAGTGATCAGGAAAGCAAAAAAAACAGAAGGGAGTTCCACAGGTGGGAAGTGTGAGAAAAGAAACTGTTGGAGCAGATGGCAGTTGCATTTAGCTATTTCAACAGTAAAAGGGTGGGACCCAAAATATTTTTAAAGAATTAATGGATTTATTTTTTAACCTTAAATGTTTATTTCTTCAATTGTTTTTATAGGGCACACTTCTTATTTGAAATAAATGCCCTGTTTTTATTTTCTTTAAACAGTGTATATCAGTCTGTGCATCTTACTAAAGAAAATGAGATTAAACATGCATCTCACTTTGTAGGGGCAATCACCATTTGATCTGGTGTGCTTTGCCACTTGGTCACATAGTGCTTCACAGTAAGCAAGGCTCTTTTTTATCATTTTATAAGTGTTATATATATATATATATATATATATATATATATATATATATATATATATATATATATATAGTTGAAACAAAAGTTGTAGAATTTTTCAATAGGCGATGTTTGAACACATTATTTCATTTCACATGTGGTTGAAATTTATTTCATATATACATATTCTGAAAGGTGACATTTCAACATGTTTTTCTATCTGGTTCATGTGTGGTTTGGGAATTTTAAGATTTTGCATTAAAAGTGAAAATGGGTGAAAACGAGATACATTTTTATAATTTCATACTCTTTTATTTCTGGAAAAGAAAAAAAACACTGCACAAACAGCAAAAAGATATGTACCATTTATAGAAATGGTGCCATAGTTGCGATTACTGTTTCTAAGTAGTTTGCTAGGCCCAGAAGTGGAAATTTTGATCTGGAATGCCGGGAATATTCTGCAGTTGCTGATGATGACCTAATCAAAATGTTGATTAAAAAAATAATCCAGGTCTCAGGAAACATAGGGATAATCAACATATCTCATATTAGGATTGTAAGGCATCTGAAAAAATTGGATCAGTCAGTTAAGTGCTTGATTGAGTGATCATGTCGCTTTCTATTACTGACTAGGCAGAAGATTTTCCCACAGTAGTTTACCATTTCTTTCTGCGGCAGACTGGACACAAATTAAGACTATAGATCCCAGTTTGTCCTGTTATTCAACCTATAGCTGGGGGGGGATTCGTATTTTTCCCAAGAGAAATGAACCTCAGCTCTCTGAGTTCTCATACTGAGCCCGTTATCACCACAGTGTATATTTGGATACCTTAAAAAATTTGTGGGACTGTATTTCCATTTTTAATCTTTTGCTCAAATGCAACTAAAATTATCTATTTTTGAAAAGAATTATCACAGGTAATGAAAAAAAATGGATTGCAAAATAAAAAAATAGTTCCTGGAGAAAATGAAAAGCCAGTCTACATCTGAAGAAGGCAAAATACTGAGGGATTTGGGGAACACTGGGTATTACAAGCTTCTTCTGTGAAATTCAAACAAATACTGTTCCAATTTGGACAGTTTAAAGACAGCAATCAGTGAAAAGCAACTGGAATTGGCCAGGTGGACAGGGGGTTTCTTCCATCAGACCTGGCAGAAATTGGTACAGTTTGACTGGGTATGACACATAGTCTGTACCTTCAGATTACCACTTATTTTGATCCCTACAAAATTCTATTAATGGGAAGAACTTCAACTCTTTGAAAGCCTGTAAAACCACTTAGACCCAGAAAGATACCAAATTCTGGGAGGATGGAAAAATGAAGCTGCCTGAAAGATGGCAAAAGTTAGTCGAACAAAGTGGCACATATGTGGCCGGATTAGTCCATGTACAAATAACTAAATATTGTCTTTGAAATTCATTCAAAAGATGCAACCATATATATAAAAACGTTTCTGATGTGGGTTTTGCTAATCACTGGTAAGCCTGTGACAGATATGAAGCCCTTCCATGAATCATTATCTGTGAGCTAAAGCTATGATGTGTGTGTGTTAGATAGTAAATAAACAAAAATAAAATGTTTAAACTTATCTACTCCTCAGGATGTTAGATAAATTAAATTTATTAACAGATATCATATACTGCTTAAAAGATGTTACATAAAAAAAAACATTTTTATTTTGTATTTGTTCTTTCGTATTAGATAGACAAAAATCTATTCATGTATGTATCTGTAAATATATGCTTTTCTGTATATATTGTATAAATATCTGGATTTATATATATATATATATATATATATATATATGATAAGATAAAGAACAAATAGGAAACATTTATCAATTTAACGTGTTTCACTTTTATTAACGCTTCATCAGAGAATGAGATATAGAGAAAAAGAAGAAAGAAATTTTGGTATTTTTTCTTTTGCATGGTTTGATTTTCATTGGTTAATCATGTTTCACATGCATTTGACTTGTTAAACAATGTTAGTATAATTTGTGATGTTCTGAATTCAAGGAGAGCCAACTTGTCTATTTGAAGTTTCAAGAAATCAATAGATTCCAAACCACAAAAAATTGCTCTATGCATGTAAGTATATAATAATTGTAGTTAATCTTTGTGGGATTCAGATGATAATATATATTTGTAACTGTGTGTGAGTGTCTAGTTTGTTGGTTTTTCATATTGATTTGGGAACCTTTTTACATACATACTGTTTGCTTAATATATATATATATATATATATATATATATATATATATATATATATATATATATATATATATATATATATAAATATATATAAATGCACTAACATGTATACATATATTTTTTCTTTGTATTTGCGACATAATTCATTTTGAGATAGACACATATGCATATATAACTGGACATTTTAGTCTAATTAATTCAAATTTCAAGCTTACTGAAAAAGTCAGCCCAAAATTCCTGCAAACTGTGTTTTTTTATGCTTAATATTGGAAGTAGAATTTTAGAATCAAAAGTTTAATTGCTTGGCCATATATTTAAACATATAATTTTTATTGCTGAATCCACTTTCATAAAGCAAAAACCAAGATGAAAAATAAATGTATTTAAACTTGCTTTTAAATGATTAATTTTTTTATTTATTAAATAACTGACTCAATTGGCTTACATAATTTTTATAATGATAAATATTGAAATATTCTTCAAATATTGTTTTTAAGATTGGAACAGCTAAGATAATTGCTAACGTAAATTCTTTTAATCTAGCTATGTCATGCATGGTGCCAAACCCATTCAGAAATATCTAAACTGTCAGTTGTATACAACTGCTTTCTCAGATCAATGATTAAAAATAACTCTGAGTGAATGAAACCTGTAGGTCTTAGTGAGGACCATTCTATTTTGAATACCGTGGACTGGTGCACAAAAATCACAATCAAAGAACTGTACCAAAGAAAAGAAACTACAACACTTTAAGACTTTCAACAACTAAAATGAACAGCACATGTAACTCAAAGAAAAAATGACATAATCAAGATGTTGGCATCCCACACTGCCTCAAAAAGATTAGGAAGTAAGTTTCCAGCAATATCAGGAAAGAGTGACAACAGCTACTGGACTTGAGAAATCTATTTTCCTGAAAAATTGTTTTAAGAAAAACAGATTATAAATATTTACAAATATATTTATCATAGATACATACATACATACACACACACACACACACACACACACACACACACACATATATATACACACACACACACAAATACATACAAATAAGGATATTGATCTACCCTTCAGAAATATTTAAACTCTCAGCTGTTTTCAGATTAATGGTCAAAATGGCTTTGGACAATTGAAACCTGTGGATATTGGTGAAAGCTGTGCTTCTGTGAACATCTTGAATTGGTGCTACAGAATCACAACCCAAAGAACTGTACCAGAAAATAGAAACCACTTCACTTGAGTACTTTCTGCAGCAGAAATGGTTATCACATGTAACTGAAAGTGAAAATAATGACACAGTCAAGATGTTGATATTGAACACTACTCTAAATAAAAAGTTAGGAAGGAAACCCTCATCAGTACTGGAAAGAGCAATGACAGCTACTGGACTTAAGAAACATATTTTCCTGAAAAATTGTTATAGAAGAAATATTTGATAAATTTCAACAAAGAGTAGCAATGGGTGCATGGTCTGTGAATGCTGAATGTTTCCTTATAAGGAAACAGCTAATAGTTACTATTACCATTAGTTCGTTTAAATGGTTTGTTATGATTTACAATAAAATAAAACACATAATAAATATAATTTTCTGACAGACGAGCTTTTACAGCCTGGAGAAGCAGGTGGCATAAAGTTCTTGGTCTGACCAACATGAGATTAACACAATCTGTTTTTGATCCTTTGGTCAGATTTTGGGAAGTAGGTTGGACTGAGAACTTTTCAGTACATCACTCATACTTTTACATGTTTGTAGCAAAGAAAAACTGATTTAATGTGAAATCAACATAGCTTGATCTCCTATAAAGATATAAATATCTCTTATAAAACTCTTCTGCAAATATTTTAATGGAAACTGTTCTGATGAGCTTTTTTCCTTTGTGTTTCAATTGCACGAGTTTAAGTGTGTTACTTGATTGGCAACTAGGTCTCATCATTCTGCTTTTTGAACTAGTTAGATGCATCTATCTCTTCTGTTTTAACATTTTCTTTTCTTGCACTTCTCACTTGTGTAACTCCTTCTGATTTCTTGCTTCTCTGCAACCTATGATCTTCAAAAATTTAAATGCAACTTCAATCACCATCTTCTGTTTTTGTGAACCCTGTGCCTTTATTGTCCTCTCCTCACTTGTCCTCATTAAAGTCTTCTTTTTCTACTTTACTCCTGATGTGGCAGAGAAAAATGGTCATCCTTGAAATATTAATAATTACAGTAATATAGAATTTTGTTTATAGATGGGGAAAAATAGTCTGGGTGAAGTTTGTGCCCAGAGAATCTGTGCTTCGTCAGAATTATTAATAAAAAATGTCAAAACAATAGTGTTTATATGAACTATGGAATACCAACTGAGAAGAAGAGACTGCTCATTTAATTGTAAAGGGGGGAGGCCAGTAATCAGGTTGTATTCTAAGTTAACAACACCCCAAGTTTTTTTTTTGCTATGACTGCATTTATTTAAGCTTGTGTTTGTGCAAAAACAAACAATCAAGTTGAAGTTGACAAGAGTGAGAGAGATAGGCAGTGAGAGTGAAAGTGTCTGCTTGCTGCTGTAATAAGGGAGGAAGTGAACTCCAGTTATCTGCAATATTGGCGCAATACTGCCAGTGAACCTCCTGATATCCTGATAGTGAATAATTACGGCAAATACCAAGAACAAAAAGGATGAACTTGAAAAGTACTTTCATATACACTTTTTTCTTGTAAAAGAAGCATTATTCTTTTTGTACCAATTTCTTCCTTATATACATATACATAAATTTTTTCTTTGGTCTTGAATAGACATTCATATTTGATTTTTCTGCTTGGCCTGATTCTTACCCCAGTGAACTTGCAGGTAGACCAGCTTAATCTTCCAGGATCTATGATTTGTTAATTGCTCCCCAGGATCAAAAAATCACAATGTGGTTGGAAAGTGGAATCAAATTGACATTGTGAATTGGAGACTTTGATTGAACCTGTAATACTGGACCAGGACAGAAGCAACGGCCAGTCTTGTAGAGTACATCGATCCAGTGGGATCAGGACAGGTGTTACATGTGTAACTCCTGTATCCTTGTCACTTTGCTTGGACTGAAATGATTAAAAAAAAAAGACTTGTAAATATTTACATTATTTATACTTGGACTATTGTTCTAATTTTTGTTGTTGCTATCATACTGTTTCAGCCCTTATGCCTCCCAACCTCCAAGCTTGTTGATCAGGGTAACATTCAGGGAATTTTGAACTGAACCTTTTATTTGATCTATATGGAGGGGATTGTCTTTGTTGATCCATTGGCCATGTCTAGGGATATCTTCTCTTGTTCTTAGTACTGCTCAATTTTTTTTGCTCTATTTTCCTGTTGATTGAACTGGATAGTGCAAACTTGGATTTGGTGGGAATGGGGTGGGCAATAACTAAAAAGTACAAATTAAGAACTAGATGATGTATCTCTAAATATGGCTAGCAGAACGAAAACAATCTACCTCCAAAAATTAAATAACGGGTTCAATTCAAAATTCCCTTAAGATTACCTGGATTGGCAAGCACCTGATAAAGGCTGGAGGGCCCAATGGCTGAAATGTGATAATAGTAACAAAGATGAGGACAATATTGCCCTCTTGGAAACTTAAATCACTCTGTAGTATCTATTGATATTTCGTTACCAATCATCTATTACAAAGGAACCTCCTATTCATAATACCTGTTACCATTATCAGCATGCTGATTGGGACTTTTGTAATTTGCTCTGTGATTCCCCGACTGACATTTTCAACATTCAAATTGAGAACTGTGCCACTGAGGTTTCCTCTTAGGTCAAAGCTAGTGTCAATGTTTTCATTGTAGTGAGAGACAAAAAGTTATTTTCCCTTGACCCAAAACAAAAATAGCAATAAAAGTTAATTATAAATATTCACAAGAATAAAAAAAGTCACATGATCAGATGAGACTTGCATGAGACATCGTGAGGTGGGAAAGTCAATCTTCCTTTTTTTGCTCTTGGAAGTTTCGGTGACAAGACTTACCATTTCAGGCTCTTGACAACCAAACAGATAAGTACAAAATTTATGTTGTTTTTGGTATCCAAACTTTTCACCATCCTGGGTATGACGATAAACTATATCTGCATCCTGTGTTGACAATAAACTATATCCACGTCCTGGGTAAGACGATAAACTACGTCCAGCAGCAAGGCCTCTGATCAGGAGATTTTGAGGAGCGTGGAACCACCTCTTAATTGCTGGTGTTTTCAGGTCAACCCTGACCCGGCGTGGTTGCATCTGTTAGGGTCCCAGCAATAGGCAGATAGTTAACACCCAAACTTGTGTAAATCTACGTTTTAATATCAGAAATACTTTGTAATAAGAAAAATTATTACCAGCAATAATTTTTGAAGGAAAAATTATTATCAGTAATACTTTAAAAAAAAAATACCAGCAATACAAACAGCTATACATTCTTTGAAAAAAAATATGACCAGCTGTAGATTTCTTCAAGGAAAAATATTCCCAGAAATAGATTTTTGAAGAAAAACATTACCAGCAATAAAAACTTTGTTGGCATTAAATAACCCATTGCGATTGATATGCTGTAAAACAAACCAAACAAAACTAAACTTTGCAAGTAGATATATGTAAACCTTGTATTAATAATTTTGAATATAAAATATATACATACAAGTGTTTTTATGCAAAGACTTTTGTGTTTTGTTTGAACTTTTCATATATTTATGTTGTTGTATGTTTCATACACTTTAAACGTGGTCTATGCTACTTATTCCTGCACAACATATTTGGTGACCACAACAAAAAGCACATTTTGATCACCACATATTTAGTGACTCTGACAAAAACACATTTTGATAACTCAAAACAAAAGAAAAAACAAAGACAAATCCCTAAAAACATATTTCATGAAATCATATATATATATATTGTATATAAGTGAACAGAGAAGTCAACACTTAGAGGCAACAGTCTGTTTCATGCTAGATGTAATCGTCAGGCCATGAGTATACTTTTATATTTACACACGCTCTATCTCTGATATTGAACACTTTACCCCATAAATATAGCACATCTTAAGACTATATTTCTTTGTATATATATATATATATATATATATATATATATATATATATTACGCACATAATACAAAAAAGAAACAAAATGGTGCAAGAGCACCACAAGCTGACTGCCCAACAAATAACATCTAAAACACCTGAGTTCATGCAAACTAACATGATGAGTTGGTTCCCAATTATTGAATCTCAATTCTATGTGAGAAACGTAACTTTTACCAATCACCAAATTTTATAATGTTATTGTCTCTATCTCTGGAAATAGTGGCAAAAATACCTGGCAACATTTTGGATACTCACAATTATGATCAGTTAAAAAGGACTTTAATTGAAGTGCACGAACAAACAAAGCCAGAACTGCTAGATAAATTAATGTCCACCTCCATTATTAAAGGTTGAACATCAAATTACCTTCAGGAAATGTTGTTGATTGCAAAAATATTAGAGATAGGCAACGACATAGTTTTACACAAATGTTTACAAGCATTACTATCTTCTATTGCACCTGTGTTAGCAATGCTAAAAGATTTAAACCCAACCAGACCGGAACAATTGGAAGACAAATTAATGTCTTTAATACAAGGCGCACTGCTAAAATAAACATGTGTAACCAAATTCAGATGAAACAAATGCCTACTAAAATCTCAGCAGTACCTTAGGTTCTCAAGGTTTTATGTGAATGTAGCACGTTCATGTAAACAAATATGCAAATGGCCAAACAATAAAAGAGACTTGATACAACAGCCAAATTTGTGTCCATCTTTACCAGTGCCAAATGAAGTGGGAAACTAATTGGGCAGACAATGACATCCCCTCCCACCACTGATTCTGCCATTATGACGGATATCAGCAATGTTGGGGACAAAAAGTTTTCATTCATAATAGATACCAGTGCAAGCTTATCTCTCATTCCACATATCTATGTCAACAGTTTATCAATAGAGCCAACACCAGTTTCTCTAACCACGTCTACAGGCTCAGACATACAATCCTATAGGCAAATTAAAGCTGAGATAAGCCTACCAACCCTTCAACGATCTTTTCTGCAGACATTCATAATAGCAGACATTCAACAACCCCTACTAGGATTCAACTTCCTAAAAAGATTTGGTTTATTGATAGATTTCCAGCAGCGGATGATCATCAATTCAACAACATCATGTTCAAAGAAACTACAAACATTCAACGACTATCAACTTAGTTGTGAATAATATGCCTGATTTCATTAAAGGCTTTATGAAAATATATCCCAACATTATATCCCCACATGCCAACCCAGCTTGCACATATTCAAGAGTATACAATAGAATTGATACAGGCAGTCATGCTCCTACTTTTGCTAAGGCTAGATATCTATCAGAAGAGAAAACCCAGGCAGTAAAGAGGGAATTTTCAAAATTGCAGAACAATAGTATCATTACACCTTCTGGTAGTGATTGGGTTAGCTCCCTACTCATTGTAAAAAAAACAAACCCAGATAGCAATTTCAGATACTGCGGTGATTACCACACATTAAGCATCATTACAAAAAGCAATAAATACCCCATCCTGAACATTAATTCAATTGCTGATAAACTAGCCAACAAAACAAGATTTAGCAAAATTGACCTGGTATCAGCATGCCATCAAATCAAAATGCACCCACATGATAAAAAAAACAGCATTTATTTCTCCTCTTGGATTGCATAAATACAAATACATGCCACTTTTCAAACATACATCGATAAGACCTTTCAGAATGTTGACTGTGTATTTACCTACATAGACAACATTCTTATTTTCAGTGATGATTCTTCAGCACACATAAGAGACGTTGAAACTGTTATAAAAACCCTACATGATAATAATCTAAAGATTTCAATAACAATGTCAACATTTGATGTGACTTCAGTCAATTTTTTGGGCTATAATATTATAATATGTAATATTAGCTCTGAAGGTATTAGACCTACACAAAATAATGTTAGTACATTACAGAATATTTCCCCTTCTAAGGACAATAAGAATTTTTATTGTTTCTTAGGCATGGTAAATTTTTATAGAAAATTAATCCCAAACTTTGCAGACATAGTCATGTCATTAACAGAAAAAATTTGTATATGCAGTAATACTACATTTATATTAAATAACTTGGAATTGCAATCATTTAATGATATTAAAAGCAGAATCAGTGAATTTCCATCTTTAGCTCACCAACGGTCTGACTGTACTGAATATCAGTTGATTACTGACAGTAGTAATTATGCAATTGCTGCAGCCCTATGTCAAATAGTAGAAGGAGCACCAATTCCAATAGGCTTCTCTAAAAAGTTAACTCAAACTAGGTATTCGAATTTTGATAAGGAACTTTTTGCAGTATATTCAACCACATTATATTTTAAACATATTATTGAAGGAAAACAAGTTTTATTATTAACTGATCATAAGTCTTTGTGCGACACATTCTGTAGACTAAACCCTGCTAAGTCGGATAGACAGCAGTGGCAATTAGCAATTCCCATAGAATATATCTCAGATATAGACCACATAAAGTGTGATCAAAACATTATAGCTGATTGCTTGTCTAGGCCTACCCTAGCAGTCATGGTAGATCTGTGCCAGCTTTAGTATATGCACAATTTAAGGACCCTGAGTTACAAAAATTTCCAAACTTTAAAAAAATACAATTTTAGTACTGATAATAATAGTTCCATATGCTGTCTTAATGCTACTATTCTTCCCAGATCATATATATATATATATCTGGTGAATTATGAAAATCTATTTTCAATAGTATTCATGCAATATCACATCCAGGAATTAAAACCTTTTGTAAACTTATCAAAACAAGATTTTTGTTGCCTCATATAGACAAGACAATAAAAGAATTGTGTAATGAATGTCAAACTTGCGAGAAAAGCAAAATTGAGAGACGTACTAAATCTGTTATTCCAATTATTGAATTTCCTACTATTCACTTCAATCAACTTGAAGTGTTAACATCTGCTGATAAAGTTGAATGTTTTGCCTGTAAATTCTCCTTAAACTCTACTCTTGACTCATCTGGAATATCCTTGCCTAGCTTCCCACTTACAACCAATTCTCTGTTTAGTGATATACATATAACTCGTTCTATGTTTTCTGCTATCATCTCTAATCTGGATCCCCACAAAGCATGTCGACCTAAAAGTATCCTTGTAATAGTCCCCTTAAGAAGTGTACAGGTTCCTGTTCTCTTTAAACTCTGTATAATAAATGCCTTGCTGCCTCTTGTTTTGCTGCGTGTTGGGAATTGGTTCTTCCAGAACTCAATTGAACCGTCCACCCATTGGCATATTAGCCTTCAACCTCTTTTTGGGAAACTACTAAAGGCCCTAATGAATGCTGAATTGGTTAATATTGTGGGAACCTGACATACCTACAAATGGACTCTTTCACACTTATATAATGTGGCTACCAATTTCTAGTAGAGAGGAAGTCACCAGGTGTGAGTCACCAAGAGTGTATCACCGAGTGTGTGTATGAATGAATGAGTCAGGACACCAGTGAGAGAAGTACTCTCCAGTCCACATACTTTGTACTACGTTTCCGGGAATAATATACCGTTTAACTTTATATCCGAGTCTGTGTTATTTTTCTATGGTTTCAACACCATAACAGTTAAGCATCTCACTTTGCAGGTCCTTTTTTCAGACAAGCAATATGGCTTTTGTTTCTCCAGGTCAACTGCTGATGTACTGATGTTTTGCAGAAAGAGTCTATCAAGTTCTACATAAGAACGGTGAAGCTTTGGATATCTAAAAAGCATTTGACAGGGTTTGGCATATAGGTCTTCTTGATAAATTGAAAAGTTACAGTGACTTTGGATAAATTTTTGAACTGATCCTGTCTTTCTTGTCAAATCATGAAATGAAATTTATTCACTTCTCTCAATCCTTTTGTAGTAATGAATGTGTACCCCAAGGCTCTATTTTTGGCCCTACTTTGTTTTTAATTTTCATTAATGACCTTCTTGTTGGCATCAGCTCTCATCTTAGCATCTATGCTGATATCACAAGAATTTAATCCTGTTTTGATAGTAACTCAAATTGGCTTGATACGGTCAAATTGGCAAGTGATGTCAAGATTGACCTTCAGTCTGTTGTTAACTGGGGCAAAGGATGGCTTGTTAATTTTAACACCTCCAAAACTAAACTGCCTTCTCTTAATCATCTGATAGACCCTCTTTCCATAAGCATGGCTGATGCTAACCTCCAGGAGAGTGACTAGCACCTTCTTGGGCTAACGTTCTCGGTTGACATGAAGTGGAAAGACTATACTGAATCCATTACTACGTCAGCTGCTAAGAATGTTGGTTCACTGTGTTGTGCTAGACAATTTTTCTCTCCAGGATCTTTCTTACATATTTATAAGTCTACCATTCATCCATGTTTAGAATATTGCTGTCACATATAGTCTGGGCCCCTGCTTTATATCTAGAGATCCTTGATAAAAACCAAAGAAGAATCAGCAATATTATTTGTCCTGATCTGGCATCTTGGTTTCAGTCACTTTCCCACCACTGTAAAGTTGCCTCCTTGTGCCTTTTTATAAATATTTCCAGGGTAATTGTTTGGATGAACTCTTCCTTATGGTACCGAGACTTTATGAATTTAAGCACAGTACCAGAATGGTGATGAGGTCTCATCAATTTACATTTGAGTTGGCTAGATGTAACCGTACATTCTATGCTAGCAGTTTCTTTTCTCTCACTTCTCACTAGGGAAACCCTTCTGGCTCCATATTTTGCAGCCAACTTTAATCTGCAAAAATTTAAATGCAATGTCAATCGCTACCTGATGCCCTCCTAATTACTCTTTTTCTGTACTTGCTCCTTAGTGGTGTTTCTGTTTTCTAATGCTTCCACACGTCTTGTGTCTTAGTGGCTTTAATGCCTTGCTTAGGGTGAACTTGATTAAAAAAATAAAAATAATCTAAGTAACTAATGTAAATAAGGATAACTCATTCTCAATGAAATTCAGACAGAAAAATTTGGGAATTTTGTTGATAAAATGATGATATATTTTTCTGATCTCTAAAGAAGAGTAAGGTTTATATTTTTGATGAATAGGATAATTTGGTTGATTTTAATGGGTTTTGGGACACAATTGATTCTTTCACATAAAACATTGTTTTTCTGTTGACAAATTTTAAGTAAACAGATGAAATTGCTTTGCCCCCACGAGAAAAGAATATAATAAATACCATTGTCATCAAGTACTATTTACTGGTAAGATAACTTACTTTTTTTTTCACAATGATGTTCACTCTGTACAAGGCCCATGAGCCACTCGAGCTAGAGGGTTACAGAGTAAGAGACACAGTTTATGCGGATATGTAGTGAAGATAGCAGTTAACCCTAGACTTGAACAGGTTAAAATTGTAGTGATCAGGGAAACATCTTGGGAGTTAGTTCCACAGCACAGTGGCTTGTGAGAAGAAGTTGCTTGAGTGGAACTCTGAGCTCATCAGTAGAATACAGGAATGAGGGTGATTTGCTAAATGTGCATAGCATGGTAGGTCTTAGCTGTAAAGGTTAGAACTGGTGAAACTAATGAATGTAGTTTGTCTGAAATAGTAATAAAGCAGTGAGAGGCTTGTGACATTTTGTCTGTGAGAAAGGGTTTGTAAGTTAGAAAATAATTCATCACCCACAAGGATGCATCAAAACTTTTGGGCTCTATTGGAACTGGAAAGTGAAGACTGGGTAGCTCCTGCCCATATTTGGCAGAAGTACACCATTTTAGCCTGATCTGGCTCTTGTAAGGGTAGAGGATAGTAGGAGGAGTCAATTACTTAATCGAGCTGTCCAGGAAACAGACCATTTTTCCAGTATTTTTAATGATGGATCATATAGTTCCACAAGGTCTGGATTGAGTTTAACTCCCAGTTTGCACTTAAGGCATGAGACATCTCTGAGGAAACATCCATTCATTTTGATTGGTAAATGTTCTGGGTCCAATTGGTGATGATGAAATGTTACTAATTTGGTTTTTGAGGCATTGAATATAACTAACCGGTTTTTCCCCCACTGAACTTTTAGGACTATGTCAGAGGAGAAATCAACTGCCAAGCTCTGGTCATCTAGAGTTTTGTATTTGATTCAGGATTTAGTGGTGGCTGGTGAGGCTCATAAAGTTTGCATCATTAGAAACATTTCAGTCTAAAAAATGAAGCATGAAAGATGCTTTTTGGCATACATTTTCTTTTATTCAGCTTAACTCACTTGACTAGGATGTCCATTAGAATGCTTCACGGCATCCGCATGTTTCTTCCATTTAGCACAGTCCACCATGATTGGCTTTACCTCTTGTGTCATATCCATCTCTGAGTCCTCTGACAGTGTGTAGCCCAACTGTAAAATCTGCAACACACCAGTTTGTAGAATTTTACGTTGATTATTAAACATTATTTCTTTAAATATTAACTAAAGTTTTCACTGAATTATTTCTTTTTATAACTTTTAATTATATATTTGGTTTGGTTTACAGAACTAAACGTTTTACAAAAAAGAATTATTTATAAAAGTGTTGTCAATGCAAAAAAAAATAAAAACTGCAAAATAGTCTAGCTTGTTGTTGTACTGATCCTAGTTAGACTAAAAGCAATGCCAAACAAAATTTACACATGTAGAATGACAGATTACTATTGTCAGTTGAGATGAAAGGAAATGGAATAAATTTCAACAAGGCAATATTTTTATGTTTTTATATAACAATTGACTGATTTGTAAAGGTGAGAAGATACACTAGTATATATATAAACATAACTGAAAAGAAAGAATTTATTAAAGTTTAGCAATTAGGAGCTATGTATATCTGTATGTGTGTAAAAGTTCAGTTATACAGGGGAAATATATCCCCAAATCTGGGACAAGCTCTTGTATTGGTGTTACTTCTACCATATGTTAGAGGGAAAAGAGAGAAAAGAGAAAGAAGACAGGAATTGTCCTGTTTTTATATCTGTTTAACAGCAACACCTAATGATTTGGCGACTCTAGCAAAACCATGTGGGAATAACCCACAAACTCATTCAAAACTATGTTTTGATATGAGGGTTCAAATGGTTTTTGAGCAGCTTAAATTCTAGTACTTTATCAAATATAAGTTAATGGATGTGCATTTTGGTGCAATGGATATCGGCTCGGAATAAGAAATTGGGGAGCAAAGTTCAAATTCCAGTTTAGTCTATTACATTTGCTTACATGCAAATGCCCTTGGGAAAAGTATGAATCCATCTCTACTTCTTCCAACTATGGGTTGATTTGGTTAGCAGGGAAGACTGGGTTCTATAGCCTTTTTGTCAATGAGTCTACTGCAGAAAGTATTGGCAACCTACTACATGAAAATCTTCAAATACTTTTTTCCAAAATGACTTAAGCCAGCATGGAAGAGTAGGCACATAAAATTAACATGTGAATAATATTTTGTATTGATGCAGAGTAAGCATTTTCTTTTTTTTTTAATTTGATTTTTCTTTAAAATTCTTCATGGATAAAATGTGTTCAGGGACTATCAAAACTGTAATATAAAAAAAAAAACAATAAAAATTTGGTCAAGCACAGTTAAAAAAGGAAAAGATTTAAATGAATAAAAAAAACTCATGATGAACTGTTAACTGAGTAGGGAGTACATTGTAAATATTAAAATAAATCATTTGATTAAAACTAAAATTGAAAAAATGGTTTTAATATATCTTATAATGATCTGAAAAGTCACTAGAGTTTACTTCCATGATTCCACAATGTTTTGGGATATATCTATCTATTCCTCTTGTTTACTTGCCTATTTGTTGTGTCTGTGTATCTGTATGAATGTACAGGGGTTTTTGTTAAGCAGTTAACACTTTAGTCACACTGTTTACACAAGTAGTTATAAAAGTACAAATTCTAGCAATGACTATCAAAAGTTCTGCAGCTTTGTACTTGTACGTTGAGCTGCATACATTTGAAAGTGTAATGTTTAGTCTGCCACTAGTGATATGTGTCTATGCTATGCAGAGCATAATATTGAACCCGCCTACTATCACAAGGTTGCTAATAGTTTTCAGGGTTAAAACGATCATTACTATTCTCATTGTTATGAAATCATCTGAAACTGTTGTTTGGTGTTTTTATTTTAAAGTGAGTAAATATTACTGAAGATATCTTTATTAAATGCTAATGTGTATTACTTCTTTAGTTTCTTAAGTTAATTTATTTTTTAATCATTTCACCCCAAGGTGGAAGTGTCGCTAGTATGCAAGGGGTTACAGGGAATAAAAGTGAGAAAAGAGACTGAATATAGGGAGAATTGAGGAAGGGAGAAAAGATGAATGGGATTCAAAAAGATAGAAGATGACAATTGATGTTACATTTAAATTTTATTAGTTTGTATTGATCAAGGAAGCAAGTAAATGGAAGGGCATCCTACAGGCGGGAAGTGTGAGAAAAGAAACTGCTGGAGAAAAAATGGTGGTTGCATTGAGCTATTTCAACAGTAGATGTCACTCTAGTATCACATTTAAATTCATGTAGTTGGGGTACCAGGGGGAAAAAAAGCTCATCAGATTAGTTACCATGAAAATATTTGTAGAAAAGACAAAGGGAAGCCACGTCATGTTGGTGAGAAAGTGACTGGAGTTGAGATGCCAAATCAGGATCTATTAAATTGCAGCTTCTTCTTTGGATTTTGTCAAGAACCATGAGATGAATAGCAGAAGCACCAGACTAGATATGGCAGCAGTATTCAATGCACGTGTAGATTTGTAAATGGACTCTGATGAGAAAAATTTCTGGCATGACACAGTGAATCAACTTTCCTTGCAGTAGATGCAGCTATTGATTTGATATAGTTGCTCCTCTTCCAGTCAGTGGAAGATATGAGGCCAAGAAGGTATAATGTGTTGCTCACCAAGAGTCTAGCACGAGCCATGCTGATGGCAGACAGAAAAGTTTCTCTATGGTGGTTAAATGAGAGCAGTTTAGATTTAGAGGCGTTAAAATTTACAAGCCATTTCCTGCCCCCGTTAACCACTGATTGGAGGGGTCCTTTCTGCATATTCCTTTATAGACAATATCTATGTAGTTACGGTTTATGTAATGATTTCTGTATTCTCAGAATATATTTTTGGTAGTAAATATTAAAGTATAAAAGCTTCAGTACTCTATTTCCAATGAAAATATTAAAGTATTCAAGTCTGAATCTCTTCTCTTGACTGAAAATATTAAAACATACAGGTTTTATTTACACAAAACATAGTCACAAATTAACTTACTTCCTACTCAGATTTCCATGATTATACAAGTATAGAAAAGAAATTAGTTTTCAGACTGGTGTGCTAGTCTTACAAATCACTTGACTGGATGGTCCAGGAATATATTTTTGTAGATGATCTGATTGAAAAAGAATATCTACCCAGTGATTCATTAATCAAACTACTGTAATAGAAAAACTGTCATTACTTGATAAGAAATTATATCTAAAGATAAAACTTTTTAAAAGAATATAATTGCCATAACCAGAAATTTGTGACTCAGAACATTATTTTATTTCCTCTATAAGTAAAAATATTAGTCTATATTTCTGAGATGTGGTATTATGTATGCTATTTACATTATTCGGACTATTGTCCTCATCTTTGTCGCCATATTTATTACAACGTTTCGGCCATTGTATGCTCCAGCATTCTTCAAGTGGTTGGAATGTCGAACTGAACCCTTTATTTTGCTCACTGTTTAATGGATGTCAGCTATCAGATCCCCTCTCCAAGTTCTCCACTGCCTTAACTGGGTATTGAACTCACACTCTTTGGGTCCTGTCACTGGATCTAACTAACACCTTTATCCACTGTGCCATGTCTCCTTGAGGACATCTGTGTATGAATTTCTGGGTATTATAAACCTAATGTCTATTAGCAAACATTTTTTACCAGTGCTCATATTGCAATTTTTGCTATTATCATTGCATGTTCTATAATAACAACAAAAATTGCAATATGAGCACTGGTAAAAAATATGGTTGCTAATAGACATTAGGTTTATAATTTCAATTTCTGGTTATTATAAACCTAATGTCTATTAGTGACCATTTTTTACCAGTGCTCATATTGCAATTTTTACTATTATCATGGCATGTTCTATAATAACAACAAAAATTTCAATATGAGCTCTGGTAAAAAAAATGAAATGATAACAGCAAGTATTATGAAACAGGAAAATTTAACTAAAGAATTAAGAAACAGGAAAATTTAACTAAAAACAAAGAAAATAGTACTGAACTGTTATGTAATATCACTCCACCGATATGGTAATAAATACTGCACAATTTCTTCCCAGATGAAGAGACTTGTGGCAACAGAAATGTGTTTCTGCAGAAGGATGCTGAGAATACCATGGCCTGAACATGTGAGCAACAAGGTTTTTTGGAAAATGGTAACAAAAAGACACTTATATTTAACATCAGAATAAGCTAGCTGAAATTTCTAGGGCACATAATTAGGAAAGATGGTGTAGAAAATTTGACACTTCTAGGACATATTCAAGCCAAGAGAGACAGTGCATAGTCTACCTCATGTGATTGTGTAAATGGTTGGCAGAACAGAGATGAGGAGAGATAGTGAAAAAACAAAATTTAATAACAGTTACAAAGGAGAGTAAATTGTGGAGAGCCATGATCACCCACATCCAGAAGGTACATCAAAGAAAATAAGTGCACAGTCAGGTGGTTAGAAATTTTGCTTTCCAACCATGAAACCTAGCCTTATAAATGAAAATTGGTAGACAGAACTGTACTGAGTCCTTTGATGGTTGTGTAACAATGAAGTGACAAGTCATCATGACTGAGGATTTTAGTGTACTGTCCTTGTTCCAACTGTTGGATGAAAGATTGTGTGTTCTCACCCAGAAAATGTAACTAAGGTCTCTTCAGCATAGTTGCAGTATAGACTACTAGTGGGCTCTGTGGGTATTGAACAAACAGAAATATGCTTGAGCAGGTGACTGGCTAGCCACCATAGCAGGTAGGTGTTTCAGAAATTGAGTGGCCAGCCATTTATAATATATATATATATATATATATATAGTTATCCACAGACTGTTTTGCTGTATCACAGCTCATCAGTGTGGCTATACATCCGATTGTTTCAAGCCGGGATCAAAACCTTGCTGATTTGGCATCAGTCAGAGATTCTACCCCCAAGCTATCATTACACAGCAGAGCAGAAGGGAAATTTTAACATTTTTACTATGTAAAAGACGTCAGTAGCCAGAAGAGCTTGATTTGAGTAGAAGAGCATTGCATTAGCAGCAGCAGTCACTGTTTATAAAATCACCCTTTTCTCTCTGAGAGCTCAGTCAAATTTCAAGAGCATAGTCATCCACAGACAAACTGTTTTGCTGTATCACAGCTCATCAGTGTGGTTAGACACCTGATTGCTTCAAGATATTAATTATTTTGTTGTGTATTCATAATTTTATTGGACTGGGGTGTTAAACAGGAGTTTTTAGGTTTTAGTCTAGAACCAGTAACTTTTAGTATCAGGTTATAACATTCAGAATGTTTTCTTTTTTTATGTGTGCCCTTTTGGGCAGAAATATGATCAGTCAGTATTTAAAAATGAAAATAATGCAGCTTATTTTTTATTTTTGAATTATTAAAATACATTACATAACATTCTATTCCTAAATGATAAATATGCACATTGGAATAATAATAATAATAATAATATGAAGAAGAATCAAAATACATATTGGAAAGACCAGATGTTGAAGGCAGTTCACCGGATTCTGTGTAGAGACATTGAATTAAGTACAATAACAGATGGTCTGAACATAATTTACAACAGATCAGTAAAACTGACAGTCTGTGGGAACACAAAAATATGGCTGAATTCTCTAAATGAGCTGTATTGAACACAGGACAAACAGATGGTCTGTTATTCTATTAGACCATTAATTAGGGAGAGGATGAAAAATAGAAACAGTTTAAAATAGACATGGGGATATAGCTGTTTATTAAAGCTCCTGAAATGCAGGTTTCAGTATTGAGAAGTTTGCAGATATAAAATGGTTGGATCTACAAAATTAAATCCATGATTATATTGGGTCACATACCTTAAAAAAATTTGCTTCTTGTTTTTGTTAGATATCTGAAGGAAAATTTAATTTTTACTGACTTCATTCAGAAAAACTGCTTTTTGATTGTATATAAAGGCTGCTGTTTCAGAATCTGTGTATTTTTGTTTTACATTGAAAATGGGGGAAATAAGTAACATTTTCAGTGCATTTTTTGCTTATAAAAAAGGTAAGAATGCAATTTGAATGTAAAAAAGATCTGTGTAGGTTACAGATATACAGGCATTGTGAATGATTGAAAATGTTAAAAGTCACTGGCAAATTTTCAATAAGCCATGGAGTTGAAACAGCGGGTGATCAAATGAAGATATTATTAGAAAATAATCAATATGATATTGTCGTACCTCCCAATTTCATCAGTCTTAGAACCAGATGTTTTCATTATGTCTAAAAATAAAATAACTCATGGCGCCTAAAAGAGGTTCACTTCACAAAATTTAGAGAGAAAACAATTTGAGCAAGTAATTTAGAACTAATCAAATCATGAGTTTTCATCAACTAAAATATATATTTGTGAGACAATAAATAAACAAAAAGAGAAAAAAGAAATATAAAGGGGAGACAGGCGGCCCCCTTAAGGTAAGGCTTCAAGAACACCAGAAAGCTGTAATACGAGGGAAAGTGGAAAAATCAGGCGTGGCTGACTACATATGTAGGATCAGGTTGAGATCATAGACAAAGAACATCATTGGAAAATTCGTAAACTTAAGGAATCAGCACATATGCTAGACCACAAAAATCTCCTAAGTCGACCAAGCATAGAAATGAATACAATATGGAAACCAGTAATAAGGAGTGCCAGAGGAAAGCAATAATAACAACAAAAATTGCAATATGAGCTCTGGTAAAAAATGATTGCTGAAGACATTAGGTTTATAATACCCAGAAATTCATACACAGATGTCCTCAAGGACACATGGCACAGTGGATAAAGGCGTTAGTTAGGTCCAGTGACAGAACCCAAAGAGTGTGAGTTCAATACCTGGCTAAGGCGGTGGGGAACTTAGATAATTAACAGTATATAACTAATAACAGACATCCATTAGACATAGCACGTGGAACTAGAACAGTCTAGCTCAGTGACATTCCAACCACCGGAAGAAGGCCAAAAAAGATGAGGACAATAGTCCAAATAATGTAAATAGTGTACATAATACCTCATCTCAGAAATATAGACAGATAAAAAAGAGAATTTTCTGCACTAACTTCATGCAACATGAAAAGACCACAACATTCTGTATGTAAGTAGTCTTCATTTCAACACATTGCTTCTTTGAACTTAGAAGGTTGCTTCTTAATTGTTAATCACTCCATAGTGAGAGTTTTTTTTACATTAGTATTCATTCAAAGAACTCTTTCTATAATTCAAACTCTACACCTTTATGAGAACTCTCAGTTATAGTTATTTTACCACACAGTTGTAACCTAGGGAAGATTACTGAATAGAATAATCAAATGAAGGTTGGAAATGAACAATAATACTTAGAACAAGAATAACACATATAAAATTCGCTAGTGGCACATAGAAGAAGTAGTCAACTGCTAGAAGTGAGTCAAGGGAATTCCACAATGAATCTCCAACTGCAAACCAACATACAATATTTACGACTGTATTTATGTGAATGGAGACATGCCCATTATTGTCCATAGGTATGCTACAACACACACTCTGTAAGATTTTTAATATTTCTGCATAAATTTATTGCTATTATTACACAAAATTAAAATTGTTTCATTCTCACCAAATTCCTACACCCATGATCTTGTTTATCTATCCTTTCACTCTTGTTTACTTATTAGTATACCAGGGTCAATGGATCTTCAACAACACTGCCACTAGTATCTTTTAAAAGTAGATTTACATATGGCTACAATATAATCTATGAAGATTCAGTATAGAAGATAAATAACATACAAAAAATATCCAAATCAGTTACTGAAAATAATTTTACCAGTTTGGTTATGCTTTGTTTTGTCGCTGCCATATAAGTAATAAAATCTACTTGATGGAATTTAAAAGTTTAATTTTCTTTTTTTTTCAAATTATGATGGACATTGGAAAGGGGATACTTTACAACAATGTGGAATACAGTAATAAGTGAAATGAATTCCCACTAACTATACTAAAGGACAGTTTTCATTCATCGAAAGTGATGCTGTGTCTATGGTTGGTTACTGGAAAGGAGTTTTTTATTATGTGCTTGCCTTGGAGAATCAAAAATTGATTTCAACAAGTACTTCTTCAATTTAGAGCAAGTGGAAGCAGTAATCAATTACAAACATACAAAATTAGTTAAAAGAAAATGCACAATATTCCATCAAAATAAGATAAAACTATTTCTGTGAACAAACAATAATCATTAAAGCTTATTCACTAGTTATTGTATTTTCAGATAACAATTCATTCTGGTTTTTATAGGATTCTCTAAATGAGGAAAATTCAGTTTGGTTGAAGACTGCAAAATGAACTTGGAAGAGTTAATTGTTGAGAGAAAGTTCTGGGATGGTAGAATTTAGAAGTTGATTAGTAGATGATAGAAAATGGTGGAACAAAATGGTAAATGTAAATGGTAAAGTAAATTCTGAAAATAAATTTGTCTTTTATTTTTACTTAATAAACCAGACATTTTATACTATACAATAATTTTTCACTGATAGTGTTGCCTCAAGTTTTGAACCAACATGAGAATCAGTAAAATAGACATTTTTATGAACTTAGCATAATTATAAAGGCATGGTGCATCTCCAAAAATCTGACTAATTGATCAAACATCAAAATTTTTTGAAATGCCTCAGCACTCATGGTTAATAAGCCTATCCTGGTTGACAGTTGCTACTGAATAGAGAGTTTGATTCTCATTGGGTGCCACATACTTAATTTGGCATTAAATAACCATGTTGCAATGCTGTAAAAATCAACTAATCTAACTCAGTGTTTGGTAATGTTTAGTGAGGCTAATTGGGTTGAACATTACAATAGCATAATGGTTTTGATCCTTACTGATTGTCCCCTTGAAAATTCAAATAACTCAATAAATGTTGCCATGTTGTAAAAATCTTCCAACTGAACACTTATGTTCAACAAATACCTTCCAACTGAACACTTATGTTCAACAAATACCTTTAGCGTGGGTTAATGATGAGCATGACTGGTTTGGTTGACCATTACAATTGAGTAATGATTTGATCCTCACTGGGTGCCTCATTCAGAATTCAGCATTAAACAGTTCAACAGAAGTTGACATGTAAAATCAACTAACTGTACCCTGAACACATTGTTGTTGGATTAATGGTTCATGATGCTAATAGCGTTTACCATAACTATTTGGTAGTAATTTTGATCCTCCCTGGGTTCCCTATACAAATCATGATCATGAGCCCCACAACCCCTTAGGGTTGTAGAGGCACCACATGTACTGCACCCATAGCAGCAGTGGTATTTCATGGGCAAGATAGCCTGATTGAGCCCAACCCTCTACAGGCTGGTTTGAATTCAGTATTTTCCTTCTCCTAGACTGGTTGCTAATTAAGGCTATAGTGATCAGTCCATCCTGCTATTTACTTTTAGCTGGGGGAGAAGAAATGGATTCATACCTTTCCCAAGGATATTTGTGCATAAGTGAATGTAGCAAATGTGAATGTAATTTGAAATGGGTTCTCTGCTTCCTCAATTCTGGCTACTATCTATTATTCCATCATGCCTTCCAAATATATAATAAAATATTCTACGCTATATTTATGGGTAAATGTATTCAATATAATTTCCCAAGGGTATTTGTGTATAAGTGAATATATTGAACTTAACTAGAATTTGAACTCGTCTCTTTGATTTCTTATTCCAAGCTGCTATTGATTACGCCACCATACATCCACAAAATTCAGAATTAAATAACCCAACAAAGTTTGATATATTGTAAAATTCAACCAATCTAACCAGAATTTTCTGTGGATCTCTTCTTAGATCTCACATTGTACATCTTCAGTGAAAAATAGTGCAGTAAATTACAATGGTTTATGAACTTTTTAGTTTTTAAAAAGTTCATATGATTTATATGGACTTTTTAGTCCATAAACCATTATAACTTATGGCATTATTTTTAACTGAAGATGTGCAATATGAGGTAGGGTCTTTTTTGTTTTTGTAGATATGAAGAAATTGCTATGAATCTGTGCTGTAGTTAAAAAGCAAATCCAGATTTTAAATGTGGCTGGAAAATGAGATTTTGACAAATGGAAATGTGAATAATTATGGCTGAATATTTTTATCAAAGTAATGTATCATCAAGAGCAAATACAAAGAATCTACTAAAAAATTACATTTTGAAATGATACCTTCATTAAAAGGCATTGGAGAGGAACTCTGTGTGTGTGTGCGTGCGTGTGTGTGCATGTGTGTAACTAGAATGAATATAGAAAATAGAATTTTCATTTAACAAGGAAAGCCATCAATGCAGCAGTGAATCATATTTTTCATTTAATATAAATTTGAAAAATAATAAGCATATTGATAAAAATAAGTAATTTCAATTAAATTCAATTCAGTGTGCCATAGCTCTTTAGGTAGAGCCATAGGCACTTCTCACGATGGAGACATATCTGTCATGAGAAGTTAAAAGATATTAGAGATGCCACTCTGTAATTAACATAAGTATGCCCAATTCTTTAGAATTCAGAGTTTTTTTTTTCTCTTAGACAAGCTACTATCCAAGTCTAGAGAGTACCATCTGTGTAGTTATTTAAGTACAGTGAGGTTGAGAAGAGATACGCTGATTTTTTTCAAGGGTATTAGTACAAAGTGTATGCAACAAACTTGACAAAAAATATGAACTCTTCTCACTGATTTCATATTTCATGCTATCTACACATCATGAAAATTAGATTCTTGACAAAATCTAAAGAAGAATCTGCAATTTTATTGGTCCTGACCTGGTATCTCGACTTGTGTTACTTTCTCATGGCTGTGTTGTGGCTATCCTCCATCTCTTCTATAAATATTTTCATGGAAATTGTTCTAGTGAGCTCTCCTCGTTAGTACCTTGGTTACATGAATTTTAGCCTACTACTAAATTGACAACAAGGTCTCATTATATATAATAATATATAAAGGTCTCACTATATATAATTTTATATACTAAATAAAAATAAGAACATCTCCCTCCCTCCAACCAACAGAATATCTTTCTGTTGTCAATGAGCAGATTGGGACTCATTCTGTGATATCCCTTGGAAGTTTTTAATTATCCTGTTGAAAAATGTTGTTTTGAGGTCTCCTCCTGGGTAAAAGTCAGCATTGATGATTTCCTTCCAGCAAGGAAATACCAAAAGTTAAAGCGTGTTCATCTCCTTGGTTGTCACCTGAATGCTTGGCCGCTTATAGCCCACAGGAATCACTTCTGACTGTACCAGAGCAACACATCTGATTGCAACAGACATCTCTTTGTCTCTACTTGAGTCTCTAGCGTCTCCTCAATGAAGTTACTGTTTGCTGATAGAATGAAACAATGTATAACCTCTTGCAAGTTTGGTTCTAGAGATTATTGGCGGCTCTGCAACAACAAACCCTCAACCCCTCCTCTATTCAATCAATTTGAAATCCTGACATCTACAGCAGATAAGGTTGAATGCTTTGCTTGGAAATTCTCTTCCAACTCAACACTTGACTCATTTGAAGTAGCCACACTTGATTTCCCCTCTAGGACTGAGTGATATGTGCATAAACCCATCACTGGTCTCAGAGATCACTTTTAAATTAGACTCCCTTAAGGTAAATAAAGATGATGGTGTCCTAGTTGTCATCCTTAAGAAATGTGCTTGCGAGCTGGCTCCAGTTCTCTCCAAACTCTACAATTATTGCTTTACTGCTTCCTGCTTCCCAGCTTGTTGGAAGTTCTCCTCTGTAGTTCCTATTTTTTAGAACTGTGACCCCTCTATCACCCTATTAGTCTCCTACCACTTTTCAGCAAAGTATTTGAGGCTTTAATCAATGCTGAAGTGGTTAAGCATCTTACCTCTCATGACCTACTCTCTGATAAATAATATGGATTTCATTTTGCTCGGTCTACTGCTGACATGCTTACAGCCATCACTGATTATATATATCAAGCTCTTGACAATAATGGTGAAGCTCGAGCTGTGGCTCTAGATATCTCAAAGGTGTTTGACAGAGTTTGGCATGCTGGTCTTCTACATAAGCTCCAGAACTACAGTATTACAGGATGATTGTTTGATTAAATCCAATCATTCCTAAAAAATCATGAAACAAAGGTCGTTCTAAACAGGTTCACTTCCAGATCCTTTCACAGAAATGTGGATGTTCCTCAAGGCTCTATCCTGATCTGTTTCTGATCTTCATCAATGATCTTCCTGGCTGCTGCTCTTGAAAAGGGCCTCTAATCAGTGGTTAACTGGGGCAGGAAATGGCTTGTAAATTTAATGCCTTCAAACTAAACTGCTCTCATTTAATCACCATAGAGAAACTTTCCTGCCCTCCATCAGCATGGTTGATGCTGACTTTAGGAGAGCATCTCACTGTGCCTTCTTGGCTTCATGTTCGACTGACTTGAAGTGAAACAACTACATTGAACCAATAGCTGCATCTACTGTAAGGAAAGTTGTTTCATTGTGTCATGCCAGATGATTTTTGTTGTCAGAGTCCATCTTGCACATTTACAAATCTACCATTTGTCTGTGCATTGAATACTGCTGCCATATCTGGCCTGGTGCTTCTGCTATTCATCTCAAGGATCTTGTCAAAATCCAAAGAAGGATCTGCAATGGAATAGATCCTGATTTGGCATCTCGACTTCAGCCACCTTCTTATTGACGTCACATGCCTTCCCTCTGTCTTTTTGTAAATATTTTCATAGCAACTACTCTGACAAACTTTTTCCCCTGGTGCCCCAACTACATGAATTTAAGTGTGCTACTAGATTGGCATCTAGGTCCCACCCTTTTACTCTTGAAATAGTTAAATGTAGCCTCCTCTTCTACTCCAACTGTTACTTTTCTCGCACTTCCCGACAGTGGACTCCCTTCTGTTTACTTGCTTCTCTGAAAACTACAATCTTCAAAAATTTAAATGCAATGTCAATCACCATCTTCTGTTAACTTGAACACCATTCATCTTTTATACTTTCTTCAATACCCCCTATATCCAGTCTTTTCTCTCACTTTCACTCTCTGTACTACGTACTAGTGGCATTTCCCGCCTTGCTTGGGATGAAATATATATATATATATATATATATATATATATATATATATATAAGGCATAATCATGAGTCCTGTAACCAATTAGGGTTGTAGGGGCACCACATGTACTGCAGCTGTAGGAGCAGTGGTGTGCCTTCAGCAAAATATCCGGACACAGCACAACCTTCACCAGGCTGGTTTCCTTCTCCCAGACCAGTCACCAACCTAGGCTAAAGGACTCAGTCTGTCCTCCTATTTACCCTTAGTTGGGGAGGAGTAAAGACGGATTCATACCTTTCCCAAGAGTATTAGCATGTAAGTGAATGTAATGAGCTTGACAGGAATACGAACTCAGTTTTCCACTTCCTCAATGCAAGTGACTATCCATTATTCCTCCAAAACATGTGGTAAAACATAGTTTGAAGTTATCCTATATTTATGGCTAAATGTGTCCAATGTCTGGGATAGAGTGTCTGTAAATATAAGGATAGACACCGGGATCAACACTGATTGGTGACACTCTGTTTCATGTTTGGACATATAACTGAGGAGGCACGGTGGAGTAATGGATAACGGCTCGGATTGAGGAATCGTAGAGCCAAGTTCGAATTCCAAGTCGAATTCGTTACATTCACTTACGTGCTAACACCTTTGGGAAAGGTGTGAATCCTCTTCTTCTCCCTCCAACTATGGGTAAATAGCAGGACAGACTGGGTTCTATAGCCTTGGATGGCAACTGGTCTAGGAGAAGGTCAACTCTGAATTCAAAACCATTCGGCGTCTGCACCGGCATCCGGCGGCCTCTTGGTTACTCCTGCCTCTGCGTCTGTGGAAATTCTGCGGCAAGTAAGAGCATATTCCTCCCTCCACTGGGATAGCACGCGAGGTGTGGGGACTGCGTGTGAAGTTCAAACTCCCTTGTTACTCCGTTTCAAGAATTTGCCGCCATTGGAATCGGGAATGGCTGTCGCTCGTTTCAGCATTGGCGATGGATCGCCGTACTTGGTCGGCCTTTGTTCCGGACGCGGTGAATTCCTTGGAAGGAGCCGGCTTAACCGATCCAGGGTGAATGCCGCAACATACATATACATACATATAACTGACCTGAAAATTGCATTGAAGTATGAAACAGACTGTTGCCATTCGATGTTGACCTAAGTTTCCTCTCTCTCTATATATATAGTTTGTGTGTGTGTGTGTGTATGTGCATATATGAGTATAATAAGAGGGAATTATGTAGTAAAGAAATAATGATACTGGATTCCTTGTTATTTTATCGTGATTGGATAACTTGTGTGGGATTATCTGCTAATCTGTCAAGAAACTTCTAATGGATGCTAGATAGTGTTACTAAAAAGCAGTATAAAAAAAGGCACAAAGTATATCTCTATTCTGCTTTTTTCTCTCTTTGCCCATAGGATGTTGTAGGTACAAGATATATCTCATTTCCCCTCTGGGGATTTCTTAAACCCCAGTGAACCATTGAAGACAATACAGAATTCAAATGTCCTAAGCTACCAACCAAAAAGAAATTCTTCTCAAATGTAAGTCTTTCAACATCTTCAATAGGATTTTACACACCAGGCTTATAAATGAAGATATCATTATAAAACACCTTTATTTATCTTTGCTTACACTCTTCCTATTTAGCTTGCTAAGATAATAAAATGTTATTAATTGTACAATACTATTGTTTTATATCACTCTGCTGTTTCAGAAAACTGATGTATCCATAATACTATCACTTTTATTAAATATATCCCTTTAACAATTGGTAAAAATCATTATTTTATTATAACACTACAACATTAGTATCACAGGCTATAATTAACAAGGTGATTTTAATCCACATTAGATTGTTGCCGCTTGTAACAATGTTCCCTATGAGGCTTGAAAAATATTTTACAAAAATTTATTTGAGTTAATTTTATAAATACTTGACTGACTACCAGATTCAAAGTTCTATTTTCTGACTTTTTCTAAGTGAGCATATCTGTGATAAGGAATATTACCAACCCAGCATCTGAGTAAGATCAATTGCACTCTTAAGCAGTAATCACAAGCCAAAACTGTTTGCAAGTTCAAAGCACTAATAATGCTGATGTTTAACATAAATGTCTTATCAAAACTTATGTGTTTTCTGGTGGCTTATCAGTGGTAGTTTGTCCCTGAATAATCATATATCACAAACTGTGTTGGGAATTTTAATGTTTTATTGATTATCAGAAGAGTCTTTCTGGGAATTTCAACTTTCAATGCAAACAATATACAAATCATTTGTTTAATGAAGACCTCAATAGGAAAAATAAAGTATGTATGAATGGAAATTAAATTGACTGATGACATGTTGAAAAAAATTGTTTCACTGTCTAATAAAGTAAATAGAAATTTATTGAAGATGTAGTTGGTCTTTAAAGCGCCAATATTCATTTAAATGTTAAAAACATTTTTCATGATGAAAGCTTGGGAATTTCTTCAAATCTTCAATTCATCTCAGATGTTTGAAATTTTTATATTAGAAGAATGATGAAGTCTGATAATTATTATTGATTTTTGACTAAGATTTATTTCAGTTTCTTCTGTTGATATTTATTAGGATTCCTACGGTTTTATTCATTGGGATTTTTAGGGCTTTGTTTATTGGGATTTTTAGGGTTTTGTTTATTAGGATTCTTAGGGTTTTACTCATTGGGATTATTAGGGTTATGTTTATTAGGATTCTTAAGGGTTTATTCTTTGATTATCTTAAGGTTTTATCTATTAGGATACTTAGGGTTTTATTCATTGGGATTCTTGGGTTTTATTCATTGGGATACTTAAGGCTTTGTTCATTAGGATTCTTAGGGTTTTATTCTTTGGGATTCTTAGGATTATGTTTATTAGGATTCTTAAGTGTTTCTTTGGTATTCTTAAGGTTTTGATTATTAGGATACTTAGAATTTTTTCATTAGGCTTTTTAGGATTCTTTTATTTATTTAGGTTTCATCTGTTTTGTTTTTAGGGTTTTTTTACTGGGATTTTAGGGTTTTATTCATTGGGACTCTTAGTGTTTTATTCATTGGATTTTTAAAGGTTTTTATCTGTTTTTTAGGGTTTTATTTATTAAGATTCTTAGGGTTTTATCTGTTGGTATTCTTTACTGTGATGCTAAGTGTATTATTTATTGAGCCACTCAATGTAGAGTGTTACTGAATGAGGTTGTAAGGGCAGAAATGGAGGAAGTAAGATATTATGAGAATATGTAGAAAGATAATGGTTGATTCCAGACTTGAAGAGGTCAAGATGATAGTGAACTGAGATGCATCTCCTCAGGAGTTTGTTCTACAAAGTAACAGTTTTGGGAGGAAGATGTCTGAGTAGAACTTCCTCCATATTGATTAAATACTAAGGGAATGTGGGTATGTTGACACTGTGTATGTGACATGTTTAGTCCTAGCTGTAAAGGTCTGAACTGGTTGAACTAATGTATGTAGTTCATCTAAACATTTGCCATGAAAATAGCAATAGAATAGGAAGAGGCTAACAATGTTGCAATAAATTCAACCCTGAAAAATATAATAAAATGCAAAGAATCTCAATAAATAAAACACTAAGAATCCATCCCAATAAAGCCCTGAAAAATACAATAAAGCACTAAAACTCCCAATAAATAAAACCCTAAGAATCCCAGTTCATAAAACTCAAAGAATCCCAAGAAGTTAACCTCAAATAAATCTAATAAATAAAACCCAAAGAATCCCAACAAATGAAACCATGAAAAATAGAAATAAACCCCAAAGAATATCAATAAATAAAACCCTGAAAAAATACAGTGAATAAAACCCTTAGAATCTCAATAAATAAAACTATGAGTTTTATTTATTTTATTTTTCAGAGATGAATTTATTGGGATTCATAAGGTTTTCTTTATTCTGTTTTTCAGCGTTGTATTTATTAGGATTCTTTGTGTTTGATTTATTGATTGTATTTTTCAGGATTTTATTTATTGTGATTCTTATGGTTTTATTCATTGTATTTTTCTGGGTTTTATTTTTTAGGGTTTTATTTATTGCAATTTTCTATATTTTATTTTTTAAGATTCTTAGAGCTTAATTTATTGTAATTATCAGTGTTATATTTATTGGGATTCTTAGAGGTTTTATTCATTGCAAATTTAGGTTTTTTTTTATTAATAATAGTTTTATATATTTTATTTTTAGTCTGCATATTAGGATTTTTAGGGTTTATTTTATGGTTAAAAATGCTCCCATTGGGGTTGTGTGTTCAAATCTTGCCAGTGATATATTCTTTCTTTCTCATCTAATCTGCTGACTAAATAATCATTGAATAACAGACTGTATATTGCAATTAAAAGTGTAGTAGTATTAGGTAGTAATAACACCATACGAAAATATACACTTGTCTATATTATTTAATGAAACATGCATGAATATATATATATATCAATATAATAATGTTCAAATCAAGAGTTTCATAATTTTTCAATCACTTAATTTACAATAAGAATGATTGAAATGTCCAAAGAAATTATATTTTACAAATGCACATTTATATACACTAACTTTCAAATTTTACTTTAACTTAAAATTTAAATTTAGTTATAAGTATTAATTTTTTTTTTCAAGCCGTCTATAACAATTCATGATTCAAATAATCATATTGAATGAGTGATTGAAAAATGATGAAGCTCTTCAGTTAACCTTTGACAAATATTGAATATTAAATTTAATAATAATTATCACTCTAATGTAATATTGAACATTTTCTTGGCAGAAACACTAAATTATATAATTCTATGTGTATTAACTGTAAGTATTGATAGCTAGCATTATTATTTTATTATATAATTCTGGTTGTGGTCAAGTAGTGATATTGTTGGTAGAATTTTCACCTAATATTTTCATGGATTGAACAATGGGTCAAGGATATGGTACTAGAAATTGATGTTATTTGAATTCCAGATTAGAAATCCCAGAACTAAATGTGATAAAGCAATCTTACAGAGAAAGTCCTGAATTAAAATTTAGATTTTAGCAATAAGAGCACTGACAGTAGAGGAAGTCTTTCACTAAGTTAGGGACTTCGGCATCCATATATTTGGTATATAACGAGGTTGCTCTTTTATCAACGTATGGTTTTTTTTTTGTCATAGCAGCAATGTGGATAAAGAAGGCTTCATTGACTAATTATAGTTATGTCAAGTCGTCAATGGTTTGGTATTGACAACAAAGTGTTCACATGACCTTCTACTTGCAGGATGTCAAGTGAAAAATCGCCAAAGACTTTGGGTACCGATTATGACAGAAAAGTGGACATTAAATGTATAGACACAAAGCCCAGTTCAACTCAATGGTTTGTTTCTCTCTTTAATATGTCTTTTCACCATAAATTAAAGTAGAAGGGTTCTTGCAGCCTTTCTTTTTATCTATGCTTTGTTCTTCTGTAAAGTGTTTCCATTATTTCAGCAAAATCCTGCATCAAAAGATGATGCAAACCTTTGTTGTGAAAGATATGCACATTATACAATGCATATATAATTGTGAATCAATATGTCTATATCTTGATATCTTGTTCATAGGTAAATATTAATTTGAAATTTTCATTGTATAATTTTCAATTTACATTCACCAACGAATTAACTGCATTGAAAAGTAAAGAAAATACATTAAAAAATTTGTTTACACTATTTACATTGTTCAGACTGTTGTCTTTATCTTTGTTGTTATATTCATGACATTTCAGCCATTGTACCTTCTTCAGGTGATATATATAGGAATTTCAAACTGAACACATGGGGACACATGTCCCAGTGGATAAAAGTGTTTTGAGTTCAATACTTGGCCACAGCAGAAGTTAAAAAAACCTTGGAGATTTGAGTTACTAAAGGGAAATAACTAAAACTGAGATATCCAGAAAAAGCATAGCAAGTTAAACTAGAACAATTTACCCCAGTGGACTAAATAAACAGTTTGGTTTGAAATTCCAACGTATATCACCTGAAGAAGGCCAGATCATACAACAGCTGAAATGTTGTGAATATGACAGTAAAGATGAAGATGACAGTCTGAACAATGTAAATAGTTACAATACCTATATCTTATATATAAACAGATGAAAAATTTGTATTTTTTATGTAAAATAAATGTTTTTTCATCATTCATGGACTTATTGATATACCTATATATGTTACATAATTTGCTATTTCTTAACAGCTTATAGAGCAACAGGCCAGCGTTCTACAGTAATTTTCAGAATGATAACTGGCTATCTCCAAGACATATTGTAGATTTACCTATAAATATATATTTTGCTTATCTGGTGAAAGTAAATGTTTTATTGCTTGTTTTACAATTGATTATCAATACTGAACGTTTGTTGCAAAATCGAACCATTTCCATGAAAAGACAAGTTGATAAGGTAGGCTTAAAACACAAATAAAATAAGCAATTGCATTTTTGTTAAACATGTAGAATAGAAAACCTATTACCAAAATGGGCAAATGAATTACTCTTCCAATCTTTCACACTTCCTACTACATATATATGTATATATAATGTGTGTGTGTACACAAATTTCAGATAGAATATATCTGTAGAAGAACAATATGAATAAAGACAAAAGGAAAACTTATCTTAGCCAACCTGTTTCATCCTTGAGGGGCTTTATCAAGGCAAATGTTTTGATAAACATTTGCCTTGATAAAGTCCCCCAGATGATAAAATGTATCCGTTAAGATTTCCTTTAGTGTTTATTCATATATATATATATATATATATATATATACATACATACATACATATATATATATATATATATATATATATATATATATATATATATATATATATATAAAGAAATATAGTCTTAAAGTATGCTATATTTATGGGATAAAGTGCTCAATATCAGAGATAGAGCGTGTGTAAATATAAAAGTGAACATAGAAGTCAACACTTAGAGGCGACAGTCTGTTTCATGCTAGATGAAATCATCGGGCCACCCACCATCAGGCCATATATATATATATATATATATATATATATATATATATATATATATATATTAGTTTGATGGTCACATGACAAAATAGTTAGAACATTACTGTTAAAATTATGAGGCCTGCATTTGAATCTCACCCTGGTTGATTTGTCATGGGGGTAACATCTTCATAATATTAGGCTGATATGTGGCATGCACTATTGCTGAGATGCATGAGATTGCTATCACAAATATTTGTTAGTTAAACTAGATAGACAAAACTGTTCAGAAGCTGTCAATTATTATGCTAGCATATAGTCATATTTTAGTATGCTGGCTTTGTTCAAGCTGTTGATCACACCAAAATATGCACTCTCCCTGAAAAATTGTAACTAAGGTCTGCTCAGCATATTTGCAGTATAAACCAAAGGTTGGCTTTGTAGGTTTTGAAGAAATACAAATGTACTTGGGTAGGTATCTGAATCAGATTCGCTAGCCACCCAAGTGAACGCCAGAGTTTCCTATGACTATATGTTAGTTTACCTGAATTATTGTAATAGTAATATTAGCTATTTCCTTATAAGGAAACATTCAGTATTCATTGACTGAGCAGCCAGTTCTACTTTCAGTAGAAATTTTTCTCTTAAGACAATTTTATCAGGAAAATAATTTTCTCAAGTCCAGTGGCTGTTACCACTATTTCCAGTATTGGCGGAGGCTTCTTTATTAACCTTTATTTTTTTTTTTACAATCTCCACCCTGTATAAGGTCGAAGAACCATTCAAGGGTACAGATTAAGAGACATAGTTCATGTTGAGAAGCTAATGGTTGACCCTTGAATAAGTTAAGTTTGTAGTGATTGGAGAAGCATCTTTGTGGGAGTAGATTCTACAAAACACTGGTTTGTGAAAAAAAGTTGCTCAAGTGGAACTTAGATCGCATCAATGGAATATGAAGGTAATGATGGTAGTTCATTACAATGTGCGTGGCATGGTGGGTATTAGCTGTGAAGGTTAGAACTGGTGGATCTAAGGAATGTAGTTCATCTGAACACTTTCTATAGAAATAGTGATAGAGCAGCAAGAGACTTGTGATGTTTCATCTATGAGAAAGGGATTGTTGGGTGAAAAATAATTCATCAGAACGTGGAGATGCTTTTGGATTATTTTGTTTTTTAAAGAAGTGTGAAATATCTACACTATGCCTATTTCTGAGTGTTCTGCTTAGATTTTGGAATGCATCTTTGACTATCGCAAGACACCTTCAGACTTCAATGTTACACTTTCTGTCCCCTGCTAAAACACTTCCCAGATGTTTAAACTTCCACACTTGATTTTGGTATCTCCAATTTTCAATTGATAGAAAACCCAGTGACAAACTACATTGCATAAACACATCTACCAAAAACCTGTCAACAATAGTCAAACAGAGACCATAATCAATTAACCGTAGATTATCTTAGAATTCTTCTAATGAAACCATCTTCAACAAAACTAAAAATGATTATGAAACAGATCTAGAAGATAGTGGAATTTTGGAAAAACATCTGTAATAACAGAGCTAAGTATGAATGTCCAATAAACTGCATTTTCCTTCAAAACAGTGCAATATACCAAAAGCCGATGTAAAATCAGCAGATAACAAAAATTATACATAGAAGTAACTGAAGGGCTCCCCTGAAAAAGAAAAACTGAACACGCAAAACATCCTTTATAAATAATAAATACACAAACAGCACAAGCCTTTCTAAACATATATGGGAACTTAAAAACCAAAAACAATATATCAAAATATCATGGAAAATAAGAAAAATAGTACCAGCCTACAATAATAAATCTAAAAACTGTAATAAAACTAATTTGGAGGAGAAAATAGCTATAATTACCTTCCCATACCAACACAAATTAATAAATAAATATCTCAAAAAGCAGACATGAAAACAATTTTTACTGCATTACTTAACAATGGAAAAGTAAAAATGAATACCTTGTGAAACATCACCAAGAAAAGCACTATGTACAGTGCACATAATCTAACATACTTTAAGCAAAGCCAATGCTTTAAACTAAACAAAGAACCAACCCCTTAAAATAAAAAGAAACACTATAAAATATATAAATAAATAAAATTATCATACTGTATGAATTCCTTCATAACCACAATTAGATAAATTTAGTAATAATAATAATCAACAGTGAATAATTAATAAATAAATTAAAAAGTAATCAATAATAAATAATGATTTAAAAGTTAAGAAACCATCCTATACAATATTGCTCTAAAATAACCATATTCTGGCCCTTTAGAATAATTTAAAATATATCCATTTGTACCTATCCAATAGCCATTAGGAGAACACAATAAACCGGAAATACCTGACCTTGCTATCCATAATGCCCCATTGACCAGCATATATAAATAATCGATCTGACAGCCAATGCACATGACTTGAAGATGGTGTTCAAGCATGAAAGAGACTATTGCCTCTTGGTGTCCATTCTTATATTCACACATGCTCTATTCCTGACACAGAGAACTTTTACCCATAAATATAGACTACCTTAAAAATATATTTTTATCATAATATTTTATATATATATTTTATCATAAGTATTCTGTTTATATTTTTTGATCAGTGTAACAGAAGTTATTAAGAAAGGTTTATATCTGATCTGAAGTATTGATATATAAAGACTGAAAAATTTGCAATTCTACTTCCTTAAGATCATAGGAGATGTATGTAATGATTTGTATAAATAAAAGTTAATTAGAAACTGTTGAATACAATTCCCTACAAAATATTCTGATTTCTCCCATAAATTATCTACATACATACATTTATTTCACAGTGAATTTGTGAGCAAATCCTTGAGAATAGTCTTGACTGAGTTCAAATGCATTTACATAGCCTTGTGGGTGATGAACTGTTTTCCACCCTTCAACCATTTTCCCACAAAAAATGTTGCTAGCCTTTTACTAATCTACCGCTATTTTCATGCAAACTATATTACTTGGTTCCGTTAGTCCAGACTGTCATAACGCTAGGATCCATGCCATGTACACTGAGTTGACTCATCCTTACTTTCTTCATATTCCATTGGTAAGGAGGAAGTTCTACTCAGACAATTTCTTGCCCAGAACTGTCGCAATTTGGAATGAACTCCCGAGGGAATGCTTCCCTGATCACTAATATCTTAATCTCATTAAGCTGAGTGTCAACCATAATTTATCCTATATATCCTAATAATATGAAACACTTGCTCCATATATACCCTTACTACATCCCCATTCAGTATGGTAATGGTAATATTAGCTCTTTCCTTATAGGGAGTTGAAATTTATAAAATAATTTTTAAAAATAATTTTTCAGGAAAATAAGTTTCTCAAGTTCAGTAGACATTATCACTTTTTTCATTATTTGATGGGGTCTTTCTTTAAAACCTTTTTTTTTAAGTAGTGTGGAATATTGGATTTGTCATTATTTTCTCTGACCTGTGCTATCCATTTTAGCTTTTGCTGAAAACCTTCCAGTGATGCAGCTTCTATTATTTGTTACAGTTCTTTGTTTGTGATTCTATAGTGCCAGTCCACAAGGATCAAAGAAGTGTGGTCATCATAAAGACTCTACCTTGAGTGGCACTTAGGCTTTTTACTGAGAGACAATAGTAAAAAAGTTCCATTATCTAAGTAAGCACCTCCCATTATTATGAATTGTCTCTTTACTTATTCTGGTTTCATGTTTGGCCATTTGTTTGTGAAATATCCTTTGTGAACACTATTACTTTCTACTGATATTTATTTGCAGGAATCCACTGTTTTCATGAAAAAGAAAAAAAAAATCATTATTCTTGCAGAGAGATTTTACACACATATATTCATATCTAATCTCTCATCATTGTACATTATCTCGTCTTGTCTGTTGAGTAAGATATTTTTGCTCACAAAGTTTGGTGAACATAAACTCATTTTATGGAAAGAAGTACGGAATAACCAAAAATGTTCTTTTGTTGCCTCTTAGTATAAGAAAGAAGGTGATGTATCTCTGAACAGACTTATTTCATAATTCATACTGATAAAGAAGGTGGGAAAATCCTCCAAATGGAGAGAAAATGAAAAGAGTATCTATGAAGGAGAAGGGGGGACAGAACAAAACCTAAAAACAAAAGAACAGAATCAAAGAAATTTCTGTAGAAACATATTAGAACTTAAAATGGTTTTGATGAGAGTCTTAGAATGATATTCAAAGTTGTCTCTCATACCAAAGATAAGGTGAAGGAATTTTGCTCAGAGAATAACGTCTGGAATATTTTGATAACAAAAAAAAAAAAAAATTAAGTTATTCATGATGCATAAAAAAAACGGTCTGTGAGCGACATCAAAGGGACATAACTGAGGATCTTTGTGAATGAATGTTGACAGATGAAAATGAAACATAGGCCTGGCAGCAACATTGTTTGCACGATTCAAAATTGATAACAGACTTCAGAGGCCTTGTCTATAAATGACTCTTACACCTGTTCTCCCTTTGAAGGCTTTAATTAAAAACATTTTTCTTTTTAAGGCTCTCTTCTGGTTAATAATTCATACTGGATTTCCCAAGGTTGTCTTGCTTACCTGGAGAGAAATGTATTTCTTTTTAAATTTATTTAAATATTTTAATCATAGGTTCAGGAATATTTCCGGATATATGCCTGGAGAGCATTTTTTTTTCTTTGGGTATGTGTGAGATTTGAGAAGAAATGTGAAATATACATCAAAGACCAAT
>OZ038476.1:37755732-37778232 GCA_964036315.1 Acanthosepion esculentum | reverse complement strand
AATCTTAATTTTTAAACATAATTTATGCTAAGATAAATGTTTTGTGTCTGGTAAAATTTTAAATCCATTTTTTGTGAAAATGTTTGGTCTGATGAGTTAAAAACAAAGTATCAGTTTTAATGAAATAAAATATTACCATGAACTTTTAAAGTCTCCGCTTTCGTAATTATTATATATTGTGTATATTTCGGCAGCAATTTTTCATTAATACATGTTTCATTAAATAATATAAACAAACACTTAACTCTACATTTAAATGATAACTCTAACATTTTTAGACATTTAAAACAACATGCCTGTCCGCGTACTCAATTCCAGAAAATCCTTGTTGACAACACAATTATACTTAAACATGAAAACAATAAACAAAAATTAAAAATCCTTGAAGCTATATACATAAAACAGTTGAAACCTAACCTGAACAAAATAAACTATGAAATCTCCACAAACATTATTAAATGCCTATAATTTACAACAGAAGCGATTGGTTTATACCAACGGCTTCCCATACCTAATACTTCTCGTTTTTCACTCTCGCGTGGTCATGTGTGATGTCACGAGCTGCGACGTGATTTTCACTTCCTTGTCTCGTAAATACGAGTGTGTCGTTACTTTGAGCTCATTCAAGCAGCAGGGGCAGACTATTATTGTAGTTCGTCTGTGTGTTGTTTGATTTATTGAAATTGTCATCTTTGATAATGGCTTATGTAAGCCGAAAGCTTAGATTAGATTTAAACATGTTTCAATATGGTGTTTTCCTTTCCTTCTTTCAACGATAATGTGATTAAGCTTATCAGACAATATGAAAGGAACTTACTTAAAATAAATAGACAAAACTTATCTATATTATTTAATGAAACATGCATTAATGAATTATTATATATACATATATAATAACTGAGCCATATATAATATTATGCAAAAGTACATAGTGGGATTTATATTCATTATTTTATTGTTTTTACTTTTGTTTGTCCAATACAAGGCCCAAGAGCCACTCAAAGTAGATGGCTACTGATTTGAGGTTGAAAGTTGACCTTAGCTATTGAGACTTGAAGAGGTGAAGAGTGTAGTAATTAAAGAAGCATCCTCTTGTGAATCTGATCCACAAATTAGTGTTTCTTAGGAAGAAGTTATTTAAATGGAATGTCTTTTTTATGAATAGCATATGAAAGGAATAGAGAATGATTTGACTATTTCATGACTGATTTTTTTATGTTTACTGTCACTTTGTATCATAATATTCTAGGTTAGTACACTCTTTAACTGCAATAGCAAACAGAAATAATAAAAAAATGGAACTCTTGACAAAACTTGAACATGCATCCCTCACCTCTAGAGCCCATCTTTCATGGATGCTTTTTTTAATCAATTCATTTACAGAAAGTATTTGTCCTGGGTAGGATGATAAACTACATCCAGCAGCAAGGTCACTGATTGGGAGATTGGAGGTTTTGAGGAGTGTAAAACCACCACTTAATTGCTGTTTTTTCCAAGTCCACTCTGACGTAGCACCTGCTAGGGACAAATAGTGACCCCCGCCCCCATGAAAATATAAAAACACAAGAAATACATTTTTATATAAATTTTATCATAGAATTACCAACAATACGTTTTGTCTGTAGTTGAAAGCATAGAGTTGCAATCAAAATATATTTACTTGAAACCATAAAATTGTTCAAAATTTCTGCATTAAATAACCCATAGAAGTTGATATGAAATCAATCAACCAACCAGCATGAAAGAACTTTCATGAAATTAGTCCATATAATCTCTTACAATTTCTTAGAGAAATCAAACTGTATTCCAAAATATAACATCCACAAAACTTCAACATAGAACACACATATCACTGCCTCTAGTAATTATGTCCACAACAAACATGTACATGCACAAAAGCTGAGTATCATCTACCATGTATTCAACTGTGAAAGCAGAATAACAAAACTAAAACATAGAACACACATATCACTGCCTCTAGTAATTATGTCCACAACAAACATGTACATGCACAAAAGCTGAGTATCATCTACCATGTATTCAACTGTGAAAGCAGAATAACAAAACTAAAACATAGAACACACATATCACTGCCTCTAGTAATTATGTCCACACAAACATGTACATGCACAAAAGCTGAGTATCATCTACCATGTATTCAACTGTGAAAGCAGAATAACAAAACTAAAACATAGAACACACATATCACTGCCTCTAGTAATTATGTCCACACAAACATGTATATGCACAAAAGCTGAGTATAATTTACCATGTATTCAATTGCGAAATCAGAATAACATGTATCATATTTTTATTACTTCAAAGCTCCCAAGAAAATGAAATTTCAGCATTAAATGACTCATAAAGAATTGATATGTCATTAAAGAAACAAATCAATTAATCAATTTTGTGCTACCTAATCTAAGGATTGAACTCACAACTGCCAGTTAACTATGGGACAAATACTATAGTGGATAAAATAATTGATTAAGCAGATCTGATTCTCTGTCAGTTTTGTGCTCAATGTCTGGGTTGGGTAGTGCAAAAAGTCATCTCCTCTGGTTCAATGAAAGAGACCAGTTAGGAAGTCTTAGCTGATAGGTTAGGTGATATCCTTTTGAATGGTCAATAGTATGAGAAGAATCTATCCCCATGAATTGAATAAAGGGTTTTGTTCAAATTTCAAGAACATTACTCAATGTATTATCCAGCACCTGGAAAAGGCTGGAAACAAACTTATGACTCTAACAAGCATGATGAAGATATTAATTCAAGCAAAAAAATCAAGGGATAATAGTTTCTCAGCTAAAAAATTAGGTTGTAATAATTATTTCTTGAATTTAAATTTTGATGGAGCATTTTTATATTAGTTCCTCATTATCTAACATTTTCTCTTTAATTATGATACTCTATGCTTTGATTGCAAAAGGAAACAGTTCAAAAATCAAAAATACTGAAGTTACTTCCAACAAGACATTGCATCCCACATTCTGGGATTCCATCTTTTATCATGAGATGGAATGGAACAAGTAATCAATTAAGAATAACCAAAATTCTTCATTTAAAAATAATACTGGAAATATTGGGATTTGACAGTTCAGTGAAAAACTAAGATTATAAACTTAAAAGTTTGATTGGGAATTTCTTTTCTAATTTGCACTTTACACTTTTTTTTTTATTAATGTTCTCTCTTTACAAGAGAGCCACTCAAGTTAGAGGGCTACTGAAAGATTTTGTTGTGTGGGTAGTAAGGGTGCAGTTTATGTGGTTAAGTTTAAAGATAAGTCAATCCTAAACATGAAAAGTTTAACATTGGGGTGGTCAGTGAAACATCTTCTTTGGAGACAACTCCACAAGGTAGAGGTTCATGGGAAAAGTCTGTTAGAGTGGAACTTACTTCTCACTAATGTAATATGAAGCGGATGAGGGTGCTCCGATACAGTCTATGTGGCATAGTGAGTCCTATCTGTGAAGGTTGGAACTAAAGAATGTAGCTCATCTGAACATTTGCCATGGAAATAGCAATAGAGTAGCGAAAGGCTTGCAACGTTTCATCTATGGGAAAAGGGTTGTAGGTGGAAAATAATTCATCACTCATGAGGTCGCATAGATGCTTTTGGACTCTATCAAGACTGGAAAGTGAAGACTGGGCATCACCAGGCCAGGGATGATAGCAGTACTCCATTTTCAGCCTGCTCTGTATCTTGTAAAGGTAGAAGCTAGCAGTAGGAGTCAGGTATTTACTTAAACGGTACAGGGAACTGACCACTTTTCCAGAATCTTTAGCAATAGATTGTATATACAAGTTCCCCTTAAGGTCTGGATTGCAGAAGAAAAGTTGATTTCATACCAAGACTAAAGGCCCTTTATTTTTGGTGATCAGTCTTTTAATTGCAAAAAATCTATAATATCCATTCAGTGCAAATATTATAGAATATTGCAAACCTTTAAACTATGATCACATAGCCTGTAGAATTTCAGTGTTTTAATAATTTGATGTAATGAATATGCATACACCTGGGTAATATGATTGGCTGGTGTCAGCCATAAATACCAACTGATGTGGAGGCATTGGAGGACGCCATTGGACTACACCTATTGCCTACGCATATTGCCTACAACGAGTACCAGTCGATTACTGCTACCTGCTAGATTGTACTACTTGATTACAGTAACCAAAACCACTTAGCTACTTCGAACAAATATATCCAGGACATATCAAAATAAAAAAAAAAATCATTATCATTTTTAAATCATGACTAGCCAATACTTAATATCAGGAAGAGAGAGTGGAAATTTCTAGGGTACATAATGTGGAAAAAAGGATTAGAAAATTTGATAATCACAGGATAGATTGAAGGCAAGAGGGATAGAAGAAAACAACATATAAATTATCTAGCTTGAATAAATGAATGACATAACAAGATGTAGGAGAGATAACAAAAAGACAAAGTTTATTAAATGCTACAAAGGACAGGAAGTTGTGGAGAGGCATGATCACCAATGTCCTGAAAACATGTAGCACATACAAAAAGATCTCTCTGAATGCGTAACATTTTGTGTGTCAAGTAGAAGAATATGTTAAAGAGTAGGAGGAAAAACATCTAACTAAAAAAAAAATGCCACACAGATTGTTGGAAATATATGCATTTTTGAAATATGAGATATTTTGATTTGACCAGTTGTTGGTCACAAGTCTGGCAAAACAAGGAAAAAGAAGTAGTATTTGGCAGTGCCTTTTCATTGGCTTGTGATTTGATGAACTAGTTATTAGCATAAAATAAGATTTTCTAGTAAAGCATGAGTTTTTCCCTGCAAAATTTTTTTAGTGACAATTTTCACCTTGAAAGGAACACATGGGACTGCAATTGCTAAGATTAGGATGTCTCTCTCAGTCACTTCTCCATCTCAATTGTTGACAAGTAATCAGCAAAATTTCTCTACCAGGGACAATAAAAGTAGCCAATACAGACCATATGTATTGTGTTATTTAATACTACAACAAAAAAAGAAAACCTTGCTTCTGGTGAAAAGATAGCAGATTTTGTTTTTCACTAAGAGACAGTGTGACTTTGGTATATTTGCCTGAAGACAGTTGTGGAGACAACGGGGCAACACAACCAACTTGGCCTACTATGAGACAATGACTAGTCGCTAAATACCATTTCAAGCCACATACTTAACCACATATGATGACAGGACTATGACACATGTTTATTGTTTCCTTCCCATATGTTTAAAGTTACTTAATGATTTCTTCCCAAAGTTTTTATTTTTCTCAGTAAAGAACTGCTCTAAGTGCTTTTTGCAGTCTTCAACCATTTTATTTCATCAACTTTTTGAGCCTTGACACCCTGATGAGTACAGTATATGTACTTTCATGCAGAGCCAGTATACCGGCTGCTCATGTTCAAAGGGTTAAGAGATTTCTCTAAAAATGACAATAAATGTTAAGATGAAGTTAGAATATCTCATGGTTACAGAATGGCAAACTTACCAGTAACATTATTTACTATGTTCGGACTATCGTCCTCATCTTTGTTGTCATATTTATCACAATGTTTCGGCTGTTGTACACTCCGGCCTTCTTCAGGTGGTTGGAATGTCGAACTGAATCCTTTATTTTGGTCACTGAGGTAGACTGTTCTAGTTCCATGTGCCATGTCTAATGGATGTCAGTTATCAGTTATCTCCTGTTAATTCCCCTCTCCAAGTTCTCCACCACCTTAACCAGGTACTGAACTCAAGTTAGTTAGATCCAGTAACAGGGCCCAAAGAGTGTGAGTTCAATACCTGGTTAAGGTGGTGGAGAACTTGGAGTGGGGAATTAACAGGAGATAACATCTGGCATACATTAGACATGAAACTAGAACAGTCTGCCCCAGCGAGTGAAATAAAGGATTCAGTTTGACATTCTAACCACCTGAGAGAGGCTGGAGTGTACAACGGCCAAAACATTGTTTTAAATATGGCAACAAAGATGAGGACGATAGTCCGAACAATGTAAATAGTGTACATAACTCATCTCAGAAATATAGACAGTTACCAGTAACATGGTCACAATAATTCATCCTTTTTTTTCTCAGGAAGGAGCTCAAAGGAGAGGACTAACTTTCAATCCCAGTATATACACAGTATTATCATTATTGAATGAAGACAAGTCACCAGTGTAGTTAGTAGTGGTTAATTTCACTTGCACAATTATCTATGGCATTCTTTGTTGTAAACTCTCTACTTTTCATCTTTCATCATAATTGGTTTAAAAAATAGAACATTTATATCCGGTAGGGCAGTAAAATATTGTTGACTTTAAAGGAAACCGTACATTAAAATCACTCACATAACCAAGTCAGTGCAAATGATTTTTAATGCTTTATTTGAATATTTTGACTATGTTATCTATCTTCTACATTATAAAATGATATTTATTTTCAAGTAATGTCTTGTTTTAAACACTATGAACTTCCACTGGTCTATCCGACTGTGGAGTAGCAGTGTGAACTCTACAGTGTGAAACTTTACAAACTATTCTTGACATTTATCAATTATTTACTGTGCCTTTTCAATAAACTGTACAATATTTTTTGCACAGGAATCACATTTTTACCTTTATTAAAATAAAAACGTATCATATATCGAAAAATATTGATAATTTTCTTTCATCTTTAATGTTAGAAACCAAGAGAATTTCCCACTTTTGACAGATTCTATTAAGAAAAAAAACCTCTGATGATATGACAGTTGTCACAATACATTAAACTGTTATTTTTAACTAATTTAGTTAAAACACTATTCCCCTAATGTCTCTTACTCTTAATAATGATGTGAAGATGAAAAATAATGAGGAAGAAGGTGGAAAACGAACCGAGACAGCAGGGAAGAAAGGAAGAGTAGAAATACAAGAAGAGGAAAATGACAAAGTGGGAATAGTAAAAATATGGATTATATTATTGTAATTCTGGTAATGAGAGGAGAAAAACCATGAAAAGAAAGGAACAACAAAAGAGAAAAATGCAAGAATAAAAGATGGAGGCAAAAACTGGAAATAGGAAAATACCATAATTAGTGGGAAAGAAAAAAAAAGAAAAATAAGACAACCAGAAGGAGAAATTAAAAGCTTCCAAAAACAGTTATAAAACATTAATAATATATAATTCTGCTTGTTCCACTGTAACTTAGTAAGCATGTGTTATGCCTTGTTTTTACCTAATATAAATGTCAATTGTAATCTTAGCTGCTTCCTTATAAGAAAACATTTGACATTCATTGACTGAGAAGCTAGTGCTGCTTTCAGTTGAAATATATAAAACCTTCCCCTTAAAACAATTCTCCAGGAAAATAGGTGGTTACTAAAGTCCGGTAGCTATTATCACTCTTTCTATTATTGATGGAGGTTTCCTTCCTAACCTTTTATTTGAAGTAGTGTGGAATGTCAACATCTTCAAGATGTCATTGTTTTCTGTTCAAGTGACATCTGTTATCCATTTCAATTGTTGCTGCTGTTGAAAGTCCTCAAATGATGTGCTTTCTCTTATCTGGTACAGTTCTTTGTTTGTAATCCTGTAGTGCTAGTCATGAGGTTTGAAGGGTGGTCCTCACTAAGACCTACAGGCTTCATTTACTGGAAACCATTTTTAATCATTGATCTAAGAAAGTGGTTGAATACGGCTGGCAGTTTAGATATTTCTCAATGAGTTTGGTATCATACATGACACACTGAAGAACATCAAATGGACCATTCCTTTTTGATTGCTTGGAAAGATAGAAGGAAAAGAAATATCAAAGACTCTGGTTTTAGTGATAAAAAGAAGGCAGGCGTAATAACTGTAATGATAGAAAGAAAGGGAAAATAATTGAGGTAATAATACTCACATCTGTTGAATGTCTGCGTCAGTGAAATAGAAAACTATGTCAGTTTTTAATCATTTCCTTTGCACCCCTTTACTTCTTTAAATAATGATCAGTATTCATATTTGTTGTGGACCCAGAATAGGGGTCCGAAAGAAAACTTGAACTCAGCAATTTAGTGAAAACATATTATTAAACAAAAGAACGAATACAAAAGTGTTGCACGTCCGACTGACGGCAAAGTACAGTAGTCAACTCGTCAACTGCAGACAGCAATATTTACTGTCTCTCCCCCCCCCAAGAGGGAAAGATGTGGCACAAGGCCGAGTTTAACGTGGGTAATCCTGAGCCCGTAGGCTCGGCCAAAAAATGCCCGTATAAACTAAAAAAATAGAATCGGGCTGGTCAACCTCCCCGAACGAGACTCTGTCCTTCAGCGGAGCCTCGTCCGGGTTCCTCTCTGCTCAGAGGCAGAGAGTTCGACCGTCTTGCTGGAACAAGTCGCAGCAAGGTTATTAACTGTAGACAGCTCTCCTGAGAGGCATAATCTCCCCGTATATATAGTAATAGGACGAGTCTATTTAGTCCATAAAGGTAGGTCCCATAACACACCCCTCTCAAGCCTTTACCTCTGCAGGAGTCTCAATATGGTCTCCTTTTTGGATTGATGACGAGAGGGTCCGTGAACTTCCGCTTTCTTTTAGATCGTCGTGGTTCTTGAGCTGCTTGGGGTATTTGAATGTCGACGGTGTTGTAAATGGTATCCATAACTTCTTTTTCTTCCTGGGGAGTACTGTTGCAGTCATCCAACAGTCGTTTTCTGATTTGATTCAGGTGTCTCTTATGAGAGAAACGAGGGCCTTGGATTATGTAGACCATATTTCCAATCCATTTTTCTATTGTACCAGGTTCCCAGAAAGATGTGTTATTTTTAAACATCTTGAAGAATACTTTTTCCCCTGGGCTGTATTTTTTCCTTGGTACAATAGAGGTCGGGCCCTGTTTTGTTTGTTTGGACAGCAATTTATCAAAAACGGATCTTACTTTACGCGCAAACATTATTTCTGTTGGAGATAGTGAAGCTGGCGCGTTAACATTTGGTTTGATCCTGTAAACTTGTAAAAACTGCTGCAGGGCTTTTCCTTTGGGGTGCTGCAAGCTTTTTTCAGGGCTCTTTTTAGGGTGTCTACGAAGCGTTCTACTTGAACATTCGACCTCGGGTGATATGGGGGGGATCGGAATGTGTTTTATCTGAAAAATCTCGCAGAACTCTTTAAAGTCGGTTGAAGTGAATTGAGTTCCATTGTCACTGACCAAGCAATCTACTACCCCAAAACGAGTGAATAATTCGTGAAGGTAGCTTATCGTTGGCTCCATAGTGGGATTTTTACATCGGAACACTTCCGGCCATTTTGAATAACTATCTACCACAATTAGTAGAATCCCTCTAGCGGTCCCACAAAGTCCACGTGGATCCTTGACCAAGATCGGTCCGTCTTTGGCCACGGTTTATGTGTGATATGTGGTGCTTTTGCCACCAATGCACAGCCCTTGCATGTGTTGAACATATTTTCGATGTCTTGGTCCATTTTAGGCCAGTATACGGAGCTGCGCATTAGACTTTTCATCCTATTTTTCCCCGGACGCCCAATGTGAAAATCCTGAAGGATTCTCTTCTGTAGGTTTTTTGGAATGACGACTCTCTCGCTGTATAGGAGTACCTCGTCACGTCGCCATAAAATGATTGCTAATGCTTCTTTTTCTATTTGGGAATAGTTTTTTCTGCTGGAGCAGGGTAATTGATGCATGCGCGATAGCCTTTTGCGTTACATCTGGCATTTTATGAAGGATGCACGCTCCTATTCCATACGAGCTTGCGTCACTAGCAACTATGATCTCGAGGTTCGGGTCGTAGTGCGTAAGGAATAAATCCGATGTTAGGACTTTGATAGTTTTCTCGAATGCCTCCTGGCATTCGGGTGTCCATTCCCAAACCTTATCTTTTCTTAAAAGCTCGTTCAGCGGGGCACGGAGGCATGTTTGGGATAAACGCTTGGTAGTAATTCGCTAACCCCCAAAAGTTCTGTAGCGCTGTGACGTTTTCAGGAGCCGGCATGTCCTTAATTGCAATGGCCCTTTCTGGGTCCGGTCTCCTACCGACTTTGTCTATGATGTGACCCAAATGTTTGATTTCTTTCATGAAGAAGTCACATATCCCCTCCTTTATTTTGAAGCCATAGTCTTGTATTCGTGAAAATACTTTGTGGATGTGTTCCCGGTGTTGTTCCAAGCTTTTACTGTTTATCAAGATGTCGTCTAGATAAGCCATTGAAAAGTCAAGTCCACCCAGCATGGTGTCCATAACCTGCTGAAAAATGGCTGGTGCGACTTTGACTCCAAATGCAAACCTTTCACATTTTTATAAGCCTCTACACATAGTAATTTTGAGCTTTCTTCCTCAACGGGTATCTGGAGATAAGCTTCGCTGAGATCGATTTTTGAAAAAAACTTGCCTCCATTAAGTTTTGTAAAAACTTCTTCCGGGCTTGGAAGTAGGTCGTGATAATCTTTTAGTGCTGCGTTTAGTCCAGTAGAAAAATCTGCGCACACGCAGATTTCATTAGACTTCTTCACATACACTACTGGTGCTGCCCACTGGCTATATTCCACTTTAGATAAAATGCCAGTCTCTACAAGTCTGTCTAATTCCTTGTCTATTTCCTCTAACGAGGCGAAAGGCATATTCCTTTTTTTCTTAAATATTGGTTGAGTGTTCTCTTTTAGCTCAAATTTTGCTGACATCTTTTTGCATCTACCAAGGCCAGCCGAAAAGACCTCGGGGAAGGTTTCTTTTAATTCATTTTTTAGTTTATCTGACTTGGTCGTCAGATTTTCTATTTTCTGACAAAAAGTATTAATTAGCAAATTCCAAAGATTGAACTGCTGCATCCAATCTGTGCCAAATAGATTGTGTTTTTTAACACGAACATTTTCAATTTTTTGGTTGTTCCGTTCAAAGTAACGTTCGCGATAATTTCACCATCAAACTTAATTTTTTTACCGGTCACCGACCTAGCTATTTTGCCGGTTTTTAGCATGGTTGGTTTATTTAACCTTTTCCAAGTATGTAGGTTGATTATTGATAAATCAGACCCGGAGTCTAATTGTAACCTGACTTTTTTATTCAGTATTTCTACCTGCACATACTCTTTTATATTTTTGACGCCCAGTTCGTCTGTTTTTGTGGTTCTAATCCGGTCTTTTCCTCCTTTATTTGCTCTGCAATGTGAACTCTTGTGCCCAACTTTATTACAAGTTAGGTTTTAAACAGATATTGGCAATCTTTAAACCAATGAAGTGCTCCACAATGGTAACATGGACTAGGCGGTAAATTTTTCTGTTTTTCGTTGAATTGATTTTTTTTTCTTAGGAGGGTGAAAATAATCTTTTTTGGTTTGACTTGTTTTTGAAGGGGAGGAAAAATGTGGTTTTCGGTGTATTTTTCTTATGTGTGCAACGCCTGACTCTTCACTTCTCTAGAATCATTTTTCACACTTATATATTTTTGGCAGTCCTCGGCTATATTTTGTAAGGTTAAATTTGGTTCTGCCTCTAACCTGGTTAGGACTCTACGTATAATTTCTGCATCTTACGTTGATACAAGTCCTTGTACGAATATTAGACATTTTAAATTGTCTGCGGTAAGTTCGGCTAATTTAAAATCGTCACAATGTTTGTTAACTACCGATGCGAACATCAAGTAATCTTTGCTATCTTTCTTAGTTAGGTTTAATCACTTCCTCCTTTTGGACGTTTTTGGGCTGAATAATTCTGTAAGGAGATTTACAGCTTCAATGAAAGTCAAATCGCTAGTTTTTCGAGGTAGTATGTAGTCCACGAATTTGCTATGTTCAGTAGTCCCTAATTTCCGGAGCAGTAGGCGTAGCTTTTTAGCGTCTGCCCATTTTTCACAATCTATTTCGAATAGATCCTCATACCTTCTGAAATACGAAGCGAAGGGTTTTATTTTCGTCTGGCGAATAAGTGAAATTGTCACTTGCACTCCAAATCGTGTTTTGTGAAAAAGTAGTTTCGCTCTCGGTATTTTGACCCTTATTCGACCCTGTTTTTAGAAGGAATTCTTCAACCCTTTTCTGTTGTTCTATCATTTGTCACTGTAATTCTAATTGTTTTTTGTCGTTTCTTCGTTGTTGTTCAAACTGGACTCTAACCAGTTCTAACATAGTAGCTTTAAACTCTTCCATGTTTTAATTTTCAATATTACGCTTCTAATGTAATTTTAATTGTGTCAAACCTTTGTGTTTCTTGGAGGGGAGGAAAAGGAGAGAAAAAAACCCCAAAACAAATAAGTTTTTTTTCTCTTTAAATGTGTTATTCACATACACAGTAGTTTGTTGAAATTTTATTTTGGCACACTTCGTTATATCCCTGTCTCTTTCTTCTCCCTTTCTTTCTCTCTCTCTCCTTCTCTCTATATGTTGTTCCTCTCCCTTTCAATGAATATGCCACGTGATCGGATATTGTCTCCTGATTGGTCCTGATGACAGTTCCCGCCTTGCCAGAAGAAATTCAAAGTGGAAAGTCAGTGGGAGATTCGCGACGACAGTGAAAGGACGAGCTATCTTCTCCTCCGTCGAAATAAGACGTTAAAGTTGTCCAGCAAGTCGACTAAGACAAAGACAGAATTAGTCGCAAGTATTCAAGTTGCGAGGAGAGAAAAAATTCGCCTAAAAAGCTAGGCGTGTTTAGTTATAGTCTCCGTGTGAAGACAGATGTAGCGCAGGATTCTCCCAGGACTGTTTATTTATCCTAAGTACTGGATAAATGGAATTTTGAGGACACTCTCAATAATTGAAAGGATTGGTAGATACCTTGGCGCGGTAGAATAAACCAACAAGGTAGAATTTATCTGCGGCTAAAGGAAAAGGAAACCTTCGAAGATAGAAAAGGACATTTGGTTCATCTAAGCACAAAATATTGCTACACGTGAGAAGGAGGCAGCCATTTTGAAGTGTTTTTGTGAGGACCTGCTCGAACTACCAAAAGAAGGGGAAATAGACCATTTTTGTCCCTAGCCAAAGGACTGTTATCTACAATATTCGAATGTAAGGGCGTTAACCCTTTCCCTTTCTTTTCCCCTTTACTCGACAAAAAAGAAACGGGTCGAGAAAGAGTTTTAAAACAACTTTGTGGCACAATATCGTAAGTGGAATCTTGACTCTTCTTTCTTTCTCTATTTTCTCTCTAACTCTTTCTTTGTTACTTACATAAGATTGAATTCTTATGAGCTAAGAGGACTTTTTTAGCAGTGCAGTTGTGAACTTCCCTTTTTTTCCTCATCTTTTTTTTATACTTCTTGTTTCTCTCTAATAAAGTTGAATTGTCTATATAGGCCTTTCTTCTTTCATCTCCTTTGTTTGTTGTTTTCCTTTTCTGTTTTCTTTCTTTGGTAACGTTGACGAGAAGACACCTTCGTTGGAAAAAGCGATAAAATCTTCTCAAGTTTTTTGGTCAACCGCGAAACGTAAAGGTTATAACTTCGGCGCAATTTTTCCTTTTTTTTCCGCCGGTAAGCCTGTTTTTTAGACTTTTTTTTTTTTAAAAAAAAAGGTCCTTAACCGAAGAAAAAAACTTCTTAATTGTTCTTCATCACCAGTGTTGTGGACACTGGTAAACAAATTTTTTCTTTTATGATTTCACGTGAAGTTCGTTCGAGTCCTCATTGCCAGTGTTGTAGACACTGCGAACAAAAAAAAAAAAAAAAAACATTCTTTTATGGCTCTCCTGTGGAGTTCTTTGAATCCTCGTCACCTGTGTTGTAAACACTGGGAACAAAAAAAATTCTTTTATAGCTCTCCTCGTCGCCAGTGTTGTGGACCCAGAATAGGTCCGAAAGAAAACTCGAACTCAGCAATTTAGTGAAAACATATTATTAAACAAAAGAATGAATACAAAAGTGTTGCACGTCCGACCGATGGCAAAATACAGTCGTCAACTCGTCAACTGTAGACAGCTATATTTACTTGCCACCCCACGAGGGAAAGATGTGGCACAAGGCCCAGTTTAGCGTGGGTATTCCGAGCCCGTAGGCTCGCCCAAAAAATGCCCGTAGAAACTGTAAAACCAGAATCGGGTTGATCAACCTCCCCGAACGAGACTCTGCCCTTCGGCGGAGCCTCCTCTGGCTTCCTCTCTGCTCAGAGGCAGTGAATTTGACCGTCTTGCTGTCAACTGTAGACAGCAATATTTAGTGTCCTCCCCACGAGGGATAGATGTGGCACAAGGCAGAGTTTAACGTGGGTATTCCCGAGCCCGTAGGCTCGGCCAAAAAGTGCCCGTAGAAACTGTAAAACAGAATCTGGTTGGTCAACCTCCCCGAACGAGACTCTGCCCTTCGGCGGAGCCTCGTCCGGGTTCCTCTCTGCTCAGAGGCAGACAGCTCCCCTGAGAGGCATAATCTCCCCGTATATATAGTAATTGGACGAGTCCATTTAGTCCATAAAGGTAGGTCCCATAACAATATTTGTAATTGTTATTGCAATATTTTAAAGTTAAGATTTAATGATGTAATAGGACAATTTCAAAAGATATTTGCTAATCATGTAACTTGCTAGAAGCTGACTGAATTGTTAACTTATAAATTATGGTTCATCAGAAAATTAAAATAGGAAAACTGAAATTTTAACAAGTAATGCTAGTTGTTCATAACTTTTTAAAATTATATCATTCAAGGAGATTTTTAGAGAATTGGACTTAGAGTCTGAAGTTATTATGCAAATTACATAAACCTCAATAACTCAAATTTGATTTGAACAATTTTTGTCAGTAATTAATTTAATGTCAAAACAAAGCTTGAGTTAAATTTTTAGGTAGTTTCAACATGTTTTATTAAAGTTATTGAATGTGTTATATAAATTGCAGTCTGAAGTTATTATATGAAATCAGAAAATCACTTTTTACTTCAATAAAAAGGTAATAAAATCAATCATCAACAATTGATCAACATTAATAATAGAACATATAACAAACATAAGTCTTTGAAGTGTTTACATTTTAATATAGTGATTTCTCAATAACAGCCAGCAGTCTAATATCAATTGTTTTTGTTAATTTCTTTACTTTAGCAGGTTCAATTTCCAACATGGTGGTTTTAATTATTTTCCATAGAACTGCTTTGCCATAGATTTTCAATTGGATTCAGATCAGGACCTGATAGTGGTCATTCCATTATCTTCTCTCCTGTAAACCTTTTAAGCTTAAAAAATTCAAAGGTAAACTTAGATACATGAGAAGGAGTATTGTCATGAATAAATACACACTTCACTTTGAAACTGCGAGGCTGGGACTTGTACAATTCAAAGACAGTCTTGTTCATGAAATTGAAATAGTTAGCACTGTTCAGTTTAACTCCTTCATCAACTTTGTATGATTCAATAATGGTTTGGTCAACAATTCCAGTCCATATTATCACACTGCCATCTCATTGTTGTTGCCTTTTAACCACAGGCACATCTGCATTGGATAAAATCTATCCTTTGACCCATCCATCATTTCTGAGTGTCACCCGAGATTTGTTTGTGAAAATTACTTTACAAAAGACAATTTTCATGTATTTCTTGATCCAATTTGGACACTTTAAAATATTTACTTTACTGAGAGGAGTTTGCCCAGGAGATTTCTTGACAGATCCCAATTTGCAAAGTATACCTTTTCTCCTTCTTGACTTGTTCAGTTTCAGCCTATTCAAAGATCTGACCACTGGTCAAAAAGGGTTGTTTTACTATAATTCACTTTAGTTTATGTTTCCTCCAAGGAGACAAGTTCATAAAGGCTTTTCCTTTGCTTCTAATTCTTAACTTAGTTATATTTTCAACAGCCTTCTTTATCATTTGATGATCTCTGCGAAGCTCCTTTGATATCCCCAATGTGGACAGTCTCTTACTCAATAACTTTGTTATTTTCTGTTTTCAGCATTTGCTAGATCTTTTTAATTACCCATGTTTCAACATATATTTTGTATTAGATTTCAGATGTCTTAAACTAAAATTAGTTTAATCTGCATAACTTCAGACTACAGTTTTCATAATAAATCCAAGAATAAAACATGTTGAAACTACCTAAAAAATATAACTCAAGCTTTGTTTTGACGTTTAAATTAATTGTTTAAAATTTGACAAAAATTGTTCAAAGGAAATTTCAGTTATTGAGGTTTATGGGATTTGCATAATAACTTCAGACAGACTGTAATATAATTTAGTGGATCCCTTTTGCAACATTCTTCATGAATATGATACAAATAGAAAGAGAGGTTCACTTTTTTTTCTGGTAGTATAATACAAATAACAGTAGAAATCAGAAAATTTAAACAGTAATATTATACCTGTGATATAACTTAGTCTATTTTCTGCAATGCATTCAGTGAAGATTGTTCTATAATTTTTAACGTGAAGATTTTCTGAATTCCTTTCTTTGTCTAACAAAGAATTCTATATGTTGTCCCTGTTAACCAATGAAGGCCACACTGCATTGAAAGCCACACAGATATGACTTAGGAACTGAACAAGAGTTCAATTGTTCAAAAATCTCTTTGAATGCAAGCAGTAATGCTTTTATTGTAAAAGATGCATTTGCTGTTGAAAAATTTATACAACTTTTCCATGTCTTTATTTCTGTCCTTTAACAACAATGGAAAAGTTATCATTGTAAATGCCAGAAATTTGTACACAATCCCATAATCCTTAGAATTTGATCAATATAGAAAGAGCATAAAGTTACACTAGTGTGAAATTTAACAGAAACTGCAGGAAAAGCATCAGAGCTTTCAGGCAATTTGTGCTTGCTTAACCTTTGAATAAATCCAGAGAAATCTTATGGGAAGGAATAATGGCTGGCCACTCATGCCCAAGTAAGCCTGTCTACTAGGATAGCTAACCAATCCCTGTTGCAGCCTCATGCTCAGGCATGTTTTTGTTTGTTCAACACCCACAAAGGCCACCTGTGGTTTATGCTGCAACAATACTAAGCAGATCTTAGTTACAGTTTTGGGGAGAGCGCAGATCATATAACATGAGCAACAGTTTGAACAAAGCAAGTATGCTGAAATCCTTGGTCATGATGGCTTGTGACTCCATGATAGCACAACTATCAACAAACAAGTCTGCCTGCTCAGATTCACTCACATGGCTTGGGTCAACCTGTGGGGTATAATTTTCAGGCACTTTCCAGTGGTGCCGCATGCTGGGGTCATCTCTCCAGGTCAATACCATAGAGAAGTTACCTTCCTAACAAACCATTGATTTAGTGCTTCGGCTATATACCCCAACATTCTTGACAAAATTGAAAGAAGGGTCTGTAATGTTATTGGTCCTGACCTGGCATCTCAACTTTAGTTGCTTTCCTTCATCTATAGTGATGCTTCCCTCTATCTTTTCTATAAATATTTTCATGACAAATGTTGTAATGAGCTCTCCTCTTTGCTACAACAAGCACATGAATTTAAGTGCACTACTAGATTGGCAAGTAGGTCTCATCATTTTAATGTTGAAATAGCTAGATGTAACTATAAGTTCTCTTCTAATAATTTCTTTTCTTACACTTCTCACCTCTGGAACTCTCTTCTGATTGCTTGCTTCCCTGCTGCCTACCATCTTCAAAAATTTAAATGCAATGTCAATCGACATCTTCTGTCTTTCTGAATCCTGTTCTTTTATTGTCCCCTCTCCTCATTAAAATTTTCTCTTTCTCTACCACTCCCAGTGACCTCCTGCATCTTAGTGGCATTATCACCTTGCTCAGCATGAAATAAAAAAAAATACTAAAATGGACCATGTGAGATTTGAGCCTTTGTCTCATGGTTGAATATTGAAATATTATCACAGGAACAGCAGTCATAACAATTTTGAGGATTAAATACTAACCATTATATAATCAAAGCTTGACTGTACCGATAAAGATTTAAGAGGGGAGTGGTCTACATTTATTGCATGTCTGTTGGCACTTGGTGATGCACATGAGAAACAAGCAAGTTCTTATATCATGTAGGGAGTATGTTCTCAGGAGAATAGAATGCCCACAACAATCAGAAAGAGACAGCTGCTAAATCTGTGGAACAGGCCGTGAACAAAAATGGCTTGGAGTATTTAACACTCCCATGACACCTCAAAGGCAAGAGAAAAAAAAAAAGAAAAACAGCAAGTAACTTACTTGACAAGTCTGTGCAAATGCATAGGTAAATGTCATGTCATGAATCTTTTAACCCATCAGGGTCATAGGGGTAAACAAATAGACTGTGGTCGCAGTAGCCTGACCAAGCCCATCCTTTTACAGACTAATTTTGAATTCAGTGTTGCTTCTTGTAGACTTGTTGCCAAGAGAGTCCAGTCTGTTATTTAACTCATGGCTGGATGAAGACTGAGTTATGCCTTTTCTGAGGGCATTAGTGAAAAGTGAAAGAAACAGAATTGATCAGAATTTGAACTTTGCTTTCTGATTTCATTTTTTGTAATGATAAAGGTTACACTAGAATGGATGAACAAATCTATTCTTCATCAAAGTGGTGTGTCCCTTCAGGACATTGGCAATCATTATTCTCCAAAAATTCCTGTCTTTTGTAGCGCTTGTTCTGCTATCTATTTATTCAAGCTCACTAGGTCTGTCCCTCTTGCTTTCAGTATGTTTTGTGAGTATCAAATTTTCCAATTCCTCTTTCCGCATTATGTACCTAGAAATTTCAACTACCTCTTTCTAATGTTAAGTATAAGTATCCTTTTTGTTTTCATTTTCTCTAAAACTTTCTCATTACTCACATATTCAGTCCATGGTATTCTCAGCATCCTTCTGTAGAAGCACATTTCTGTTGCTTCAAGTCTCTTCTTCATCTGTGAAGAAATAGTCCAGCATTCACTGCTATATAGGAGGACTGATATTATGTAATATTTCAGTATTCTTTTTTTTGTAATGGATGAATGGGTCATGAGTCGGATTGACTAGGACTAGGATAGCTAATGAAGACCAGCCCCTCCCTATTTCTCCTTTGGCATTGTGCCACAATTTTGTATAATACAAAATAAATACCCTCTTTTTTTTCTAATGAAATTTTTGTTTCTTAATGCTTTGCTGAGGTTTTTGAAGGCATCTTTTGCTATCCCAATGCACCTTTGAATTTCAGTTTCATACTTTCCATCTTCTGTTAAAACACTTCCCAGATATTTAAGTTATTGTAGTTCGATTTTCATATTTCCAATTTGTAATTTGCATATTGGGCTCTCATCAAAGAGAAAAAATCGGGTCATGATAGAGAATGTAGTATGCAAAACTATGATCAATTAAATTCTGAATAAACATGGCCATTCAGAAGAGACAAACTGAAACTTATTGGGTGAGTTTCACTGAAACACAAGTCATGTATATAAAAATTTATTCAGGCAAGAATAAATGTAATAATCTCTTTGAATTTTCCTCAGAAAAGATCACACAGGAGAATATTTTAATAATAATTTTATATTTCAAAACTTTTGAGACAAATAAGAATTTCCAAAAACAAAATATGAAAATTGAGAACAAACATGGTGCTGATATTTTTTAAACATGAAAAATGAAATTATGTGCGACATGCATAAAGGTTGTCTTGAAATGGGCCCACCAAAAAGAATCAAGTGTCTTACTTTTAAAAGGTTTATTTTCAGACCTTCTATATTCTATGGCATTTAGTTTTCTTGAGGCAATGTGTACACACACAATGACAGCAAAAACAAAATTAACTGAAGCAACAACAATAAGAACATCAATAACTATTACAATTCAATGCAAAACATCATACACAAAATTTCTAAAGAGAAATGTTTGGGCTAAACAAACTGCGAAAAAGAAAAGAAAACAAAAGGCAATAATTAAAAATGATTTTTAAAAAATATATAAAAAGAATTTCAGTGGTGAACAGATAAACACGTGTCATAATGAACCAAATGACCTCAGAATTATAAGTGCATAATTTTGGACTCGTAAAATTAAAATTGATAAATAAGAGTGCAAAAACCTGATAAAATTAGTTCATGGTAAAAAATTTTCTTATAGTTTATTAGAGTTAAACAACTACTTTATGTAAAATTAAATATTTTTTTATCTGTTGTTGTACCCAATATTTTTTTTAATTACTCTAGTTACTGTTGATTTGATAATATTAGTACATTTTTATTAGCCTTTTATTAGTATTTGTAATTGCTCAGGTTAAGTAAGAATTTAGTCATCCAGATGCAATGTAAAAAAATTTCCTATAGATTTTATTGTTGAAGAAATTTATTGATCTAAATTCTTGATTTTTTTATTCCTCTCTTTATCTCTCCCTCCTTCCCCCCCTCTCTCTCTCTCTCTCTCTCTCTCTCTCTCTCTCTCTCTATATATATATATATATATATATATATATATATATATATATATATATATGTATGTATGCAGGTGTGCAGTGAAATAGGAAAGAACACGTTAGGTAGATAATCCAGTGTTCCTTAGTATTTAGCTTTATTTCAAAAGGACAGTGCTCCATACAGAAGTAGTTCCCAAATTCTCGCTTGACAAGGAAGCGGGTCCAGATACCTTAACTCTACGTAACTTAAAAAATTATGTTAGGGGTCTCGGCTCTCGCTTTTGAAACATGAGAACTCTTATGTAGCGGAGGAATCATATTTTTAAAAACTAAAAATATTATTATAATATATATATATATAGGGAAATGTAGCTGAAAAGGCAACTGTAGAAGATTTATTTAAAGTAACTTTATCGGTTTCACAGTTTTAGGATTTTAAAAATTAGATGAAAAGAGGTATGGCTATGCTATACATCTAAAATGTTCTTAAAGACACCAGTTGCATTTTCAGCTTATTTTTCCTATATTTTAACTGTGTGGGATATATATTAAAAAAGAACATTATATATATATATATATATATATATATATATATATATATATATATATATATATATATTATAAGTAAATAATAAACAAATTAACAAACTACTCCCACCAAAATAACCATTAGAATAGACTACAACAATCAACCCAAAGATTAGATGAAACATAGCTACAATTACCTTCCCAGACCCAAAAAAACAAACTAAATAAATGATCAGAACTCTTGTCAAAAAGATTTTTTACTACGTTACTAGAAAATTGAAGACCATAAAGAATAAATAAAAATATTATAAAATAAAAATAAATAAAAAACAAGTAAAATAAATTAATCTAAATAAATAAATAAACAAAACACTCCCACCAAAATAACCATTAAAATAGACTACCCACAATGCACCACTGCTATATATAAATAGCTGAGAAAAAACCTAATATGTGGCCTAATAATTGCATGAAACAGTCTGCCACCTCTGAATGTTGACTTCAGTGTTGACTTTTATATTTACATCTGCTCTATCTCTGATATTGAGCACTTTATCCCATAAATATAGCACCCCTTAAAACTATATTTCTTCATATATATATATATATATATATATATATATATATATATATATATATATTTCTAAAGAATTCATAGATTTTTAATCTAACATTTATATTTAAATGTTATTATAGTGGAAACTTCATATTTAAAATAGACACCTCATTCTTATTTATTAAATAGTGTGTATTACATCTATTATGCACTATTTAATAAATAAAAAACGAGGCATCTATTTCCAATATTAATTGTGCACAATAGTAATGTCTGAAGTAATCTTAATGTCCAATTAACAATAAATTTATTAATTCCTTAGAAATTGCTTTATGTTCAGAATGTGAAACTGAGCAGATATGGGCTTTTGAGAAAAATAATGTGGATAAGGAAGATTTGCTTTCCTTAAAAAGGGTAAATAGAACTTTACTTTCTGTGATGTTCTTTATAGCCTAGCAGTAAAGCATGCCAGATCAAACAGTAATTTTCCCTAGAAAGGGGGACACAGATTTGATCACTCTCAGAGAAGACATTTTCTTTACTAGGATTTCATGAGAGTGCAGGTAGATAAATTTAATAAACACTATTTAATAAATAAAAATACGGGTGACTATTTCAAATACAAAGTGTCTACTATAATAATATTTAAAGTAATATATATATATATATATATATATATATAATGTGTGTGTGTGTGTAAAATTCCAGAGAGTATTTCTGTAAAAGGACTATATAAAAAAAGGAAAACTTAGCTGACATGTTTCATCCTCTGAGGGATTTTCTCAAGGCAAATGCAAAGATTTTATTTTGTAACAAGTATTTATATACAAGAGCAAAAATGTTATTGGTATTTCAACATTTTTAAAATTAAAGAATGCTTATAAATATTCATCAGGTTAGCCAAGAAGTTGAGGCAAGCTATGGACGATGCCAATTGACACAATTCAGTGTCTAATAAATGAATGTGAGGAAATAAGTTCATGAATTTTAAAATTTTCTTTAATGCAAATTAGTATTCAAATTATTTTACTTTGGGACTAATTTGTGCTGCATATTTTAAATAACATGAATTCAACTGTTTTCTTTTGATTTTAACATTTTTATAATCATGTATGTTGGCTTGGGAAAGTAGTAATGGGTTCACTTTGTTGTGCGAGATTACTTTTCTCTCCAGAATCTATCTTAT
>OZ038476.1:37703232-37750732 GCA_964036315.1 Acanthosepion esculentum | reverse complement strand
AAATTTAAGCAGATTAAAGTTGGTTGGAACGCATGGAGCCGAGAGGAAGTTCCACAAACAAGAAGTGCAAGAAAAGAAACGGTTAACATAGAAGTTACAGCTACATCTATCCAGCTCAACAGTAAATTGATGAGATCTCACTGTCAGTCTAGTATTGCATTTAAATTCATACAGTCTAGATGCCATAGCTAAGAGCTCATCCAAACAATTACCATGAAAGTATTTGTAAAAAAGTAACAAAGGCAACCTTAGAGTGGTGAGGAAGTGACAAAAGCCAAGCTACCAGATCAGGACCAATAATATTGCTGATTCTTCTTTGGATCCTATCAAGGAGCTTCAGGTAAATAGTAGGGGCACTGGACCATATATGGCAGCAATATTCTAACCATGGATGAATGGTAGACTTATAGATATGCAAGATATATTCCAGGGAGAAAAATTGTCTCATCTAGCACAGTGAACCAACCTTCTTAGCAGCTGACCTGGCAATGGATTCAATATAGACTTTCCACTTCATGTCAGCTAAGAACATTAGCTTGAGAAGTTGCTGCTGGAAGGCAGAGAGGGGTCTCTCAGATGATTAATGGAGAGAAGTTTAGTTTTGCAGGCATTAAAATTGACAAGCTATCTTTTGTCCCAATTAACAATGGTTTTGAGGTTGTTTTGTACATCAGCTACCATTTTGGCCTCAACAGACTCTGATCAACCTTTTACTATTGAGGCAGGATTAAATGGTAGTTTCCTCAGCATAGATGCCAAGTTGAGAGCTGATGTCATGGGGAAGGTCGTTAATGAAGATTAAAAACAGTGTAGGAACAAGGATGGAGCCCTGGGGGACACCTGCGTTAGTTTGAAAATATGTAGATGAGTGGCCGTTCAGGAAAAACTTTCATTTCATGATTTGATAGGAACGACTGAATCAACTCAAAAACATACCTGGAGATACCGTATCTTTTCAGCTTGTGGAGAAGACATGAATGAATATCACAGAGATACCATTGGGTCCACATGCTTCATGGAGACCCAGGTTAGAGATGATAGCAGAAACCATGGAAGGGGTTATATACATATCACTCAACAGAGAATGAGTTCTAAGTGGGAAGTTAGGCAAGGATATTCCAGATGCGTCAAGAGTAGGGTTTGAAGAGAATTTAGGGGCAAAGCATTCAGCTTTACCAGCAGAGGATGATAAAACCTCAAATCAATTGAAAAAAGAAGAAATAGAGACCTTATATTTATTTAGTACCCTATTACAGACATGCCAGTAATCACAAGAGCCAAAGTTTTTAGAGGCTACGTGGATTCATTTGCATTTGTTATGAGCAGCAGTAAATAGGCCCCTGTTATCACAAGAGCTGTTATTCTGGTATAGTGGTTCCTGTGTGCTATGGTGGCTGATCATGCTAGTGTGTACCATGGAGAAAATTGCTGTTTTACCTGGTATTTCTGAGGAGGGACGATGAAAGTGTCCATGCTGGCTTTGACCCAAGAAAAACCTCAGTGACACACATTTCATTTGGGAGGTTGAAGATGTCAGTTCAAGGCACATTACAAAGTAAAACCTGGAATGAGTCCCAACAGCATGCTGATAACAGAAAGAGGTCTGATAGATGGAGGGTTTCTGTTTAATGGATGCTTAGAAGGAGGTATCAATAGCTACCGCAGAATAGTCCAAGTTACCAAGAGAGCAGGATTGCGAAGCTCAGCAAGAATGGGGAGAGGACGTAGGAAATAAATCCAGTAGTGAAGTCTGTTGTTCGGTTTGGCTGGGGAAATACGTAGGGAAGTTCATGATTTGAGTGAGGGATTGGACAATGGAAAAATTTAATGTCTGTATACTGGCAATATCAGTACCTTTAGAATGTTTAAACCGCATTTCATAGTGAGCATTAAAATCACTGAAGACAATGATGCTTGCAGATGAATGGAGAAAAACTGCTTCTTCTATGCTGTCAGCTATTGCATCTAATATCCTGCAGTCTTGGGAAGAGGGGTAGCAATAAAGGAAAAAGTGATAGCTGACAGAGTTTAGTAGCGAAAGATGGAAGCACATGAAAAAGTAGTCAGCAGCCTTGAGAGACAATTCTCTGGTCATCGGCAGATTATCCTGGATGTAAACCCCAAGGGCATGCATGTGAATGCTGGAATCTTTTTAACAAAGGGGAAATATGCTGGAACCAAGAGTTCATTGGTAACAATGAAAGAATTCAAGTTGGTTTCACAAAGGGCAAAGGTATGTGGCAACCTTTCCACGGGGAAAGATTCTACATTGCTGAAGTTGGAATGGATACTGTGAATATTGAAGAAAAAAGGATTGAGGTGGGTAGGCATTTTTTGCTCACTGGTTTACTCTTATTTCTTTTTGTTATGATTTCCATGAGATGTGTTTTGAGGAGAGAGGAAAAAGACCACCATAATTGTCACTGTCACCAATAGCCATACAAGCCAACCAGTGTGTGTCTTAGAGCAGAGCATAATGTGGCCTCTGGAAATACATGCAAGGACACCTACCCATGCATGACATGGCACTACAGATACTCTGATATTATGTGATTGTCGATCAGAGCAGCCTCTCTAAGTGCTACCAAAGAGTTTGGGCTCTTAACAACCATTTGGAAGCAGCAGCAGCCAGTAAACTGCCAATCTGCTACCCTCATAATGGAAAGTCACAGTCACTGGTTAGTCTTATCACCAAAGACTGTTAAATCATTGTGGCTGTGGTAAGAGAAAGAAAGAGAAGCGGTAAACCATATCTTGAACAGGGAACAAGAGATGGACCTCTACTCTTGTTCAATAGACTTGGAAGGAGTTCAGACCAGATAATAGGTGAGCTTATCTACTCCTATTAACCTGTAAAAAATAAAGGAAAACTGTGAATGAATTCATATTAAGTAATGACTTAATATAAGTTCTGGTGTCTGCTACCAGCTAAAAAAATTGTGATGGTAAAACTTAATTTTTCAGCATTGATAAATAATAGTAGGTAAGCATATTCTAAATTAAATTGTGGGGAGAGGCTAAATAAAAAAGGTTTGATTATTAACTGGCAATGAAGGAAAGAAAATAATGACAGAAAAGAAAGGATAACTTAAAAAATACAATAATAACAAAAAAATTAAACATTTACAAAAAACTTTATGACACAAGGCTGTAAACGATCTGGGATTGCAAAGGAAATATTTGTTGCAGGTTATTTTCTTAACGCAGAGAATAAATCACTAAGTTCTGACTCGAACTTCGGGGACAGAAAGAAAATGACGAAAACTCGATTTGCAAGTACTATTTCACAAATCACAACGCACGCAACCAATCAGAAAAATAACTCACTCTCCAACAAATGTGGTAGCCAAAATAGCCAACTTTTTTCTCTGCCCCAATTCGAGAACACCAACTGCTTTTATTGGCAGAGCATTTTTTCCATTTGTCAACAGCTGGGAGAGGATCTTCAATATTTTGCATATCAAAATACTTTTATAGCGACTCCTGCGACAGACTTGTTTTCTAATGTAAATATTCCATCTTCAGCATGTCATGCGGAATGCATGCCCTTTTTTTTGGTAAGTAATTTTTTTTTTTGCCACATTTTCCATAGTAGGATACATGCGACGTGCTGTTGCTTGGTTTGACGAGGTAAGTCGCCGTTTTCTTTGCTATAAAGGCTTTCTAACTTTTACTTACAAGGGAATCTTCACACGTTTCTTTCCAATCTTTGAGTTGGACATAGTTTTTTCTTTTATGAATATACCCAGGCCGACTTGATTTCAATGGTGGTTTTGTGGAAATTACAGGAGACTCTAAGATAGATCTTGAATTCTACAGCTAAATATGATGGATTTTGGTTGGGGGAGGAGTGTGTGTGCGTGTGAGGGTGGTTAAGTGTCCGAGCAAAGCTGAAAGTCACTACTTTGGGATGGGTCATGTAGGTGGAGGTGGTAGAGGGGGTGGATTGTGATTGGTGGTAGCAATATTTCAGGCTTATCATTATTTTAATTACTCTGTACAATAAGCCCATTGAATGACAAAAGGTATACAACTCCCTTGGTACTAAGAAATATATTTGAAATGTTAAAAATATAACTTTGCTAAAAAAATCTGGCTTTCACCATATCAGTAGCAGCTGCTTCTTTTTCTATGTGTGAGGACGTTGGTGATCATAGCTCTCCACAATTTCCTGTCTTTTGTAGCTCTTAAAAAATTTTGTCTTTTTTTTTTATTTCCCCTAAAACTTGTTCCACCATCCATTTACTCAAGATCTCAAGGTAGGTTATGCATTGTTTTCCTTTGTCCCTTGTGGCTTCAATCTGTCCTGTGAGTATGCTATATATACGGAATACTTATAAAATTTCACAAATCAAGATTTATTGTTTCTGAGATGAAAATAATACAGATGCTTTCACACATGCTTACAAAAGTGTGTTCCCAAAAGTAACACTGGTTGCTTGGTCAATGGATGCAAAATGTTTCCATATCAGGAAATAGCTAATATTCCTATTATCATTATGATTGGTAGTTATTTCTTTCTTCTCACCTCTTAATATTCTTGAAGAGGTTCTAAATATTCAGGTTATATATATATATATAGGTTACTGTGAGAAAATGAAAGAAAACCAATGAATAAAATAATGATAAAAACTAAAAAAAAAGAAAGAAAAAGAAATTAATTTTCCCATGATGCAAGTTATAAAGAAACCGGAAAGAGTTTCAGCCACATATGTGATTTTATGACCCCCACTTCAGAAAAGGACAGAATCTTTTTCTTTTTCACTTTCCAATGACACATTTTTGGATGTATTTTAGCAGACCTGCTCATGAAGTAAGTGAATTGGTTATTCCAACTTAGCGCAAAGCTGACTTCAGTTTGACCAATTTAACCATTGTTATCTTAACTTACTTCTGAACCCCAAAAGAAAATGGACATAGCCAAGAGACATTGGGAATTTTGTTTCACTACTGTCACCATAAAAAGAATAAATGTCCATAGTAGAATCTTATTTTTTTGTATGCTTCTGTTGGGGATGTGCGGTATGAACTAGGATTTTGCTTGAGTGTTAGAATTTATCAGAAGGATTTTTTATCAGGTTGCGTGATCTGTTCATGCATCCACAACAATAAATATTTTACAATATAAAATAAGACAAATAACATGTATGCAATTCAAACAAACAAATGCATTTATGTACAATTTAAAGATTATTTACAAAATGTTGCTTCAAGGTATTTTATGTCTTGTGTTGGTTAGTGGACGAAGGTTTGCTTATTTTTTTGGTGTGTTGGTATGTTTGCATACAAGGAATTTGAATTAATGTTTAAACAACGTTTTTTTATGTTCATATCATTTTGTACTGTTTAGAATGAAGTTAGCAAAAGTAGTCTACCTTTAACTGTAGATATGTATTATGTTTGATAATAGTTTTTTACTTAAGTTATAGTGAGTGTTGAATAATCACTTTAGATAAGTAAAGTTTCGTAAGTTGAAATTCGTTATAATCACAGAGTAATCTTCGAGTCGAGTTTGTGAGTGAGTCAGTTGTGTTTTTTTCGCGCGGGAAAATTACAATTGTAAGTTGTGTGGATTCGATCTGCGTTTCTCTGTGTTTGCTGGACTGACTAACTTGGTCAGTTGAAAATCTTCCTTATATAAGGATTTAGGTGTGAAAATCGGCTCAAGTTGGTTTTGGCACAATTTAACTTCTCCATGTGAAGTTTCTGAATTATCACGCTGTGAGCCAATAGAATTTGCTGTTTAGCACAATAAGGTTTTGATTGGTTAAATTAGTTTGCGTAGGCGTGCAAAATGGAATGTTCTTGTTGCTAGGGGGATAAGGTAAATGGACGAGTCCACACTTCTATCTTCTTTGCTAACATATTGAACACACCTTCAGCTAAAATATACACAAACCTTACAACCTAATAACTTCCATATTACTTTAATGCTGTGTTACATCTGTGGATTGTATTCTTAATTTTTCTCCCTTTGCTGACCAAATAATAAGTTATCAAATTTCTGTAATGTCACCATTCCTAGTCTGACTCCTGTATCTAAATCTTCTTCAATAAATGACTTCACTCTACCAATTCCTTGTTTGTTAGGGCTTATGCTCACCAAAGTTAAGCAACACTAAGCCCGGTCTATACCTAGATGGGTGACTGCTTGGGAATACCTGGTACTGTAAGTTTGGATGTGTAAAGAATAACAGCTCGAAATTGGAAATCAGAGAGCTGAGTTTAAATTACAGCTAGGTTCATTATATTCACTTACGTACAAATACCCTTGGAAAGATATGAGTCTGTCTCTTCTCTATCCATCTATGGGTTAATTAATAGGACTTGTATCAGTAGATCATTATTATCTCCCAAAAAAATCTTACAATGTAAAAATATTTTTTAGCTTTTAAAGGGTTGATAAGCCATCAAAAACAAAACAATCAATCCTTGTTTGTTAACTTTCTAATTGCCTTCAATTTGTGCTTCCAATTCATTATCAAGCAGCATTATTGCAAAATACCAGTTTTAATCTGTGCTTCTATAATTTATTGCCCAGTGCCTGCTTTTCTATTTTATGAACTTAGTTAATATTGAACATATTCTCCCCCTCCCCACAAAAAATGCCCCCATTTCCTCAGAATTGATGACTTGCCTTGGAACGTTTAGTTTCCAATCAATCAACTTCTTCAACTCTGCTGGAAATGTAGCTGAAATTACTTCTTAAGTAGATGCAACCTCTCCAGAATTGGTTATATTTTCAGTCTAGAACTATTCCTAACTCTTCATAAGCCTCCTTTATTTGCAGTAAATGGTTTGGTGTTGAAGTAGAAGCAAGATATTCCTTGCTAAAATCTTTGTATAGCCTTATAACAAGAGAGAGATATTGGAAGAAAGGTTTATTCTCCCTTCAGTATTCCTATCCCTGGTATGGGCATTAGTATATCCATGATATACTAACAGCATATTTCATGGGTGGAACAGAATAGCTGAGAGGAAAAAGAATGACAAACATTTGTTGTTCTCAGAGAGAAGACATAAAAAAATAGACATACATATTTACGTGTGTCACACAGAAAAGTATAACAAGTAAGCAGAGCAAAAGTAGAATGCAAAGATAGGGTTTTATATATGATAGGATATTTTTCTGTGTTTCTGGAGAAGCCCTGTTTAGGAGTCCAGATTCATCTTCTATGTCCTAAGTGAGGACATATTCTGTGAACAGGAAGTGGTGAATCTTAGGAGGACTGCTAGCCAGAGATAGTTCCTTACTATAGATGGGGAAGATATATTCCCAAAGGAAAATAGTGCCATGGACTTGTAAGGTGCTGGGGAAGGTAAACTTAGCCTCAGCTAATGACTACTTCATTTGACTACTGGGAACTAAAAGAGTGACCGACTTAACTTATCTCAACCAAAGGTAGATAATCGTATTTTGTATCCCCCACAGTCTCAATGCTTTCTGGAATAACACGGTACCATCAGTTGATATGCATTTTCTTTTTATGTCTTCTCCTCAAAAATCTAATTCTTCTTACATTTTTACAATACACTTTTCATAGACCATGGATGTAAATTTAGCTTTTTGAGAAAATACAAATATGCCAGTCTGTATTTCTTTTTCTTTCATGTTTCAAAGTACTCATAATTCTGTATACATCTTGTTTCGTTCTGATGTAATGGAATAACCTGTCACCCCCATGAATGACTACACTATAGGTAGTAACTACCTATAAGTAGCTGTAAGTCAACGGACTACAGAGACTAGCTGGTATCTGTTCCAGCTATTCAGTCGAACTCTCTGCCTTCAGGCAAAGAGGAACCCAGACAAGGCTCTGGCAAAGGGCAGAGTCTCGTTTGGGGAGGTAGACTGTCCCTTAACCCGTTTTTGCAGGTTCCAATAGGGAATATTTTTGGCCGAGTCTACGTTAAACCCGGCCTTGTGCCACATGTAACCCTCATGGGGAGGGGGTAGCTAGATATCACTAGCTGGGATCTGTTGAGTATGACTCAGACTTATGCGAGAACTACCAACCTTCCAATAGTAGCACTCACTACTGGATTGACTTGCAATGACCTTGTGCGTAACTGTTACCTTTATTCTCATTGTATTGGTTTTTACAATAAACCTTTACTTATTTTATCCACCATGTTTTTCATGTATATATTCCTATTAGCACGGAATATAACACTTTCCTTATTAAGTTAAATTTAATTATTGTTAAATTTTTTGCTTGAAAGAAGCACTTTGTCTTCTTTTTGGTATCTCAGAATTGCCTGCATCACTTTTCATGTACTTTGCTGCCATTATTAATATCATATATCCTATTAAGTGAGCATGAGTATTTTGACCAATATGTCAGGCTGATCACTATTTTAATTACTCTACATGATAAGCCCATTGAATGACAGAGGAGATACAACTCCCTTGGCTCTAAATGATGAAGCAAAGTTAAAAATCAAATAAGCTAAAAACATTCTAACAGTTAATAAGTCAAACATTTTTTCAAATTGAACTTTTTCCCTAAAGACTTTATAGCTCATACTTTGATAAATTAAATTATTTTTTTTAATACTTGTAAAATAATACTATTATTAAAGATTGATGTCTACATCAATGTTTTTATTTGTTCATATTTTATTCTTCTGGTACATATTTTACAAAGGAGTTTTAGTTTAATAAATGTTTTGACCACAAAAGTTTTACTGACTGGACAACATGCAGAGAAGTGAAACCACACAAAGTAATTATGTGGATAATGAGGTTTTCAGGGTTGATAATTCAGTGGGTAATGGAGTCTTACTGTGTATAATGGCTTGCTACTCTTGTTTTCTGTGAACACCTATCTGCTTGGGTGACTAACCAATCTCTGTCACAAACATCTGCTAAGTCACATTTGTGGTTTATATTGCAACTATGCTGAGCAGACCTTAGTAATGGTTTCTGGGAGAAAGCACATAATCTGATGCGATTATCAATTTGAATTATACCAATATGCTTAAACAATGACTTGTGACTTATTGACACAACCATTGGCAGCTTCCGAACAGTTTCATCTACCTGCCAACTGCATACACACACAGACACACCTACTTATGCATGAAATATGTTTTACAATGTATTTAGTTTTCCTAAGTTGTTATTTAGCTGTAGGGGACTCTGGATAGAGGTAGTACCTTTGATGCCTGGCATACTGCACTTCAAGGTGAACAGGCATCACTGGTCTTCAACCATCTCCTAAATCTCTCATGTCATGGCTCCAAGTTGACATGACCTGTGAAATAGTGGTGTTAACCCAACACCATTGGGCAAAGGACACAGTTTACCAGTCAGGGCAGAAGGGTCCCTCAGATGAACTGCAATGGCCATGTGTTTATGAGCCACCTACTTAGAGGACATCAGCTGTTGTCTAACCTAGAGAGAAATTGTTCCCGCCAGGTTAAAATGCCCAAGACACACCACACGATGAGCACACCAAAAAAACATTTATGGAGACCGAGGCTCTTGCACATGACCATGACAGATGGAGGAGAATGGTGGACAGCTCAGCATATTGGTTAAGGGTGAAAGAAGAAAAAGATGTTGTTGAAACTAACAATTTCTATAATTTATGCCTACATTTAATCTGGTGATTCTGATATGCATGTGTGCAACTGTAAACAGAGGTAAACTTATATGTATGTACATATGGATAAGGGTAGATAAATAATTTCATATCCTGATGTTGTTGTTAGGTGAATTATTGACATTTTCATTGTATACTGTTTAGTCTGTTATATAGGAGAAGTATTAAGTGCATTGACATTATCATTATGCTAAAGAGTTAGTAATGAAAATTTTCTCTCTCTCTCTCTCTCTCTCTCTCTCTCTATATATATATATATATATATATATATATATGCATAGAGAAAGAAAATTTAAATTACTTTCACAGTTAAGAATATTTTTGAGCATTCTTAAATTAAAAAATACATGTTGCAAAATAAAATCCTTACATTTACCATGATAGTCTACCAGAAGACAAAAAGCATTGGTAAGAAAAAAATTCCTTTTATTTTTATTCACACACATATATATAGCCGGTGGTTTGACCCTGTTTTTTTGTCAACAACCAAGGAAATTCATCCTTGAGGCAATTACTCTAGCCCCTGCCCCCTGGACAGTTAAAAACATGGTTTAGGATAGTTAAAGAGGACATTGAACTGTCAGCTTTGATTTGGGGTGCAGCAAATTCATTTGATCCTGGTGAATGCCACGACAAGTATATATATATATATATATATATATATATATTACAAAAGAATCTATTGATTAGTTCAGCAATATTACAAACAAAAACAATTGCTCTTTTATACAAATATATATAAAAGACTTTTATCTACACATTACCCAGTATATATTAAATAAAGAATTAAATTTACCAATACAACACATAAAGATTCAAGATGAAGAATTAGGCATAAGTAATCATTGTAGAAAATCATTATTATACTATAATAATAAAATATGGCTAAAACAGAATAATAATGAGGTATCAATGGGCAGTTATGATAGTGCGTATTTATGAAAACTTACAGGGATACATATAAAATATATAATTTATCAAATATTAATAAAAATGATGCAAGTTTTTATAGGGATGATAGTTTAATAATTGTAAGAAATTGAAATGGTAGAAAAACAGAAAATATATGAAAACAAATAATAGAAATATTTAACAAATTAGGATTTTCAATACACATAAAATCTAATCTAACAATAGTATATTTTCTAGACATAACATTTAATTTAAATAATAATACATACAAACCATATAGGAAAGCAAATAATAATCCTATATATATAAACAAAAATTCAAATCACCCACCTAATGTATTTAAGCATCTTTTATCTATTAATAAAAGAATTGCAACTAATTCTAGCAATCTAAAAATATTTCATGGAAAAAAGAAAATATATGATTCAGCATTAAGAAAAAGTGGTTATTTGAATAAATTTGAATACATAACTAAAAACAATACACACATAAATAAAAGAAAAAAAGTAATTTGGTTTATTCCACCTTATAATAAAAGCAAAAATAGGAAAAATATTTTTTTAAATTAATTGAAAAACACTCCCCTAAAAACAGTAAACTATCAAAAATCATTAACAAAAATACAATCAAAATCAGTTAAATTATACAAACTTACAAAATAGCAACAATAATTTTAATTGTTGAAATAAAAACAACTGCCACTTAATAATAAATGTCTAACTAATAATATAATATATAAAGCAACTCCATCAAATAATATTAACAGCGAAAAAAAAATTTATATAGGAGTAACTGAAACAACTTTTAAAGTAAAATTTAATAATCATAAAATGTCATTTAAAATAGATACACAAATAATACATTATCAAAATATATATGGAGTCAGAAAGAAATTATTATATCAACTAAAATTAAATGGGAAATCCTAAAATGTTACCCCCATGTAATAATAATAGAAAATGTAGACTGTGTGAGAAAAATTTTACATCATAAATTTTAATAATCAAATTGAATTATTAAACAAGAGAAATGAATTAATGGGTGAATGCAGACATTTTAATAAATATTTACTTTGCAACTTAAATACTAATATAACATTTAAATACAACAGAAACTAATATAAATTAAAGTATAATGTAACATAATATAATAAACACAACACAATGCAATATATATATATATATATATATATATAAAAGCAAAGATCTACATACAAACAAAAATTACAAAATATACAATTGAAAAACAATTATGTGCATGAACGAACACATGAGTACATGTGAAATCATGAACATGTGTGCATCCATAATGGAGTTAAAAAAAAGTTGCAGATATGAAAATTGTAAAAAAATGATATTTTTTACAATTGGAAATATTTAATATACAGATTAATCTCTTGAAAAGTGGACACAGTGCCACAAATGTGTGGAGTCAGGGACAATAATTGATATATACAATTATGGATAATTACAGTAAGTAATTTTTCTGTAGTCTAAATTCAAAATTATCTATGCTCTATTCCAAATATATAAAAAAAACTTGGTTACTATAAATTTAAATCTTCATTATATATATATATATCTCCAAAATTGAACTCACTGACATTGATTAACATTTGCTTAACATTTATGGAAAACAAATAGTGGATGTGAGCACAGGCAGTATTCATCAGTGGCAAAAATGCATCACAATGGTGATTATGTAGAAAACAGACTTTATTGATTAAAATTGTACCATCTGATAGTATTAATGGGCTACTTGTATTTGTGGTACTTTTTTTAAACAAACAGAATGTATTATTTTCCAAACTTCTCTTTTATTTTTTTTTAAATCAAAGACTAACAAAGTACATTTCATTTTTTCTAAAATTAAGAAATCTAGGTTAAATTTCATCTGTCTTTAAATGCTATATTGTTTCAGGACATTAGCAGTCATGATATGAAAGTTATTGGGAAAAATAGTAAGGTGGTTGCTGTGCAGAAGGTTATTTCCATGTTGGTTCTGGACAGACACATGTTCCCCTAACTTCAGTGGGTCTAATAGCCTACTCTTGGTAAGCTCGGTGTTATTAACAAATTGCTGGTTGATGGCCCACTCACACATATCAGCAAGCTCCAACCATTCATGGCAGAATTCTATGGGGTTTGGCAGGTGGTCATTTAAGGAACAAGTAAACAAAATTTCTGCAGGTAAGGCACCTAAATCAGGTGGTGGGGTGTTGCGATGCAGTAATAGTGCTTTTGACACTTCATCTGTATCTAGTGACCCACTAGGGCTAATGTTTGTTGTGAGTATCTGTTTCATGTGTTTGACAGCAGCCTCGGCTCTGCCATTGCTTCGTGGATAATAAACTGAGGACACTCGGGATATGCCTTAAAAATCTCTTCAATTCATCTGAGTTGTATGGTGGCCCACCATCACAAGCAATTTCTTCTGGTACACAATAATTTACAAAGTGCCTGTGTAAAATGTTGTATATTGTGGAGGCTTTTGCATCTTGGTGCATCAAAGCTACTTCCGTCCAACCTGAGTACCTGTCAGCATATACCATATATTTACATCCAGCCATGTTGAAAATGTCTGTGACTGTTGATTGGAAAGGTTAGTCTGGGTGAATAGGCTTGAATGCAGATTCATTAGGGTTTGATGGAGCAATTTCATTACAACGTTTTCATTGATTTCATTTTTCTTGCAATTGTGCTCCCACGATGTCAAAACTACTGAATTCCACATTGTCTTTTGCAAAATGAAATTTGTCCAGATATAAGATGATCCCATTGTCAGCATAAAGCATGATGTATTTAATAGTGTGCAAAAAGAGTTACATCATCATCCCACAAAATGGAGTCATCCACACATACATACAGTCATCTCTGTAATGTCATCAAATCGTTTCATGTAGCGATCATTGGATGCTTGTAAGCCTTGAGGAGCTCACAAGTATCGGTATCTGCCCCATTCTGTTATGAATGTGGTGGCGTCATGTGTCTTTGCAGAGAGGGGCATGCTGTGGTATCCATTCCAGGTATTGAGAATGGTTTTCTCCTTCCCTGGGGGTATCATGCTGACAAGGTTAAATAGAGAGGGTGTTTGGTGCATCTCCCATCTTGTAGCTGCATTCAAGTCCTGCAGATCTACCTTTCTATGTGGGCCGCCATCTTTTTTTGGGGAACTGTAATTATTCTGGAGCACCATGTCATTGGTGTTCCAGCAGGGACTGGTTCTATGATGTTTAGAGCAACGTCTGCATCCAGCTGTGACTTGACAGCTTCTTTCCAGTGGTGGGGTACTGGAATTGGTTTATGTATGGCTGGCGGTCGGTAGTTCTCTAGAAATGAGATGGTGAGTGGTTCTCCTGTCATGGTCTGCAACTTCTGGTGTGTGCATGTGTGGAATGCAATGCTGGCAAAGTGACACTTTATCCAGTTTTCTAGCTGCTCACAATATTCAGGTGAAGTGGTAGTTTGTCTGGTAGTGGCAGGCAAGGTGTTCGGTATGAACATCTGCATGGGGCTAGTGAGCCATCAGTTGTTTTTTTTGTCTTCTTTTGTGGTGGCTATTTTAGTACTGAGTTGTGCTGGAAAGTTGTTGTCAATGACCTTCAGCCTCTTTAAGGTCATCGGTGATAGGTATAACCCTTAACTCTTGGACAAATGTAGATTATCTCTGAGCATGTTTCATCACCAAGTAATATTGTGGTGATTAAGGCTCCTTTGTTAGGTAGGTTGTCATTTACAGCACATAAAAGGTGTCTAGTATGCAATAACAGGTTATGATTGTATCCGAGTTTCTTTAACAGATTCTCCCTGGCTGTATTTGTTTGATCCCTGTATCCACCATAGCAGTTAACTGAATGATTTGAGGCTTTATGTCTGTTTGAATTGGATTTCCTAACTTCTTGAGTGCAATTGTGTTTAAAGCGATTTTAATGCTAATAAATGGTGGTGGTTTTGGTCTTTCTGGGGTGAATTGGTTGTTGGTCCAGGTACCATGTGGGATTCCTTCTCCTTCATTTAGTCATCTAGGCTGTGTACACATGGTTGATATGAGGAAGATATTTTCATCTTGGGTGTCGTTAGGGTTATCCTCCATTACAGCATTAGATGAGGCTATGCCACGGCATACATATGAGAAGAGGCTTTCTGTTCCACACTTGTGGCATAATTTACCCCAAGCAGGGCATTGCCTGCAGGCTTTTGGGTGTGTTTTGTAACCGTAACCTTTGCATTTGTCATTATTTGTTTTGTTTTTGTTGTGTGGTGGGAATTTTCATGATGATGCAGATTTGATCAGAGTGATTTGTGGTGCCTCTGTTGGTTGAAAATGGTTTGTTGCTTTGGTGGTGGTGGTGGATTCCAGGGTTAACAGGCGTCCAACCAGGTCATTCAGGGTTGGCAAAGAATTGATTTTTGTCAAAATCTTACTCTGGTGGGAGGTGTCTCATTGGCCGGCAATGATTTGGGATTCAATCATATCCTTGGAGAATGAGGTTACTGCTGGTTATCCCAACCACATTGACTTTTGAAGGCACAGAACATCGGTTTGACTTCAATCTTGATACAATGATGTGATGGTTTCTCCATCGCTCTCTGCTTCATTGCAAAAAATTGCTAACGGTAAACTTCTGGGTGAACGGATTTCATAGCAACAGATTTAATATATTCCAGCAGTTGTTCCACTGTGGTATCATTAAGGGCAACGGGACCAATAAAATTGAAGAGCATTTTGTTGACAGATGAACTGCATGCAAATCATAGCTTGTTTCAGGTCTCTGTTGGGTCAGTGAGCTGGGTCATTTCTTTGTAACAGGCGCATGCATCTCTAAAGATGATTCATTTATTGTCCAATGTGTTGGATTCTATCAATGGGCGCTCGGGCTTTATGTGCTGGTGGTGCGACGGAGTGGGTGCATTTTGTTTGGTGGGCAGGAGATGTGCCAATAGACATGTCATCTGTTCCTGCATGGCAAGTTGCTGTTGCTGCATTTACAACACGAAGGTTGTTATTTGTCATCTTTGGTTTGTTGTCCTGTTGGGGGTTCATCTGGATTTTCAACGTGGGTTGTGTTCTGCTTTGTGTTGAACATTTTAAGTAAGTGTAGAGAACAAAACAAAAGAAACGGAGGTAAAATATACAGTAAATTGTGATACTGTAGTGAACGAGCTTAGATAATGGGGGATAAAGTGGTTCAGATGTTAATATGTCGGGCGAGGATATACGTGTAGGAAATTTCTACATTACCATGTGTGTTCGTTGGCTGCAGCAGGTCCCTGTTTGTTTGTTAAATTTGTCCATCATTGAATAAAATGGCTTCGGTAGTCCCTCCTCTCTTTGAAATCCCACTTCTGACACCATGTATAGTTGTTTTCAGGAATGCATTATATCAATGGAAATAATGACAGGATAGATGTTTAAATCAGAGGCTTGTGCCACACGTGTTCTTTATTCGACATATGCCATGACAGTGTCCCTTTTCATCTCCTTCTCTAGAGAGTGGAGGTTAAAGGGACATAACTAGAGTATTATTCCATGACACCATTATTAAAAGAAATATTCATGACAACATAAATACGAATGAACACTTGTGAGAGAGAAGTGTTTCCTGGCTTTTATATACCATGTACAGCATCTTGTCAAATCAATGCCAATATTTAAAATAAAAAAAAATAGAAAAGATTTTGAGCCATCTGGAACAATCACTGACCATTAGCAAAGTATATATTTCAGCTTTAAATTGTGTCAATCAGACCAGCCTAATATTCATCCAGTTATCTACCCACCTATCTTTCTCCCTGCCTGCATCTTTATCTTTCATTGGATGGATTATTTGTTGTTAATCTATGGACAGAAAACCTGATGCATTTCTGACAGCATCCTTGCTGTCAGTGGCAAGGCGCTGACTTATTTCGGTTTTCAACCAAAGCATCGGAAGGCAGTTGTGAATCCTCTCCTCCACATCTTTCTTTCAAGAAGAGATTATGGGCGGCAAACGTCGATCAGGATGAGAGTATTTAAATCCTCAAAGACCATATAGTTTCCTTTTCTTTCTCTTTGGTTTTTCTTTTCTTTCCCATCAGCTCTTCTTACTCTTTAATGTATTTCTCCAAGCGGCTTTTACCATTTACTCCAGCTGCCCATATACTGTATTAGCCAACATCACAATGGAGAATTCAAGCATTACCAAGTGTTTTCGTAAGAAATTGCAGCATTTTGTGATTTCTTTTCATTGCATGTGAATCTATTTTAAATGACAAATCATGATAGTATATTATGATGTTGAGAAGGTTGTAATGAAATGTTCTCAAAATAGTCTGGACACTGCTTGTTTCCTGTGTACGTATTTGTGTTCAATAAAGGGCTTATGACCATATCATGTTGAAATGCTGGTTCTCATACGATCACCTAAGTTAAGCAACATCAACCCTGGTTAGTACCTAGATGGTTGACCACTTGGGAATATCAGATGCTGTTAGCTTAGATGTGTAATGGATAATAGCTCAGAATTGGAAATCAGAGAGTTGAGTTCCAATTCCCATTGGGTTTGTTATATTCACTTACACACAAAATACTCTCGGGAAGAATATGAATCTACCGCTTCTACCCAAGATATATGTCACTTAGTAGGACTTGTATTAGTAAATCATTATTATCTTTAAAAATTCTTACAATCTAAAAAAATATTTTCTGGCATTAAATAACCTGCAAAAAGTGATAAATCATAAAAAAATATCAGTGAATGTTTCCAGTAGATATTTTAACAAAAAAAATCTATTTGCTTGAACCATAAATCCTTTCTTTTTACTATCACTCACAAAGACTTCATTTTGACTCACCAAATTGAGCACTTCGGATGTTACTCAACAGCCAAACATATATACTTCCCCTTCAGCCAAAGACAAGTGGCAGGAAGTGACATTGTATGAGTGAGAGTAGCCTTTATTCAACTATGTATAGCAGTTTCATACAGAGTAGCATAGTATCTGTCCAAAATGATGACATTATTTCGGCAGAGGTACTGAAAAGTTGTCAGCTCAGCCAAGAAGCCTCTCAAAAAAATCTGATATTTAATCAATTGGTCAAACTCACTTGTAATACATAAGCCATAAATTTGAGTTCATAAATGCCACCCTAATTAGAAAAGAACATAATTCTTAATGCATGAAATACTTCAAGAGATTTCTGATAAGTATTTTACTATCTATAAGCACATGTCATACACACTTTATTATAAAATTCATACTTAAAAAGTTTAGGATATCTACCTACTACAACAACCACTGTAAGTTTAAAATGTTTTCCCCTCAGACAAAACATTCCCAAATCAACATGCAGACAACCACCAAATATGGATAAAAATGACTAATCAATGCACACAAAGATACACACATATTAAAAATACCAGAATATTCTTTAAAAAATGCCTAATAGGTACATGCACACACACTATCATCTGAGTCCCCTAAAATGATGATACACATAGACACAAGAATTAAACATATAATGCTGCTTGACAAGACAGATACACATGCGATCTGCTTAACCAATGAAATACAAACAACAAAAATATTAAAAATACCAGAATTTTCCTTTTTTTTTTTCCTACTCCATTTTTCATTCTCTGAAGAAGCTTTAATAAAAGTGAAACATGTTAGATCTATAAATGTTTACTATTTGTTCATTATCCTATCATTCTGCTGGATTCCAATATATTTAATCAATATTTCATCCCAATTTATATATATATATATATATATATAACAGATTCATACCCTTCCCAAGGGTATTAGCACGTAATGGATTCGACTGGAATTCAAACTTGGTTTTCTGATTCCTCAATCCAAGCCGCTATCCATTACTCCACTGTCTCTGTATTCAGCTCTTCAAAAGGTGTGGATGGTTCTGCACAAAACCATCACCACTATAATCAAATCTCATGTGCTGGTGTCGGGCTGTCGGTTCCTAGGTACTGATCTGCTTGGCCCTCATATGTCAAATTCGATGGGAGAGTTGAGAGTATATTAGAGAGAAACACCAATTGCTTGGCTTGTCTATTCATTTTCATATGACAAATAACAACTTCAGTTTGACTCCCCAAATTGAGCACATGTTGTCATTCAGCTGCTGACCATTAATACACTCTTGCATTCAGCCAAACAGAAGTAGCAGGAGGGGACATCATAGTAACAGTGAGAAGCCTTTATTCAACAATCTAGCAGTTTTATATAGATGAGCATAAGACCTTTATTTAAGAGGAGTTGTTGAAACCTCCCAGTGGTCTATAATGAATGGTATGGAAATGAAATGCAAAAGGGAGGTTAGATTTATTTCCATAAATTACTTAAAAATTAGCAACACCATAAAAAGTGAATAGAAAAATAGGAGAATATTTTTATTTTTGCTCAGAGATTAATGCGTTCTTTTGCAAATGCGTAATCCAAATATTAGTGTCATATATACATTATTTAGTTCTTTTAGTCACCAGTTGTTAGATACAGGGAGAAGGTTGTAATGAATTGTTCTCTCTGAATATCACTTATTTCCTTTGAATATATCTGTATCAAGTAGATGATGTACCCAAAGAAGCTTCTGATTACTTGAACATGAGTTTAAAAGATTTCTAATATAGGCTTAAGATTTCTAACATATAAAATGTATGTTGTACACATATTTGGATGTATATATGATTTTCAAAATTTCTGTTACTAAGAGGAAAAGACAGCTTCAGTTTTAGAATTTTAAAAGTCAAATGATAAAATTAATATTTATGTGAGATAATGGTAATATTAGCTGTTTCTTTATAAGGAAACATTTGACATGCATTGACTGGGCACTCAGTGCTCTTCAAAAGACTTTTCTTCACTCCCTAGATCAAAATGTAGTATCTGTTCTCTTAATCTCTAATGTTATAATTAGCCATTTCTTTATAAGGAAACAGTTTACATTCATTGATTAAGCAGCCAGTGCTACTTTTGGTTGAAATTTATAAAATCTTTTTATTAAAACATAATAAAAAGATTTTATAAATATAGGAAAATAGATTTTCACATCCAGTAACTGTTATCACTCTTTCCAGTGCTGATGGGGACTTCCTTTCTAAACATTTTTTTTTTTACAGCGTTGTGGAATCTCAGCATCTTGATTAGATCATTATTTTCTCTTTAAGTTACATGTGCTATCCATTTTAGTTTTTGCTGCTGTTGAAAGTCCTCAAGTGATGTTGTTTCTGTTATTTGGTATAGTTATTTGTGATTCTGTAGTTCCAGTCCGATAGGTTCAAAGAAGTGTGTTCCTCTCTAAGACCAACATGCATCATTTACTTGAAAGCATTTTTAACCATTGATTTGAGAAAGCAAGTGTATACAGCTGACAGTTTAGATATTTCTGAGCAAGTATGGTGTCATGCAGTGAATTGAAACAACTAATCATAGGCATAAAAAAAGTTAATGACAAAATATCATGAACATTTTTTGTCCAGTCAAAGCATTGTAGAAGAACATTGATTTGAACCTATCGGAGTTTCTATTCACAGATAAATCTAAAGGTATGCCAGTGATCATCACTTGTGATTATATAAGATTTTTTATACTTCTCCTTTAGGCTAACATGTAGTGATAGAGAAATAAATAAATAATAAACAAGAAGGAGGAAGACCAACATTTCATCATCTCTAAAAATAGATGGATAATCAGAATCATCAAGCCACAAAGGTATATTTTGACCAACCAATTAGAAAGCTGTCACAACCTAATGAGAAGCAGAACAGCTTTTTCAAAGTGGATCTGTAGATGTGTATATAACTAAATGGAAAATCAACAAAAAAACACAATCGATCAATACATTTTTGTCTATTGTCTAATATTGTAGTCATGACAACATACCCAAGGACAAAATATGATATTTGTAAGACTAACTGGCAACTTTAAATGGATAAACCAAGCTTCTTTCTTTTCTTTTTATGTGTCATGTCCTTTCAGGACGTAGGCGATCATGGCTCTCCACCTCCCTCTATCCCTTGCAGCTCTCAACAAGTTCCTTCCCTCCGCTATCTCCCCTAGACCACGTTGTCATTCACCTGCTCAAGCCCACCAGGAATGTCATGCACTGCTTTCCTTTGTCTCTCTCTCCCTCTATTCAACCCATGAGTATCAGGTTCTGAAGGCCCTCCTTCTTCTATGTGTGTCCCAGAAACTTCAGCTGCCCTTCCTGATGTTAAGCATGAGCCTCCTCCTTGTCTGCATCCTCTCCAAAACCTCATCGTTGCTCACACGCTCGGCCCATAAAATCCTCAGCATCCTTCTGTAGAACCACATCTCTGTCCCCTCGAGTCTCTTCTTCATCCTTGAGGAAATTGTCCAGCATTTGCAGAACTGCTATATTTAAAAACATAAACAGTTTCTTTTGTCATTTTTTTAAGCAGCCTCCTGATACATTTGAAAATGAGCATTGTCAAGTAGATAGCTACTACATTTGGATACATAAATATCTACATATACATAGATATTTACCCCCTTCTGAATGTTTTGTTTCTTTCTTTCATATGCCACAGGACTTTTACACTTGAACTCTTGAAAATTCAACCGGTAACTTATCCTATTGTATTATTATTATTATATTGTGTATATAAAAATTAATTTTGTATTTATCAACACTCTGTGCATTTTCTTTTAATCCTTACATAAGTCCAGTATACACCCAAATCAATTATACTGATATATGGTGGGAATGGACATTGTCATAAGATGACTCATCTATAACTGATAACCTCCTAACCACCATAAGTTCATCATACATTGCTTTCACTTCTCACAGTACTACTCAACAACAGTGGTGTTGCAGTATGTATGTGTTCAGATTGTGTCATCACCAAAATTGTTGCAAGCAATAATAGTTTGACTAAAAGCTGTGCTAACAATATTTTGCACAAGTCTGCCTAAGAACCCAAGTTCAAATGAATGTGAACTCCATCAGATAATCAGTCTAATGAACCATATAACAAAACTTATACAACTTCTGATGAATAGAGTGCTCAGCAGAATCAGACCAGAAATAATGCAAGAACAGTGTGGTTTTGTTAAAGACACTGGAACAAGGAAAGCAATTTTTATGCTCAGAATTTTATCAGGAAGAGTAATACAAATGCTGAAGGATGTGCACCTGTGTTTTATAGATTATGCAAAAGCATCTGATAATGTAGGTCACAAAGAACTGTTGGAACTGCTTAGTAACCTTTGACATATTTGGGAAGGATATTAAAATAATCCAGAACCTATACTGGCAGCAAACTGCCTGAATAAGGATAGAAAATGAACTCAGTAAATATACAAAAATAGAAAGGGTAGTAAGACAAGGATGTGTCTTCTAACCAGACTTATTTAATCTATACACAAGGGGATTTTGAGAAAATTAGAAATCTTATTGAGGAATCGGAGAGCTGAGTTCGAATTCCAGTTGAATCTATTACATTCACTTACATGCTAATACACTTGGGACAGGCATGAATCCTCTTCTTTTCCCCCCAGCAGGATAGACCAGGTTCTATAGCCTTGGATGGCAACTGGTCTACCACAGAAAGAAATGGTAATCTACTGCAGGAAAAAATCTGCTTTGTCGGTCATGTATCGAAAGATACATGATTGCCTAAGTGTATATCATGCATGGCACATAACTGACTGATAAGGATTCATTATTGACAATATAAGATATGCAGATGACACAGTGTTGATAGCAGATATGGAAATGAAACTACAAGAAATTCTACAGAAGGTAGTGAAGGAAAACGAGAAGAAAGGATTAAACATCAACCTCAAGAAGACAGAATGGATGGTTGTTAGCAAACGAACATCTCAATGTGCAAATTGGAGATACCAAAATCAAATAAGTACAAGAATTCAAATATTTGGGAAGTGTTTTAATAGAAGACAGAAAGTGCAACATTAAAATTCCAAGGTGCATTGGGATAGTGAAAGATGCCTTCCAAAATCTAAGTGTAGTATATATAAAACAGAAAAATTTCTGTAGAAACAAAGAAAAGGATATGGAACTATTATGTAATATCAGTTCTCCTCCTATATGGTAGTAAATGCTGAACAATCTCCTCACAGATGAAGAGGAGATTTGAATCAGCAGAAATGTAGATCTACAGGAGAATGCTGAGAATACTATGAACTAAACGTGGGCAACAACAAAGTTTTAGAGAAAATAGAAACAAAAAAGGAAACATACTTATTAACAGGAAGAGAGAATTGAAATTCCTAGGGCACATAATAAGGAAAGAGGGCTTGGAAAATTTGATACTTACAGGACATATTGATGGCAAGAGAGACAAAAGAAAACAATGCATAACTTTGTGAGCTTGAGTAAATTGATGGTAGAACAAGGTGTAGGAGAGATAAACAAAAAGACAAAATTTATTAAGAGCTACAAAGGACAGGAAATTGTGGAGAGCCATAATTGTTTCCTAAATGGACATGGCACATAGAAGAAGAAATGACAAGTGTAAGGAAATGAATGAATTTTAAATTTTTTATTGATGTACTTGACAAAATTCATAAAAAAGATCTGCAATGTAATTGATCTTGACTTGGTATCACGATTTCAGTCACTTTCTCACAGTTGTGATGTGGCTTCCCACTGTCTTTTTTACAAATATTTTCATAGTAATTGCTTTTTCCCTGGTGCACAGATTGCATGAATTTAAGCATGCTACTTGATTGGTATCTCAGTCCCACCCTTGTATTGTTGAAATATTTAAATGGAACCACCACTATTACTCCAATAGTTTCTTTTCTCAAACTTCCTGCCTGTGGAATTCCCTTCCATTTACTTGCTTCCCTAATAACTACAATCTTAAAAAATTTAAATGCAATGTCAATCGCCATCTTCTATCTTCTGGAAACCATTTCATCTTTTATCCTTTCCTCAATCCCCCTATACCCAGTCTTTTCTCTCACTTTCATTCTCTTTAACTCCTAGGAGCACTCCCATCTTACTTGAGTGAAATGATTAAAAAAAAAAATTGGGGTTTTTATATAACTAAGTAAAAATATAGAAAATATGTAAGTATGAATGTAAGTAAAACATTAAAACATAGGAATTGTGTGGGCAATACATCTGTATTTGTGTGTGTGTGTGTGTGTGTGTGTGTGTGAGAGAGAGAGAGAGAAAAGGTTCAGTTACTAAAAGGAAAGAGATTCCTATATTTGGGGAGGTCCCATTTGACATTTCCCCTTCAGCATGCTGAGAAGAATAAGGTGAAAAACAAGAAGTTTTCCATTTTTATCAGTGCTTAAAAGTGCCCTCTAATGACATCTTGTTGAAACTAGTGAAGCTAAATAAAGGCAATATTGACTTTGATTTCAATACAAACCCAAGTACAGTGACATCACAGTATTTCTGTATAAGTAAATACAGTTTGAAATTTATTTGAATGATGCCATGTTGTACCATATAAATCTTTAATAGTATTCATTTGACGGTCAGGCATTTGCTATTTTTTGCATTATTACATGTTGTTATTTAGCACTTACCTTGGATCAATCATACCAGCTATTCAGAGTAGCATAAATGGTTCTTCTCTTTGGAAAAAAATTATAGCCAAAGAATGTTTAAATTTGTTTCATTACTATGAAAGGACAGTATTAGAGACTTTAATTATTATTGTCAAGTCTTTTAATTTAATCTAATTTATCTTTTAATCCATCATACCTGAAACATAAAGAAAAAAAAAAATTAAACACTTATTTCATTAGGCCCAATCTAAAACAAGTTACTGTGTGAACTTTTACAGAGAAGTGATTTAGAATTTTCATTACACAATCTATTGTTACAAAATTGTCTCGTTAATTTAGTGATTTAAAACACTTTGTAGTTAAAATGGAATTAACTTATTGGTTATATCTATTAAGTGCTTATTAAATTGACTGAAAATTTGAAATTAAATTATTATAGAAGATCTGAAGCCACTGTTTTTGGTAAATACTATGCACAGAAAGTGTTTTCACGAATTTCCAATAAAATCACAGAAGGAAGCCAGGATAAAAATTTTGGATTGTTTCACTAAATGCACTAAATGTAATATTGATTAATGAAATATTCTAAACACAGAATTGCCACGCTTGGTTCACAAAGCCCATTTCCATCACACGATTTAGTCACACAACAAATTATAATCATTTAGCCTAATAATAAAAATATCTTGCTGAAACAGTCTCAAGTCCATTGCTACAAATTCCGATCAATAAATCTAACTTAGCTCTAATTGATAACAATTTCACAATTGTTAACCTCTGACAATTTTTTCTTTCTCTCCTTTCTCAGGAATTTACTTGATCTTCGCCTCTATCTCATGACTTTTCAAAAAAAAAAATTTTCCAGTCTTTTAAGGGGTGGATAATTCTATCTTTATTTTCAAAGATTTCAATCAAATTACTTGCATTTCTACTAATTTTGTCTTAAAAAAGAGATTTATCTGTAGTTTTATGGTGATAGACTTTTAATTTATAATTTTAAATGAAAAGTAAGAAATTACTCATTACAATGAGCAACTAATGCATTGAGTGAGTTATTTTGTAAAAGATCCCTTTTGTGTTCATGTAATCTTTTATTTAAATCCTTGAAGTTTCTCTGATGCATTTCTTGTGGCAATTATTACAGGTGATAAAGTAAATTCCTCCTTCATGTTTTAGTTATTTTTTTTAAGTCTTATTGTTTTCAAAGTAGTTGTGACAAATTTTATGTTAAGCTTAGATAAATCTTTTCAGTTGTAATTGTGATAGAGTTGATTGGTAAAACAATAGATTTTGATTGATTGAGTTTGTCAAGAAGGTTCACTATTCTATTTTGAAATATTTTAAAAGCCTTTTGTTTTACAATGAATATGAAATAATTAGGGAGGAGCTTAAAAGTATTTTTGATGTATTTTTTCTCTTTGGGTAAATATTCAGTTGGTTATCTTATACAACAGATATCAGATAAAATTATAAAATTTATCTAGATTTTGGGGCTTGCCTTATATGTGTAAATAAATGGTATGCAATCTGATAATAAGTTCAATAAATTTATCAAATAACTGGACTTGATGACTGTTTCAAGATCACTGAAGTTAAGCAACATCTAACTTGGTCAGTACCGAGATGGCTGACTGCTTGGGAATACCAGGTGGTGTAATGGATAATGGCTCAGATTCGTTAATTGGAGAGTGAAGTTCCAATTCTAGTTGGGTTCATTATATTCACTTCTACACAAATACCTTTGGGAAAGGCATGAATCCACTTCTTCTCACCACCCCCAGCTGGGGTTAATAAGTATGACTTTGTATCACAAAATCATTATTAACTCAAAAAAAGTTAATTCTTACAATCTAAAAATATTTCTTGGCTTTAAATAACCTGCAAAGGGTTGATAAACTGTAAAAAATGAATCAATCAATCTCAACAATGTTTCAATGGGAAACTTTTCTTAATTTATTGAATATTATAGCTCTAATTATCTATTGAGTGCTTTTAGCAGAAGTTCTACTATCCTGATAAAACATATAAAATTCACATTTGGAGAAAAGATGGCACAGACTTTATATCAAAGAAAACAATCCCAATGGTGAAATTTGGTGGTGGAAATATTATGGTTTGGAAATGTTTTACTGCTAATGGTATGGATAATTTAAAGATAATAGATGGTAGAATGAATTCAAAAATATACCAAGATGTTATGGACTCTAATTTGTTTGGGTCAGTAGTAAAGCTTGGACTCCCAAATGAATGAGTTTTGCAACAAGATAATGAAAACATACGGCTAAATCTATGAAAAAATGGCTTATTGAAAACAATGTCAATACATTCAAATGGCCATCATAGTCTCTAGATTTGAATCCAATAGAGAATTTGTGGCGTTTATTAATAATTCAAGTTAATAAAAGAGCTCCGAAAAACATTCTGGACCTAAAGAGAATATGCAATGAACAATGGAGTAAAATACCAATAGAAACTTTCAAATCATTGATTAAAAGCTACAGAAAAAGACTGATTGCTGATGAATTGAGTAAGGGATATGCTACAAACTATTAAATAGGTATTATAATTTTGTACAAATACATTTTCACCTCCAAATTTTTTCAATTTCATATAATTTCATTAATATAACAAATTTTTCTGAATTCTTTTGCATATTGCAGCATTATGCCATGGTATAAAAATATGTGTGGATTATAAAATTCTTTTATAAAATCAAACTATGTTAAATAAAAAAAATTCATGGTGTACAAATATTTCTTTGTCCCCATTGAATATATATATATATATATATATATATATATATATATATATATATACAAGATTTAAGAATATAATAGTTCAAAAGTAAAGTAGATATTTTCATATAGTGCTCAATATTAAAATAATATCAGAAATAAAACATTGATAATATAATAAAGTTACTTAACTGTAAATTTCAATTTTTGATGTTGTTTCCCTGACTTTGAAGTTTCTTGGAATTGTCCATTCATCAAGGGAACTGTTGTTTAAATAATTATTATGTTATTATAATAATAATTATTATAATAATGTTGTTTGAATAATAATAAATATAGTTATAAGATGTTATGTTTATGGGTAAAAGTGCTCAAGATCATGGATAGAACATGTGTAAGTATAAAAGTGGCCACTGAGGTCAACACTGAGTAGTGACAGTCTGTTTCATGCTTGAATGCAATCTTGCAATATATGCATTTCAACACAATCTTCAAGCCATCTTGAAAACTGTGTTCAAGACTGAAACAGACTGTCATCACTTGGTGTTGACTACAGTGTCCACTTACAAATTTTTGTGTGTGTGTGTATATATATATATATATATATATATATATATGGTGGACTCTCCCATTGTATTCAACATATGAGGGTCAAGCAGCTCAGTTCCTAGGAACCGACAGCCCAGACACCAGCACATGATTTGATTATAGTGGTGAAGGCTTTGTGCAGAACCAAGCACACTTTTTGAAGGGTCGAATACAGAGACCTGGTGCACTACGTGTCACAAGGTCCCCAAACGACCCTCCTCAGGTATAAATTCAAAGTTATCTTTCTTCTAGACCAGTTGCCATCCAAGGCTGTAGAACCCAGTCTGTCCTGCTATTTAGCCATAGCTGGAGGCAGAAGAAGAGGATTAATACCTTTTTCAAGAGTATTAGCACATAAGTGAATGTCATGGATTCGACTGGAATTCAAACTCGGCTCTTTGATTCCTCAATACATGCCTCATATAATATAATATATATATATATATATATATATATATATATATATATATATATATATATATATATACACACACACACACATGCACACACACTCACATGTGAAAGCAAGACAAGACATTTACGCAGACATACTTCTGTATACATTTTTGTAAACATTCACACCCAAACAAAAACATGTATGCATACAAATATAAACACTGGTCCAATCACACATATGTTACTATGTATGTATGCATGCATTTGAATATTTAGGAACACCTGCATTGAAGTGGATCCAAAAATCAAGCCATATGTCAAACTATACAAGTACTCTGAACCTTACTGATTCAACAACAAGATGACATGTAAATGTTAAAATGCTAAGTCTGTTTTCTTTTTGTCATTGTTATTTTATTTAAAGCAGGCTACTCAGAAGTTCTTTGGTGAAATTTCTCTTGGGCTAAATCTTGAAATTGAGAGGGCCATATTGAAAGAATAGTTTATACATTTTTTGCATAAACAATTGACTCTGAAAAAAGTACAAACTGATCCTAAATGAAATGACCAAACATGAATCAGACATTACTCATTGTAATGACAAAAATATGCAGGTGTCGGCTTTAAGAAAGCTTTATTCAACTGAGAATACAAGGTTCACGTATAGTGTCCTTTTATAGTCCCAGCAAACAGAAATAGCTCTCTCAAAGAGGAGAGTAACAAAACAAGGGGATACCACTCTTGATTATTTCATTTTTTTATTTGGATGTTTATACTGGACTTTGCTTTTAAGATCTTTACCCAATTATTTAATTAATGAAATACTTGAGTTCCTTTGATGTTATAATGCAGATGAAGAGATATAGTGCCACTATTGCAGTCTCTTTTTACAATTGTCATTCCAGGAAAAGTGCTCTCTTTTCATCTGAGTTCTGTGAACCAAACATTTTTGTTTATCTCCTTTGCTGTGTTTGTGATTGTTGCGAGCAATAAGCAATCTGAGTATTAATTTGAAGAGAATAATCTAAAGATTTATCATCAAATTGGCAAACAATTGATCAAGTGATTCTGTAATGCTGGAACATGCACACACACATGCACATATGTACATATACCATATTTATATATACACATACACATACACACACATTTAAATGAATAGAAAAATTCATCACAAAATAGAGATTCCAATTTTGTTACAATTTTAAAGCACTGCTTATTTAAAATGTGACTACAACTCTTAAAATGTCAGATTTGATAAAGTTCTCCATACTCATCATATTTAGAAATTTCATGAGTGATCAAAGATATATATATATATGTTTATTAGTAATTGTTATTTTGGAATAATGAGCACAAAAGTTATTTTTGTCAAGAATAATAAGGTAACATAGCAATTAATTATGTTTCAGTAATAACTATTAGTTCTTCATTATAGACAATTTCTTTTTTCCCTAATTTCAATCCATAAATCTGATTTAGTACTCAAATTTGCAAAAAATAATTTTAGATACAAAAACTACAAAATTCAATATTTTATTATTAATTTTGTTTCCTTTAGCATTGAAAATATTTAATTTGTTTGATCAAGCAGAGAAAAAAAACAAACTGATAAAAGCTAAGTGATGTAGAGTAGTGTCAAATTCAGTGAGACACAATCTAAAATTGTGCCTATATTTTCCATATTCAAATGCAGATGGTTCTAAAAGGAAACCATTGGTATTTTTTCCCTGTTCTCCAATGAACAGAATTTATATCTGATGACTTTCTAGAATGAGGAATTATCATTATTTACAATATTTACATTCATTAATCCAGTGGATGAAACTGTTGGGTAATGAATTTGGTGGTAGATCAATTGTGCGTTCAATCCCTGGATCAGATAGTTCAGACTTAGACCCAGAGGAAAGAGGGTGAACAATAACTGAACAACACTTAAAAAAGAAAAAAAGATGATATATCCCAAGACATAGACAGCAGAACAAGAACAATCTCCTTCTGTAGATTAAATAAAGGTTTCAGTTTGAAATTCCATGAAGGTTACCAGTTTGACAGACACCTGAAGAAAGCCAGAGGACATAACTGAAACACTGTAATAATAGCAAAGATGAATGCAAATACAAGAATTTCCTATTTTATTAAAAATACAATTATGAGGGTGATTGAAAATTTTTATAAATATAAAAAAAAATTTTTTTTTACGTGTAGGGCTGTTGCTAAGGTCTTGCCCTCACCCTGAAACTTTGATACAGGGCTCCACTCTATACTACATGTTGATTTCAAAAATTCCCAACCTGGTGGCCACAAACCCTTGAAGGAAAATTGGTGGGGGAAGAGCCACGCTTTTTTAAATTATCAAAAATCAGAGAATTATCCAATTTAAATAAAATTTTCAGTACATATTCATTAATTATTTACTTTTATAATGAATAGATTTTTTTCATTTAGAAAAAAATCTGAAAAAATTTTATTCTTTCTGTAATAACCACCAATATTTTCATGACTGAATTTTACTCAAAAAAATGTTTTATTTGCAAATTTTTACATTTCCATAAAGATTAATCGCAAACGCATCTCCGTTGAAAAAAAAAAGTTTTACAAAGATTCCAACTCAACACATAAAAAAATATGTGAAAAACTGAATTTGAGTTTGATGGAAAAATTAGGGTCGATTAGGTGTTTTTAGGGTTAGTAGTAGGCTAGAACTTTTCCGTAAATGTTTGATAAATGAGATAATCTGCAATTTACATTTACATTGGTACATGGTTTAGCGTCTCTTACTAGTGTCTCTTTCACTTTGTCCTGTCATGCATTTGCACCAAAAAAGAAAAAAAAACAATTTTCCTCTAATACAATTCATAACTAAATAAATGCATAAGTGATTTAAAAGAACTGTTCAGAAAGAAAATTACAATTTAAAAAAAATAAGAGCTTCTGAAATTAGCACGTGATCTCCATGTGATTAAGCGGTTCGGGGCAGTAAGCACTGGCCTTGTCAATTATTATAGTTGATGATTGACAATATAACTTAGGTAGAAAAATAGTAAAAAGTACAAAAAGCAAAAAACCAACCCTTTCAGGGCTCCAACCCCCAAAAGCACTGAAACCAACCCTTTCAGGGTTCCAACCTCCAAAAGCACTGAAACCAACCCTTTCAGGGCTTCAGCCTCCAAAAGCACTGAAATCAACCCTTTCAGGGCTCCAACTTCCAAAAGCACTGAAACCAACCTTTTCAGGGCTCCAAACTCCAAAAGCACTGAAACCAACCCTTTCAGGGCTCCAACCTCCAAAAGCACTGAAACCAACCCTTTCAGGGCTCCAACCTCCAAAAGCACTGAAACCAACCCTTTCAGGGCTCCAACCTCATTGGGAGTTCATGTGTAGTATGTACCACACAGGCCATGCAGATACATGAAAATACATTACATACACAGATACATTGTTAGTTGATGACTGATAATGTAACATCAGTTTAAAAATAATTAAAAACATGGTGAATGGCCATAAAACAGTGCTAAAAAAATGTCAGAGGCCACAATGGGGTCTCAAATAATGTGCACCTCGTTGGGGGTTTTGCGGGTAAGACGCACTGGTCCTGATGATATCATGGGTTGTATAAACAGCCATGTTATGTTTTAAAATTTAAAAATAGAAGTTTTAAGTAGGTCCAAATTAAAAGATTTAATAATTTTAGATTTAGCAACAACAAAAAAATTGCATGAGACACTTTATAAACAATCTCAAACTGAGACCAAAAGAAAAAAGATATGTAAAAGGTTATCTCTGCTAAAATTTCACTTTTCTTAGAAAAGTTTGTCTCCTCACAACAGCAATTTTTCATGATAACAAATATTTTTCCATAAATCAAACTTAACTGTTTCTCTTATAAAGAATTACCTTGTGATATTTGTCAAATCATTTATTTCTGTGTTGGATTTTTCTTTCTTTTAAGTCTTTATTCTATTCATTAGAAAAATTATTAGTGCACCATATGGTCAGATACGAAGTAAAGTGTATAAATACCTTTTTGAAATCATTACCTTAAGAAAAAAATAGTTTCCTTAAAACTCCCTTTTGAGTGTTGGATTCCTAATTTGGCAGTAGAATTTTAATTTTGGTCAAAAAACACATGTTGCTCTTTTAAGGAAAGAAAGGTGAAAGAAACAACAACAAAAAAAAATGAATTTATAATTAGCACTAGAGTATTTCTAATTATCTGCAGCCTCAATGTCATTAGTTATTGATTAAGTTGTCTCATTTGGATAACACACAATTGGACCTGTTAAAAATGTCTGTAGGGTGTAAAATTCAAGACAAAGATAAATTTAAAAAGAGCATATGATACACAGCTGCTCATTTTTAAACATGGTTTAATATTGACTGAATTCTCATTGATTATGAATGTATAGGCCAAGGCTGGCAAAGATATGTGAAAAAAAGTTGGCCAAGGTCTACAGAGCTAAATCAGTGTAACATTAGTAGTGTTAACATTACTATAATAAGACACAGGAAAGCAGTGCAGCTTAGGAAGCTTTATTCAACTTAGGATAATCTGTTAGAAGGATGGATACTATTTATAATAGTTTGGCCTAGGAGAGTTCTCCCATCAAGGGAGATAATCTCCAACAAGTAAGATAACTATGTAGTTACCTACCACATGTAGCCGGACTGTGCGGGGTGAAGATGTGAAGAGATATCAGAAGGTTAAACTTTCCTGCTGGCAGGTCCAGCTACATGGGAATATCGGACTTTAATTAAGTCCAAAGAAGACAAAGAAACAAACAAGACCGATATATATGGGTAAACAAATATATATTAATAACAAATCAAGTTAAACAAAGACATGAACAGTTACATATTGTTTGTATGGAGAAATGATGTGTGTGTGTGTGTGTTTGTACGTACGTACATTGTTCTTAGCGCGTTCCCAGAATTTGAGAAACGCTGTATCTGTGAGACGTCACATATTGGCCTAAGTCGAAAAAGAGACATTTTACCTTGACTCCGCGTGAGGTAGCGGCCCAAGGCCTAAGTCGAAAAAGAGAGAGGGGTCAATCAGTATTTATAGCCAGGGGAGAGAGACCCCTGTTGAAGGATTAAAGAACTGAGGAGGAGCTAACTCTGACACACAATTACCTATTTTCTTTTTATTACTCATTTTATGATCATTATCATTGATAAAAGCAATCATGAGAGATATAATAATACTAATGGTTGTAATTAAATGGCTCACTCATAATGAAGCAAACTGAAATTGTCTTTGAATTCCTCTGAGGAAAATCAAAGAAATTCAAATGAAGATTTAAACCAAAGTCATATTCCCTGATAAAAGTAATGTATTACTGTATGTGTATATATGTATCTCACCTTCAAGGGAATTCTCTTATTTCCTGCTAGGTGGCATTGTATAAAGCAGTATAAAAAGTAAAGGATACAAACACTTTCTATTTTTATCTCACTTCCACCACAAAATTTTGTAGTAACAAGATGTGCCCCATTTTCACTCCTGGGGTACTTTTTGTCCAAATCAAACCATATGTTACATCATATAGAACATGCTACATTATTACCTTTCAAAAAAAAACTCATGTTACCATAATATCTCTAAAACAAGACTATATAATTATGTATCTCTCTTTAACACAAATAAATATCTTGGTTCAACAACTAAGGCAATGTTATCACAAACTGATGGTCCTCATAATGAACTGGTAACACGATGCCATTACAAGTTTTTCAAAAACACTTTCTCACTCAAAGTAGAATGTTTGTAGTTGAAGAATTGATTTTTTCTCCTGTTACACTTAGTTCCAGATATATATATATATATATATAAATCCATCTATGTGTTGAAATGATTTATTTTAATTTTTTTTTAAATTTTCATATATAAAAAAAGTTACATATATACTGATGTGCCAAAATATCTTGCTTCCTTTTTTTGATGATGTTGAACAATAACGCAACTGGATGTGTGTTTCAAAAAACTGTTTAAAGATTGCATTCAAGAACAGTTGAACAAGTGGATGGTTAGCGAAGAAAAGTCATTTAGGCTACCATAATAGCCAACCAAAAACACAGCACCCACTCCTGAGGTATTGTAGATCATGGTAGTTGATTGGCAATATCTCCCCACTATTTTTTCCTTAGGATTTGAGTGAAAAGAAAGTATGTGCTTAATGAATTTCTTTAATAAATTCAATGCAATAAATATTAAAATACAATTTTTTTTTTTGTCGGGGAGAGGGTCATCTTGTACAGTGAATATAGCCTGAAACCTACATTTTAACTTGAAAATTTGGCAGTTGTCTTATATACCTCATATATGATAATTAATAAAATGTAAATATTAAGAAAGAGGTAAGTTTTCACTAGAAATAAAGAGAAACGTACTGAACTGTTATGTAATATTGGTCCTCCTAAATGGCAGTGAATGCAGGACAATCTTAGAAATGTAAAAGAGAGTTGAGGTAAAAGAAATGTGGATCTACAGAAGGATACTGAGAATACCATGGGCTGAACATGTGAGTAACAAAGAAGTTTTAGGGAAACATAAAGGACAATTATACTTAGAATCAGAAAGAGATAATTGAAATTTCTAGGTATATAATGAAGAAAGAGGGTTTAGAGAATTTGACACTCTCAGGACATATCGAAGGTGAGACAGAGGAAAGTAGTGAATAACATATCTAATGAGCTTGTGCAAATTATTGGCAGAACAGAGATTAGGAGTGACAGTGAAAAGACAAACCTTATTAAGAGCTAGAAAGAACAGGATGTTATGGAGAGCCATGATCACCCAAGTCATGAAAGGACACAGCATATAGAAGAAGAAGAAGAAGAATACTGATGAGAATGTTAAACCAAATGTAAATTTACATTCTTTTCCTGAATAGTTATTGATTTCTGGTTACCAGTAAAATACTAAATATTGCTCTTAAAAAGGGGAAAAATAAAGAAAAGAACTTCATGCCAGGCAAATGAAACACCTTCATTTTGCTTTTTGCCAATTGGGTTTAAGCAAAAATAATGCTATTTACCAAAGATAAGAGGTCGAAGCAAACTGACATTGTGTCCTGATAACAAGTCAAGGAATACTGAACTGAGATATGTGTTATTTGCCCTACAGAGAAAAATATGTTCTAAAAATGGCAAAGCACAAGTCTCTTTATTGAAGTGGATATAATGCTTTTTTATTATACCAAATAAAGACTGTAGAATATTCTTCTGTTGAACAATAAGCTGTCATAGAAAAAGTGCTTCCAACTTAGAGAAGCTGATTTACAGGATTATAGAAATAATATAAAGGACAAGAGCAACATTTAAATATATAAATTTAACAAGGTATCATTTAAAATTCAATAAAATGTCTGGTTTATATCTATTACATTTCTCATGTTTTATTTTCTTCTTGCTCAAGTAAATCAATGTATTTTAATTCCAATTTAAGTTTTTCATTTAAAACTTCTTATCACCTGTTTATTTTAAATAACCTTTTGTTAAATTTGGGAATCTTATTGATTTCCAGCTTATTTTTGATTTGATTCATCAAATTACACTAGTAGTAGTAGTAGGAGGAGGAGGAGGAGGAATAATAATAATAATTATTATTATTATTATTATTATTATTTTTTTTTTTTTTAAATTTGTCTCTGCAAATTTGAATAAATGATGTGTCACCTAGAGTGTTCATTTTATTAATATTTGGATTTATAGTATGATGGCAAATTGTCAATTTGCTTCTTTTATTTAACATGGTCAAGAAGAAATATTTTTTCTGAATAAAAATTAAAATGTGTATTCAGTCAGATTTCAGTGATGAACCAACAAAGCTGCTGTTGGATTTTATATAATAATAGCTTATGTAATGATTTCGGTAAAAAATTAAAATAAATTTTTACAAAGTAGAATTTATTTTGAATAAGGCCACAAGAGGAGAGGCAAATGTTGGGTCACTTCTTCCTAGCCTTGCATAAAATATGTTGATATTGTAGTTATTGCCCTTGCTTTTGGTTGTTGTTTAGTGCCATATGAAGGAGACAAATGTATTTCTTGATCATTCAGTTACTCTTTCAAATATCGATAAATGTACCCCTCAGTCTGAGATAAAAATGGAAAGTCAGGACACCCTTTTTACAGATAGATTCAAACATGGACGGGGTTGACCATATACTCATGCCACTGAAGATGGTCGCACTTCAATCAGGCAACTTCCTATACAGTCACATGGCCATAAATTAAATCCTGTGTGTCACAGTTGGCAGGTTTCAAGATGTGTCATATGCGACTGAAAATTTCATTGGGCACATGAATATTTTCATGCATATGAGTGTAATTGTACGACACCCTAGCCTGTCATCCAAGACTTCCAACACTGTGGCTGGTCGCTGAAGTGACCGCTTCAATCCAAATCTAACCTTATCCCACATAGTGATTTTTTAGATAATAAGGCAGCCAAGATCGAATCATCACAGTTATTTTCAAGTTGAGCTGGTCCAAGCAGGGCGAAGATGTACAGGGAAAAAAATAACACTTGAATAAACTGAAAAAAAGTAAATACAGTTTTTATATCAGTCCTCTGTACAATAATTAGTTTATATCAGAGTTTGCATGCAATTAATTATCAGTCCAACCTGCATTTAACTCAAAAGTCATATTATACTTGTTGACCTGGCAAAATCTGCTTTGCAGCTGTTGGTAAAGTTTGGCACAAGGCTGAAGTCAAAGGTTTTCATTGTCAGATAATCATGTGGGCCTCTCTCCTGCGTCTGGTGAATTCACTTTGCGCATTCATATTTATTGACATCATTTTGGAGAATTCCCTTCTCCCAATCTCTCATATCATTACCTCTCACTGAACCTTCTCAGTGAGTGTGGGTAGCTTATCCACTCCACTCCACTCCTATCTCAAATCACTTTCGACCAGGAGAATCAACTCCAAATTTGTTGTTTACTGTTGTAACCTAGGGAAGCTTACTGAATAGAATAATCAAACGAAGGTTGGTAAGGAATGTTAATACTTAGGACAAGAACAACACATATAAGATTCGTCAGTGGCGCATAAAAGATTTAGTCAACTGCTAGAAGTGAATCAAGTGAATTCCACAATGAATCTCCAAGCACAAACCAACATACAGTATTTACTACTGTATTTATGTAAATGGGGACATACCCATTATCATCCGTAGGTATGTTACAACATTTACGAAAGTGGAATTTTCGCTTTACACCTTGTATTTGCAGCTGTGTCTCAATCAACATTGCCCCTTAAGTCTGGGTCACACTTCCATTGTTCAAACTGTTTGACATACACTTTGTCATTTATGTGTGAATTAAATTCTCAATTCTTCCCATGGGTTTTTGGTATTAACCCTTCTTGTTTCAATGTCTCTCAGCACATAACACTTTCTTATGTTTTAGCAAAACTTCCTTCCGTTTTACTGCGGCAATGACAAATAGTATCACATGAGAACAGTGATCAATGTCTGCAAAAGAATAGATCAGAAAATATTCTATTGTCCTTGTTTGTGGGTTGTATTAATAGTACAAGGTTGCAATCCCTGGTGAGTGATGCAAAGGATTATGCTATTTTGAACACAGGGTGTTTGACCACTGTCTGTGGTAAAGGTTGGCTTCAAGAATATTTGAATTCATTAAGAGATTATGAGTGACCTTTAATTGTGGAACTATGCTCTGCTACCATCTGTTAATCCTCAGTGAATCAATTGCATCTGCAATAAGGTAATCCTGTTAGTCTGAATATTGACAACTGAGCAAGTGAAACATTTTCAATATGGCTGCCAGCATTTTATAGAAACCACCATCTGGTGGCACGAAACAACAACCAAAAAGCAAGGGCAATAATTACAACATTAACAGAGATAATAAAATATTTTAGATTTAAAAAACAGTATTTAAATTCATTGGTTTCTTTTTTTAAAAAAAGCTTTGTAGTGGAGAGATGTAGCATTGTATTAGAAAGAGGTTAATACTTGATGTGGATGTGGGTAAGAACTTTAAATGAATTCAATATTTTCAAAAGAAAGGAATTCCACATGTGGAGATTTTTTTAATACAAATCTTTATATAAAGAAGAAGATAGAAAACAAAAGAAGAGAAAGAGAAAATTATATTTACATGTATACAGATAACTAAAATTTTTGTTGCAGATCAACTACATTCTGCTACCATCTGTAACGAATCAACTGCATCTACAATAAAATAATCCTCCTCTTAGTCTGAATATTGACAACTGAACAATTGTTTCATTGAGGATTAACAAGATATATTCATTCAGAAAGTTTCCATCAATCACAGTTATGTCATTGAATTTGTTGGATTATTGCCTCTAATGACAATCACAGGTGGTACAATATTTGAAAGCCTCTTCCTCTTTTCCTTTTGACGTTTGCAGCAGCAGCATACATTTCCTCTGCTCTGCTAGACACAAGGCATCTAAGTACTTCAGAGACACAAACTAAAGATTGTATTAAACTGTTCCTAATTAACAACTTTGTCTCTTCCTTTATCTTTCTGTAACATGTTAATACATTTATGAGTTGTATTTTTTTTAATTCAAAGTTTTGGATCCTTTTTTATACATGATTTTACAAAATATTGTTTGTGAGACAACCATAGCAGGAGGCATAATACTTTCCATTATCACAACAAACTATAAAAACAGAAATTGTTATCATTTATAGTTAATAGGATAACAAAGATAGTAAGCAGCAAGAAAATAGAAAATATTGAATTCTTTATAAAAGATAACTATTATATCAATAGATAAAAAGATGGATAGGTAGATATACTAATGCTTTCTTGTCAACTACACTGTTTAAAAATTTAAATGCATCGTTGTAATTTTCTGCCCTTTTGAATCCTGTTTTTTTTATTTTCCTTTCTACACAATAATATTTTTTTCATTTCATTGTAATCTCAGTAAGCCCTTGTGTGTTAGTGGCTTTATTGCCTTGATTGGTGTGAAATAATTAAAAATCAAAATTTGTTTATATAAAAAAGAGCATATATTTGGGTTCAGTTAAAGATATCATATGAATGTCAGTCAGTAAGCCCTTTTAACGCTGTTCATTTTTCAAGATCCATGGTTTTGCAGATATGTCTGCTTTCTCATATTTAAATCTTTATTTAAAAACTCAGTGTATTCAATTTACTTTATGGTGATGTTGTAGGCATGTGATTGGACAGTAGAATTCTTGAATGGTTGAACGTTCTAACACTAAAAAAGATTTTTTATGTTTTTTTTTTCTTTTTTGATTAGGGCTGGTAATATTTCTAATTTTTATTTTTTATACAGTTATATATATATATATATATATATATATATATATATATATATATATATATATATATATATATAGTGTTCTACTAAAGAAAAATTGGGTTTCCGACAAGAATCCAAAATGTATCCTTTTTCCATTTGGAAAACTGGTATTTGAGCCAATGCATGCCACTACCTGTTTGGCCATGGAGACCAGGCTGACAGAGAAAAGTGAGTTACCTATTAAAAAAAAAAACATCTCTCATTGGGATTTTATGAATTTATATCTGGTAGCTTAAGTTTTGATTAAAAAACTGAAGAATTCAGCGCTTTAAAATAGTTAAATTGTTAAGTTTTTCTCCTTTAGCTTTGCACTGTCAGTTTGGGTATATGATACATTTATTTCATTCATGGGCTTTTTTGTCAGACATTTATCTCCTCTCTTTCTCTTGCTATCTACCTACACACACGCACAATATTTATATATATATATACATATACACAAGCATCTTATTACTATAAATGTTAAACAATGGTTTCAGTGATGGAAAAAAGGGAATCAGGTTCAATTTCATCTTGTTTATAATTAGAATGTATTTGATTGCAATATAAAAGATTAATGTTTAGGTTTAATTGCAGAAGTATTATATTCTATTTGCTTTGTATTAAAATTTCTAATAGAATGTCTTATTTGTTCATCAGCAATATAATTAGGGAAGTTATTAGTAATAAGGGTTTGTTTTATATTTTTTAGTTCGCTGTAGAAAATCTGTGGATGAATTAATTTTTGCATGGTTTATTATTTTCTTGTTCAGAGAAAATGAAATGAATTATCTGTTACAAAAAATTAAAAACAACTAAACTTATCATCAAGAAAAGAACAATTCATCTGCAAAATCAATACTACAAAGAACCAACATTATTTACGAGTTCAAATTCCCCTTAAGAAACTATGTTCCTGATCAAACCAAACTCATAAGTACATTCGTCACATTACTATATGCCTGTCCAGATGATTTATGCTACACCTATCTGACCACAGCTCCACTAGAACTCATTTAAGTACACCAGAAAAACTACCAGACTCCATCTAAAACATTCTAGTAGTTTGGAAAATCGAACATTCCTATAACTCTAGATACATATATAACACAACCCATACATTCAGTTAAAAGTAAAAATAAAATCATTCTTGATAATGGCTAAAAGAATAGCTGAAAGCACTTGGAAATGCAGAACATTTGGACAGTTTTCACACACTTTATGTCCCGAAATGAAAACACTTGTACGAACACAAGAAAAATCAAATAAATAGCTTAATCACAGTATTTTGTCAGTCCTTTTTAATGAAACATGTATAAAAGAAGGATTGCTGCCTAAATACGCAATATACACACACTCACACACTCATGTGAATAACACATATACTATATAATATTTTTCTCCTGAATCTTAGGATTTGGTAATGTGCAGTAATCTATCTGAAAATAGGAGATCTGGGAGAATAGAAGATCAAAGTGCAAAAAATAACTCCAAGTTCCAGCCCCACACTGTCACTGAGAACATTTCTGAGGGACATTGCCATTCAAACCAATAATGAGATCAAAGCTGAATGAACCAGACATTACAATCAGAAACAAAAACTGAAAAGAGATGTATGTTCATCAGCATAGCCGGCCATTCCATTGGAAAGAAACATTTCAATAAAGGTAATAGAAGAAATAGTCAGTTATAAAACACAGATAAACACTTGCACATATTGTCCAGTCATGGACAATGAGACTGGTGCATGAAAGGTCAGAAATTTAACCACTGTACTAAGTGAAAGTTTATACGAAAAAGAAAAAAAGACAAAAACTGCTCGGAGAAGAAAATGCTGATTTTAAACCAGAGTAATACTTTTTTATAGATTGGATTTTTTAAGTCTACAAGATTTAAGAATTGTAAGCAGAGTCACATCACAAGTTCCATAGCCCATTAGAGTCATAGGGATACCACATGTACTGCAGCCAGAGTAGCAATGTGTCTAAGGTATGATAATCTGATCGAGCCTATCTCTCTTCAGGATGGTTTTTGAATTCAGTTTTTCTTCTCCTAAACTGGTTGCTGCCTCAAAGTCTGCCCTATTATTTAGCCTATACCTGAAGAAAAGTGAATTTGTGACTTTTCCAAGGGTATTGGGACAAAATAAATTAAACAGAATTGACCAGAATTTGAACTCTGCTCACTGATTTCACTTTGTGTGCCAATAAACAGATGATTCACACCTCTAATAATTAGTAATGAAGTTTTTTCTTATAGAAGTAAATAAATACATCAAAATTTGCAATGAAAGCATGATAGAAAAATTGTTTTTCCAGTTTTTGGGAAGGTTGCTTACGCCTTTGATTGCTAAATCCATATTCACTTTAAGTTGTGATTATACGTTTAATAGAAATAAAAACTTCAGATTGATTTTTGTTTCTTTTTGGAAAAAAATATGTCTTTGTTTTTAGTCACTGAATTCTGATTTTCATAAGAAATGAATGAAAGAACTTGAGGATCATAAAATAAATATAGATTCATAGCAGGAGAAATTTATTATTCAAGTTTTTTCTTACAGAAAAACTTAGTCTGGAAGGCAAAATGGGGATAATAAAATACAAATGATTATTTTATGATTTTCTATCGTAGACATTTTAGTAAACATCTTGAGACGTATCTATAAAGTTTAGAGACTTTTTTTGCTTCAGCAATTTCCTCTTTAAAGGCAAAATATTTCCCTTCTATTCTTACTTTGATAGATTTTTTTTTTTGATCTCAACATTGAAAGTCTGGCAACCATGAGTATTCTTTCTCGTTTTTTTTTTTTGTCCTGATGCCTGCTGATAATTCTTCCTTGTAATTCTCTGTCTGGGTGAAAAGTTGCTACTGCTTTGCAATACGTTTATATACCAGTGATAGTCAATACCTGTGATTTAATGAAAACAAAATTTGATTTAAAAAAACAGCTTTCCATTATTTTTGTTCATTTTCAGAAAAGCCTACTCACTACTGACACATACTCGACACACCTGGCATTGACATTAATTTAAAGTAAAACATGAAATAATAGAATAAATTATTTAAAATTAAAATTTTGTTCTTATTCTGCTTACTAATAATCACCCAAATTCTAAAACTTTATAATCTGTAAATGTTAAATATTTTACATCTCTACACTATGTCCTCTTCATGGCTCTTCTTTTACTTATTTGGGTGGTGGGCTTACAACCATATCTGCTGTGAATAGAATATGGTCAAATCGGCTGATGCTCTTACTACAGAGAGCAGCTAAGAAGTTTTTACAAGGCAGGTAAACATGTCTTCCTTCAAAACTGGAATACCACAACTGAGAAGAAAGGATATGGCTAAGGAATAGATTCATTTCTCTTCTTTTACATATTCGGGGGTGGGGAGCTTACAACCATATCATGTTGAAAAAGTGACTCTTTGATCACCAAAGTTAAGCAATGTGGAATCTGATTAATACCTAGATAGGTCACTGCTTGGGAATATCAGGTATTGTAAACTTGGATGTGTGGGTGTTCTACTGGATAATAGCTTGAAATTGGAAATTGGGGAGCTGAGTTCCAGTTCCTGTTGGGTTTGTTATATTCACTTACACACAAATACTCTTGGGAAAGGCATGAATCCACATATTCTCTCGCTGCAGCTATGGGTTAATTAGTAGGATGTGTGTCAGTAAATTATTATTATCTCCAAAAAATTTGTAAAATGACAAAATATTCACTGGCTTTAAATAACCTGTAAAAGTTTGATAAACCATAAAAAATAAATTGATCAATTTACATATTCAGAGTTTCCAAATTAGGAAAGACTATTTTTGTTATCATTTTAATTTTGAGTATAATGATACTTTATTTAATATTTTTTTCAAATGCTTTTTGAAGGTATGTGTGTATAGAAAATACTATCAGAAAGTTCTCAGACCATGTCTAAAAAAAAGTACATCATTATTCTAGCAAATATATTTCATATATTATTTAAATCTGGTGACTGTTCTCTTTGAGATAGTCCCATTGGGAATATACATCATGATCCCAGCTGGTGGGGACACACTTCATAGAAGCATAATGCAAGGTCAAATTTTCTGTGATGACCTTCCTGCAGACTCCATGACAGATTCAGTCATGTGAGAGAACTAAAAGATTGTCCAACAACAGTCTGCATGGATGAGTTGACAATTTTTTTCTGCATTATTTGGCATTTTGATTGAACCAACATGATTGGCCTTGAAATACAGGCTACTCAAAAGCTTGTGTTTAACCTAGAATATGTTTATCAAAAGTTTGACAAAGCATCTCAGTAGCAGATTTGTTGAACTTTATTTAATACAGGCATTTTGCTTGAATCTGTCAGCCATTGTAAAAATTGCAGAAGCATTCCACCACAATATTACAAAAACTCATGCCTAATAATTGAACAAGAGTAGATGACATGAAATCTATGAGCAGACTGACTCGGTAGGCTGGGTACCAATGTGAATTAGCTGTATGCATATTAATATTGGACAGTACAATTACAGGAGGTCCAGTTGGGTGCAGCTTTTTGATACCACATTGTATTCCCTTTGAACAAATAAAAATTTCATTAAAAAATTCTACACATAGATTTCTCTATTTGTCAGTATGTAAAATTATGGCTTTTAATTAACTTGTTTTAATTAATCCTAAATCTCTTTTGAGCTTTGCAATTAATTATCGTTTTCTGATGAGTCAAAAAGATTATAACTTTTTCTTATTGACTGGGAATGAATTCAGGTTTTACATAGCTTAGATAATAAATTTGTCTCACTGGGTGTATTTATTTGTTAATAATAAAAATCAAATTGACAAAATAGCAGAATAGAGATCTGCAGTGAATAACATATTCAGAATGCTAGAAATGTGGCTTGAGCAGCAACCAGGGTGCCAAAATTATGGTATCAGCAGCAATCAGGATGATATAGATGTGGTATAAGTTGCAAACAGAGTACCGACAGTGGCCAGAAGGTAAAAGATGTGGTTGAAGTAATACCCACACTGGCAGAGATATGGTATAAGTAGCAAATAGAGTACCGACAGTTGCCAGAAAGTAAAAGATGTGGTTGAATAGCCTGACTGCCAGAGATATGGTATAAGTAGCAAACAGAGTACCGACAGTTGCCAGAAAGTAAAAGATGTGGTTGAATAGCCTGACTGCCAGAGATATGGTATAAGTAGCAAACAGAGTACCGACAGTTGCCAGAAAGTAAAAGATGTGGTTGAATAGCCTGACTGCCAGAGATATGGTATAAGTAGCAAACAGAGTACCGACAGTTGCCAGAAAGTAAAAGATGTGGTTGAATACCCTGACTGCCAGAGATTTGGTATAAGTAGCAAACAGAGTACTGACAGTGGCCAGAGGGTAAGACTGCCAGAGATTTGATATAAGCAATAGCCAAATTGCTAGTAGCAAAGTGTGAGCACTAGCCTGACTACCAAGGATATGGTATGAGCGCCAAGCAGACAAGGTCATTGAGAGCAACATTGTTAGCATCCTTTGGGACATGGTCATGCAGACTAATAAAGAGATCAAAGTCAAATAAGCTAGACATTACAATGAGAAATGAAAAGAAACAAAAAAAAGACAGCAAGAGACAAGAAATGTCTATTCGTCAACATGACCACTCTACTGAAAAAGAAACATTTCAATAAAAGTAATGGAGAAAGTATTCGACTACAAATTTGGACAAACCAAACAGAGCATTGGTCTGAAAGCAGAGAGGTTTCGTTTTATACATGTATGTTGATGCATAAATACGCCAGCAATTAATGATAAAAATTTTTGTAAATATTTAAAAATGTATTTTTTCATTGTCAATTCACTTAATTCAGGGGGGTGAATATTAATCAGATAGACTGAACAGTGAAAATTTCAGATGTTGTTGTAGCATACCTATGGATTATAATGAGGATGTTCCCATTCACATAAATACAGTAGTAAATACTGTATGTTGGTCTGCAGTTGGAGATTCATTGTAGAATTCACTTGACTCACTTCTAGCAGTTCACTACTTCTTCTAAGCGCTACTAGTGAATCTTATTTTTTATTTTTTTTTTTTTAAGCGTATCACCCCAAGCAAGGCTGGAGGCCACGATCACGCAAGGGGTTATAGAAGGGTTGGAGGAAGAGCAGATAGGAGTGGTAAAGGAGAGGATGTGGAGAAAGAGAAAGACAATGGGTCGATCAAGGCAAGGGGGTTACAGAAGATTTGGAGCAAGAGCAGATAGGAATGAAAGATGAAAGGATGTGGAGAAGGGAAGTGGATAGATCAAGGCAACTGGAGATGTTGATTGACGCTACACTTAAACCGTTGGAGATTGTATTTGTCAGGGAAACAGTAATAGGGAAGGGAGTTCAATAGACGAGATGTGCGAGACATGAAGCTATTGGAGTAGAAGAGACATCTACATCTAACAGTTTCAACGGTGTAGGGGTGGGAACGGGATGCCAGCCTCGTAGGACGTTTAAATTCACGAGGCCTAGGGACAAGCAAAAGCAGCTCCTTGGAGCAATTACCGTGAAAGTACTTGTAAAAAAGGCAGAGCGAGGCAACATCGCATCTGTGAGAGAGCGACTGCAGACGAGATGACAGATCAGGGCCAATCACATTGCATATCCGTCTCTGGATCTTATCAAGAACCCTGAGGCAAACAGCAGGGGCCCCAGACCATATATGGCAGCAATACTCCATGGAAGGGCGAATGGTCGATTTATAGACTTGGAGGATCGATTCCGGGGAGAAAAATTTCCTGGCTCGGCACAGGGAACCAACTTTCCTTGCGGTGGATGATACAACTGACTCGATGTATTTGTTCCATCTCAGGTCAGCGGACAGCGTGTGACCGAGCAGCTGCAGCGAGGAGCTCTCGAGAAGTTGGTCTTCAGACATTCTGATGGGATGCAGGGATGGATCCTTGTGGTGATTAATAGAGAGCAGTTTTGTTTTAGAGGCGTTAAAGTTAACCATCCATTTCTCGCTCCAGTTCACAACCGATTGGAGGTCCTTTTCAATTACGTGTTGTTCATGTCCTAAGTTTTATCGTTCATTACCAGCCCTTGTGTGATTATTCTATTCAGTAACCTTCCCTAGGTTACAACAGATGTATTCAAGTATGTATTAGACTGTGGAATTATACTTTCAAAATATTTAGTTAATGTATTGTATTTCTAAAAATATATATTTATCTTACATATATGTGTTGGTACAAATCAACATTTATAAAATTATATAACTCATACATTACGAAGAAAAACAGATATCCCTATCAGATTAGTTTTTAGAAATATGTATATTTGTGTGTGATGTGTAATGAATATTGAATCAGATGAATATTAATCAGATAGATTGAAGATTATAACCAGATCAAATTCTGCTCATAACTCCAGGTCAAACTGTGGAATTATATATAAGATTGTATTGAGAGGAATATTTTGGCAACTTTCTTGCTGCCATGGCTCTTCAGGCTTGTAAACATGATGTAGCTGGTAAGTTACCAATATATTACTTTCAATATGATCATAAATTGCACTGCTACATGTTGAGCAGTTTTATTCTTTTTTTTACTTTTTATCTTTATAATCACTTATTTTTTTTTTTTTTTAGATTTTATGATGCATACACACCCGCAGAAATATATGAGTTGAAAGATATGGATGAAATCATTCAAGATGATTAAATCAGCAACAAGTAGGAAACCCTTTATAAATTTAACATGTTTTGGCATTTAATTCAGCTTCAGCAGAAATTTTTGGAAGCGGAATAATGTAGGGTTGTTTTGATTTTTAAATTCTAGGTTGTTTTGTTTTCATTGGTTGTGTTTATGTCACATGTTTATTTTATAGTGTTACTGTGTATGTATGTATGTATCAATTTTGTTGTTACACACACACACACACACATAGACACACACATAGACACACACACGCACATATATATATATATATATATATATATATATATATATATATATATATATATATATATATATATAATGACATTGTTGGCAGTCTACTGTATATATCCCAGCTTCAGATATGTTGTTGATTCTATGTTTTTTGCTGATTATCTTGGTGCTAGTGATTATAATTTTGGTGTTTGTGCTAAATGATTTTAATTTCAGTGGATAAAGAATTTATTAGTAGAATTATAAACTTAGTAGTTCTGGTGTTGATAGTACTTTTTGATAAAATCTTTTTTTCCAGGTAATCCAGGTATGCTACATATTCTAAGAGTTCTCAGATAAAATTTATAATTTATCCTGTTTTATTTTTTTATTTGTAAAGAGATTAAAAATTAAGGAGGTAATTTTTTTTATTTTTGCTGGTTTTCAGGAAATGTTAAAATCTAATATGATATTATTTTGCATTAATAAAACATCAAGAAAGGTAGAGTGTTGTCTATTTCCT